>CAWUFW010000059.1:6277500-6599081 GCA_963921515.1 Calotriton arnoldi
CAACGCTCCATGGCCAGGGTAGTATGCCACTGTTGGTGACTGTGGCATTGTGCCCTATTGCTCTGTGCGATGTGTGTACATTGCTTGTAGTTGTTGACATGTACTGTGTGATGGGTGTGTGACACACTCATTGAATGTGCTCCTGTTCTGTCTCCCACCCCTAGGTCCCTACAGGTCCTCCGGATTCCATTGCCATGCCACGCATCAGGTGCCTTTCCGCCCAAGGTGGCCGTTGTATTCAGTACAAATAAAACACAGGGCACAAACAGCAGTTAGTGAAAAAGGTGCATTTATTACAAACTGTGACATGTGATTGTGTGTAAGGTGATGACAAAAGTGGTGCGTGCAGTGACAATGAGCTGTCGGTCATGGCTGCGTGATGATCAGGGTGTACCCACTGGTTCTATGTCCATAGTCCAACACACACATGCCATCCAGCTGGCTGTGTGGAGTGGGATCGTAGAGCAAGTCAATGCAGTGGCTGGTCAAGGAAGGCTGGCGGAAGGCTGGCTGGCTGCCTCACTTGCGACTGGAGCGTGCGAAGTCCTCCCGGGAGATCTGTTTCCTCTTCGGACGGCCCCTTCCACGTTTGGGAGGGGGTGTGTGGTGGCGACCTGCTGGTGGTGGGTGAGGTGTGCTCACTGGCTGTGGACGCAGGGGAAGTGGACACTGCTGCCCGAGCCTGCGCCCTAGCAGGTGGTGGCGGAGGTGGTGTTGCTGGCCTTGCCTGTGACCCCACCGCCACCACCAGCTGGCCCATGAGGTCCACGAGTTGGTCCATACGGGACACGAATTGGCCCATATGGGCGTCCATGGACCTCAGCACCCCCAGCACCTCCCGCGTGTCAGTAGCAGACCTGGTCCATTGTCCTTGGGCCTCTTCATAGGCCCCAAGGACTCTGGCCATTTGAGGCAGGGCATGGCTCCCAGGGGAGGCTGGCGTTTCCCTGACCCTGCTCCTCCTACCAGTCCTGCTGCCACCGGCCTGCCCACTAGCCACATTGCACACCACGGTCCTCGCTGTGGCTCCCAGGGTGGATCCAGTCGGCCGGGCCACCACCTGCGCTGGGGCTGGTGCCAGCGAAGACGTGGTGGTGGTGGAGGCGGTGGTGGTCGGTGCGGCGATGGTTGCGGCAGTGGTAGTGGCCTGGTGTGTGTTGTACTTGGGCTGTCCACCGTCCCACCCACTGCACTTTGTGTTCCTGCCACTTACCTGTTACTTGTCGGTTAGTGCAGCTGTGGCGGACACATGGGTGTGGTGGGTGCTCGGTGTGGCGCTTCTGGCATATTTGGGGACCTGTTGGTGGTTACGTGGCTGGCTTAGTGTACACATGTCCCCACGCATCTTACAGTTGTTCGGTTTGGGCTGTGTGTGGTAGTGTCTGTTGCATGTGTGTGTGATGTGTTGTGTATTGTGTGCTGGACATGGGGGTGTTTGTCCCTGGGAGCTGTGGCATGGTAGTTGCGCATGTGAGTACATAGCGGTGTGCAGGTATACATTAGTTTGTACTTACCAGCCTCCACTCCCCCTGCTAATCCGGCGAGGATCTCCCGGATGGATTACGACTCGCACCTTCTCCTCCCACGCTTTGAAGGTCTTAAAGAGCGCGGGATTCCCTCCGCCAGTGACGGCAGCCAGCTCTCTGTTTTTGCCCTCCTTCTTCTTGACCAGGCTCTTTACGTCATTCCAACGTTTGTTTATTTCACCTCTGTTCCTGGGCAGGGTCCCGACTGCATTGACCTGGTCTACGATCCGGTTCCACATTCTGTTTCTGGTGGCTAGTGGTGTGTGCTGGACCATGTTCCCATAGATTTGTGGGTACACCTTGATGATCTCGTCGACCATGACCGTCAGCTCCATGGGCGTGAACTTGGGCATCCTTTGTGGTGCCATGGTGTTTGTGGTGCTGGTGCGGTGTGTGTTGTGTAATGTGCAGGGGTTTGTGGTGCAGGTGTTTGGTGGTGGTGGTGGTGGTGGTGGTGGTTGTGATGTGTGCGTTTCTGTGGTGTGCTGCTGTCCTTGCTGTGTCACTGTGTCCTCTCCTCTCTGGTTTGCAATGTAGCAAGGGGTTGTGGTCTGTGGGAGTGCTCCTTTTGTACTCACCTATGTGGGTGTGTCCTGATGGTCTGTTGTTTTCAGGTGTGTTGTGTCTGGTGTTCTGGCCTTTGTATTTTTTGTTTGTCCGGGGGGTGTTTTCGGGATGTGTACTGTGCTTGTGTATTTGTGCGTGCCTTGCTGTGTGGACTTGTTGGCCATGTTGTGTGCTATTGGTTTTGTGTGCGGATGGTTTCTGTGCAGGTACGTTGGCGCCATGGCTTCTGCCGTGTCGATTCTCATCGGCGTTGTTTGCGCTGGCGGGCGGTATATTTGTTGTTTTTCCGCGCTCATGGCGGTGCGATCGTAATCTCACGTGCGGTGTGTCGGGCGTGAGGGCGGGCGGTTTTGTGTTGTCGTGCGTGTTTCCGTCCGTGGCGGGCGGTTTGACTCCGACTCGGACGATGGCGGGCGGTATTTTGTGTGATTTTTCCGCCGATGGCGGTTTTCGGTTTGTGTACTCATAATGGCGTGGTCGGTGTTCAGGCGGTGTGTGCGGGCGGATTTTTGCCGCTTCCATGCCTGGCGGATTCTTTTACGCCGGGTATCGTAATGGGCCCCTAGATCTTTAAATAATTTTCAAATGATAATTATCCTGTTTTGATTTCATATCTCCTATCCTGTTTATACCAATAGTTGGAAGGGAAAAACCTGCCCCTGCGTACTTGTACATTTGTTTATTTTCTTTGTATTTGCTCACAAACTATAATGAACTGAAAAAGATGAAGAGTTTCAAAGTCCCTGACTAACAATAAGCAAAAATGTATATTCAATAATTCTTCTGCGAACATTTAATGAAGCTGCTAATTGTATTTCTCATTGAGTTTTTATCTATTGAGTCTAAATGGAGATATGAGTTTATCAGTCAAATAATCTTTTAATAGATCAATATTAGACATTTGTATTATATGCACTAAGCACTTTAGGTGGACTTTACACATCAGCACTTTAGATGTATTATTTTGTTGTTATAATGTGCTTTAAAAAAACCAAAATGTGGATATGGAAAAAACAAAGAGGTGGCAATAATTTCTATTGAAAAAGCATTGAGGCAGTGAGAAATTAACTAAAATGAGAGTAGTAACATGTTTAATGACAAATGAATCAACAACATCATTGTGATCAATTATTAGAAATAGGATTATTAATAGGTGACAATGCTGTTAATGTATTATGCAGATATTAATTAGGAGTCCTCGTGATTGTGAGACATTTCTTTTCTTTTTTGTATTTAAATACACAATCTGATAAAGATTATTCAGGGATTTCAAAAACAGATGAGAATAGAGTGATATATCTGAAGATATAACTAAAATGGGTGTCTTGCACAGCATAATAACCTTTTCCTTTCCATTTTATGATCACGTAGTATTGTTGTTGGATGAAAATAAAATCTCCATAATGCTTGCTCAGGTTGCACAAACAAAATGATAGAATCATTGTAAATAATAGCCGCGCAATGTAAATATTCGCATAGGTTTTTTAACATTTGACATTGTTTCAATATTTGCACATTTATGGAGCACTAAGTTTGCACTGATCGAAAATGATATAGAAAAATGATGTGTAAATAGTCTGTTTTTACTTTTGACTGTTGACTAACATCATGTGACTGGAAGCATTATGACTTTAAAAAACTCTGCACTAATGGCGCTTCTTTATGTGATCAAGGTCACGGCAGTAACCAAAACGCGTCATGACAGCTGGAGCGATGTTTAAATAAACAGAAGTTTTTGCACATAAGTGGAGTCCGTACCCTATGTTTATCGTCGGAATTCGAACGATTGGGGAAGGAGTAAATTGATATATATATATATATATTTATATATATATATATTCCTGTTCCACCGTTCACCACTACTTCCTTTTCCTCAGGAACAAACGGAGACGAACCCAGGCTTCGTGCATAAATTAAACTTTAATCGTCCATCACCACAACCGCCATGACGCGTTTCGGCCTCCCTCGGCCTTGATCACATGACCATATATATATATAAGTAGCTTTCGCGGATTTTCCTGCCACTTGTAGGCGGCGGGCTCGCGGCGGGGTCGCGAACCCCATATAACCAGTCCTTCGGTTTTACCTTTCAAAAAACCAACGCCGAGCCCAATTCCTTAGGTGAAAGTGCTGTTTATTTCACCCAAATAGCAAACAAACACCCGACGCGTTTCGGAGCAGCCGCTCCTTGCTCACGGGTTAAAGTGAATTTGTATACATCAGTACTTTATAGTGCACAGTGTTTAAACATCAAAACAGGACTACTGAAACTTCATTGCATTTCAAGCACAAAAACAGCATCCATTTTGTAGTGGTGGTTTTAAATATGATTGCAACAATTTCTCAATCTATCATTACGCTCAAAGCTTATGCATGATAAATTGTAGACTTAATGGTCAGAATTTCATTGTATCCTCGTATTTATAGAATTAACTTGTTTGAATATTTGTATGTTATAAACCCACTTCTAAGTGTAAACCATTTGACTGTGTATTTTCATTACATAAGGACAATTCATCGAGTCCTATACAAAGGAAATGGAACAAATCCGCCCTAGTGGGCAGTTCAATACAAGTTCCTGCACTGCTTTACCTATTGCCCCGGTAATCTCCGTCTCTGGTGGACCTGTTGACTGAAAGACTCCAGTGTTCCAGCTGCCGCGTCTTCGTTTTGGCCGCAGCAGCGGCGCAAGCAGGAGGACGCGAGGAGGGTGCGAGCGGGACGCGGAAGCTGCTTACTCTCTTGGCCCCGGCTCCGGTTCCCTGCTGATTCCCCCACGCTGGGGGCCTGGTGTCGATCGAACTAGGGGGCTAACGGGCCGCGAGCCGTGACCCGCGGTCAGATGCGAGGCAGCGGGGCACGGACTGCGGACAGCAGACTATGGACCACAGAGCGACTGCAGCGGTGTAGACCGGTGTAGAGCGGTACAGAGCGGTAGACTATGTTCGTTCGCGAGCCGTTATAGCCGCTTTGCAGCTCCACACCCCCAGCACCTACGGTGGTGAAGAGCCTTGCCACAGGACCCACAAGAGCTGCAAGAGCCCTGTTGTGCCTCCTTGGTAAGTGGAAGTGGCAAGTGGCGAGTGCGGCAGCAATAAGTCCAGCAAGCACAAGAACAGCCACCGCAGCTATTGCAGCAAGAACGTGCCCTGGCGGAGGCGGCTCAAACAGACTAGGGGGCAGCCGGTGTCCCACCTGTGCGCCCCGCTGTGTGCCCTACTGCACTGCTTTGAACATTCCCATTGTTAGTGCTTGAAACTGAGCGCAGGAGTAATTCCTTGGTGTGAGAGTCCGTTCCCCTTTTTTGCAGCTTGCCAGGAAACCTCAGGAAGGTGCGAGGGTGAGTGCGCGTCCCCATTAGCAGGGGCTGCTGAGTGTTGTGCCCAGGCGAGCCCGTGGATGCGGCCCAACTAAGTTGGGCGCGGCTCACCAGTGTGTCCTGCTCTCTCTCTCTCGGAGGTATAATCCTGGTTGAACCTACGGGGTAGCAGTTTCATCGCTATACAGCCCTACAGCTCACAAGCCGTAGCAGTTTCACCGCTATACAGCCCTACAGCTGTTGCAAGTCGTTGCCAGAGTGTCCACTAGACAGCCAAAGCTGAAGTTTGTCGAAGCCCTACCCTTCTCCTAAGATTCAATTTGAGCTTTATTTAGAACTATGACTGCAAAAAAACTATGCTCAGGGAAATTGGTATTTATAAGAGCATGTAAAAAAACCAAAGCCAACCCTCTGAGGAATAAGTCAGTACAGATAAATACTCTAAAAGGATTTAATGCCATTTCCACCTTTTTCTCAAAAAAGAGAGAAGTCAAAATAAGGAGGCAAATATGGAGCCTAAGTCTGAATTTCTACTCCAAAAGGTAGAAGGAACAGTGGAATCTACACCTCTAGCTACCGTTTCTTCTCCTGGAAATAGAAAGGTTGGGGTAAGAGATGCGGTAAGTCCTGAAATCAGAGTGGAAGGCTCTTCACGTGAAATCTATACTATTCACTCTACTGAAAATAGCGTGTCTCCGTCCATTATTGATTTATGTGCTGAGTCTAGAGTGGATGACCCTATATTGGAGGATTTTACACTCCCTGACTTAAATATTAATTTAAATCACTCCTCGAGGGCTTCGCAATTACCTAAGCCATGTACTTCTGATATCTCACATCGTCCAAACTCTCAAGTTCATCTTCCTGGCTCTTCCATTAAAATGCGACTTTTCAGTAGCACGCCTAGCGGAGCGGACTCAATAAGCTCAAGAGCTTCTATCACTCCTGATTTGCCTTTGGACTCTGACCTCCCTATTAAGGAGTCTGATGATAAAATATTGATGTCAGAATCCTTGTTTTGTTTGGAAAGAGTTTTATCTTCTATCTTAGCTCTTATGGAAAGATCCGTAAACAATTCTGATTATATCTTGGATTCACTTTTATAATGGACCAAATCAATATCTTCAGACCACATACAGCCAATCAGTAAGGTTCCTCTTCCTTTATCTGATAAGTCTAATTTTTGTTTAAAGACCCCTTCTCCATATCCACAGGTATTTAATTTGAACCTAATGAAATCTACTCAAACGAGCTTTGTTACAAATCCGAACTATCGAGACTTAGGTACTCAGGTGGACAGGTCCCTTGGTTCCTCAAAACAGAAAGATAAAGAAAGTGTGGACTTGTTTGATGAATCCCAGCTCTTTTCGCTACAACAATTCTTTGAGCCTGAGGCCTTTATGTCGCCCCCTGCTAATTCCCCTCTCCCGATTACAGGAAAGGACAACGTTAACGCAGAATGTAAAGTCTATCCAATTTTTTTTTTAAAGACAGGGATTAACAAAATTGATCATCTCACCATGAAGGAACTAAAATCTGATCATATTTCACCAGAAGAGAAGGCCTTAAAAAATGAAGGACAATCCGCTAATAGAAAGAAGAAAACAAAAAGAGGAAATACCCGGAGGATTAAGAAGAAAAGGGCCAAACAAATCCGTTTTGACCCCAATATAATTCTATCTTTACCTCCGATTCCTGCTGCAAAAGATCAGAAGAGGGTAGAAGTTCAAGTGGAAATTTTGCCAACGGACTCTAACCCACTTCAGCTGAACTCCAGTACTGCAATCTCGGTGTCACAAGAAGCTACTTCCACAGATCTGAGTACTGCAGCAAGTGCAAAATGTAGTTTGAATCCTGACGCGGTATTATTTTCATCCGCTATTGGCAGTGATGTGATTTATAATCCTAGAAAATTGTCTAAGGGAGACTATTATGTTAGCACTCAGCCTTCTGTACCCCTTTCGTTGGACTTCGTCTTTATTTTTGATTATGAGCTATATATGAACAGGTCTTATTTATTGAGTTGTTTCGCTGAAATATATGATTTAAAAATGATACAGAGTAGTGATTTGGCTTTGGTTCAAGTTAAAAATATGGCAATCTTGGGGGTGCCAGAGTGACGTTTGGGTCTAAGGTGACGTCCCATTTAATTATCTCAAATTCTGATAAACTACGGTGCTGTGGTATTGATGTTCTGGTCCCCAATGAGGAGAAAGCCCCTGAAAAAGAGTCCATTAATAGGCAGCTTCCCACCATAGAAGATCTATCGCCTCTTGATGCTCACCATTTGGAAGAGAAAGGGTGTTGCAGATCTCTCTCGATAAGGATGAAAGGAGAGTCTCCCTCCAACCAGAGAAAAAGAGTGGCGGAGTACTATCTGTAGACGATGAAAACAAGAAATGGAGTTGGGTGGCAGGGGCCCTGAATACAAAGAGTTCAGTAGGCCTAAGGCTTGGGAACTCTTCCTAGCAAGGGCCTTAAATTGGTCTCCTGGAACGCAGCCGGCTTAAGCACAAGTAAAAACAAATGGCTGTTCTTGAAAGAACAGAACGCCGACATAATATGTATTCAAGAGTCCTGGATTATTACGAATTGGTCCATGGAAGATTACTATGTGCTGAGCCGCCCTGTGCTTCCGGTGAGCAGGGGACATGTGAAAGGAGGCATCGCCATTTTGCTTTAAATGGTCTTATAAAACAATTCCACATACCTCTAATCTATTTCAGGCAATTAAGCTAGAGACCAAGGAAGATTCTGTTAACTCCGAGTCCCTCTTAATCGTGAATGCATACATTCCACCAGGCTCATCTAATACACATTTACTAAAAGATTTGCTTGCCTTTGTCTCGTCTATCCTCGAAAACTCAGAATGTAAGAACCTAATGTTGGTTGGAGACCTGAATGCTAAAGTTTCCACCCATAGTTTGTGGCTTTTTGCTAACTCCGCTAAGGATGAAGCATTAAATATACCGCCTGCTCAATTCCCAAATCATAGTCGAACCGATAAAAGAGGAACAATTTTACTAGAAGGCTTAAGAAATTTGGAGGTATTAGTAGTCAATGGGAGACTAGAAAAAGATATCTCAGCGAAAAATACACATAAGGGACCGAAGGGTGGCTCCATTATTTATTATGTAATTGCTTCGGTTGATTTTTTTAATAGATTATCAAATATGGAAATTTTAGAAAATCAATTTAGTGACCATATGGTGATTAGTTTAAAAATAGAGTTGTACTGTGCTGGGGAGAGCTCTTGGAATTTTAAGGATAAAGCGGTAGCTTTCAACAAAGCAAATGGCAGAATTTACTGGAATTCTTTGGCCGTCTCAAAATTAAAAGAGTCTTTAACCAGTTTAATAGGCGATAAGCAGCTTAGAGTAACAGAATATTTAGATCTCCCCCAAAATAATTTGCTGGAATCTTATAGTCATAGTATAAACAGTATGGTCATGTCTTGTAAGTCCTTCCACCCAATAATTAAACAGAGATCTGGTCTTAATCCATTACTTCAAATAAATAAGGATTTAAACAAATTAATGAGGGCCTAATTTTTGGATTACTCCCCTGAACGAAATAGACTAATAGGTTTACTAAAGAGGACAAGACAACGGAAAAACGCTCCTTAAAACAAAAAAGGAAGATCACGAATGGGTTCAATTAAAAGAAGCTGCTTCCAAAAATAATTCAAAACGATATTGGGAAATAATTGCGGAAAGTTGTGGTACTAGAATTAAATCTCTTCCCATTTCAATAAATGAAGAAGAATGGAAATCCCACTTAGTAGAACTTTATCCCGCAATTCAAATTCCTTTGGCCCGACTTCTTTTGAATGAACTCCCCAAAAATTTCAGTTTACAATAATGCTCCTACTAAGGAGGAAGTCGTGAGACTGATTAAAAAAATGAGAGCTTCAGGGGCAATGGGCCCAGATGAAATCCCCATGTCAATTATAAAAAAGAGCTAATATTATGGGCAACATATCTTACCCCTCTGTTTGAATATTGCTATCTGTATGGGCGGACCCCTCGTCATGGTCCGGTAGCATCCTAATTCCGCTGTATAAAAAGGGCGAAAGACATCTTCCAGGTAACTACCGACAAATAGCCTTATTAGACGCAGTGGGGAAAATCTTTGCCCGCAGTATTCTTGAGAATCTCACTGATTGGGTAGTATAGGAGAAAATACTCCCCATTGAGCAAGCAGGGTTTAGGAAAAACCATTCCACCTTAGACAACATCTGTTTGTTGAAACTAATAGAAGAGAAATATATGGTCTTTCGCAGGACAAATGTCTATGTAGCATTTATAGACTTTTCTACTGATTTCGATAAGGTAGACCGGCCACTTCTTTGGAAAAAGTTAGACAAAATGGGGGTGCCCTCAACTCTGTTATCCTTAGTTATTGCTCTACACTCACAAACATGGTGCCAGGTATTAATGGGGGGAACTCAGGGCCTATCTTCAGTAATTTCTACGGAAAATGGTTTGAAGCAAGGTTGCCTATTAGCACCTCTATTGTTCTCTCTATATGTAAGAGATCTACCGGGTTGTTTTTCCTTAACGGAAGGGGACGCGCCAAAGATAGGTGGCCATTCTTTTCCTTGCCTTATGTACGCAGATGATATTGTAATTATGGACCTGACCCCTATTGATTTAAACAAAAAATTGTCACAACTGCAGAACTATACGTCTGCACAATTTTTGAAGATAAATGTTTCTAAAAGTAAGGTTTTGGTTATGAAACGAGGAAAAAATAGAAAAGTTTGTAATTTTAATTGGAGAATTGGTCCTGAAAAATTGGAGATTGTAGATTCTTACCTTTATCTGGGGAAAGTTATTTCAAGTAGTACAAGGATTAGTCCCCATATTGAACATAACTCTTCTAAAGCGACATCGCATGCAAATGGCCTCCGCCTATTTTATAGTGCTATGGGTCGAAGACATTTCTCACATCTGCTTTTAGTTTTTAAAACCAAAATTCCTCCTACCTTGTTATACGCAATTGAATCCATACCAGCAAGTGAATGGAGCTTCTTGGATAAGATCGAAGGCCAAATCTTCCGTAAATTATGTAACCTTAATACACTTGTCCCAATAGCCGCCATTTGGCTAGAGCTTGGTAAGTTCTTTTTCACAAGGTTTAGCTAGGGTAATACGCTGGGGTTATCAGCTAAAGAACAGTGAACCTTCTTCTTTGAGGAATTTTATACAACAGGAAATGTTTGCAGGACAAATGTATAAATACTCTTTTTCTAGCGATTTCTTCTTGGCACTGCAACATTTTAATTTGCAAGAGGATTTCGTGCTATCCTTCTCTCCCACAGATTTGAAATCCTTTTTAAAGATTTCAAGTGGCTTAATTAGCTATCAGAGAGATGTCAGTATTTGTAGAGCAAGGGTCAGAATGGAAACAATAGTCAAGAATGCGTCCCCGAAAGTTCCTCAGAAGTACCTCTCCTGGAATTTAAGCCACGGTATTCGTCGATGGATTACCCTTTGTCGTATGAACCTTTTACCATTAAATGATTTAACCGTAAATTGGTCACCTAATAGGGAAGGTGGAAAAAACTGCAACTTCTGTAATCAGGATATTCAGAATCTTGATCATATCTTGTTTGTATGTCCGGCTTTGACTGCATCTCGATTTAGGTGGCTTCGACCAATGTTTATCCAGAATGGCATAAAAAATGTTTCGTCTGCTAGAGAATTTTTGTTTTGTCCAAAAAATGAAATAGTATGCACAAAACTTTTTAACTTTTTAGGGAGTTTATGAATATATTTTAAATTTTCTTAATTAGACTCGAGTATGGTCGGCTATGCTTCTAATTAGTTTTCTTATTATACTGCCTTCAAAGCTCCAAGCTCTTATGTCTCTTCGACCTTTTGTATTTACTTTTCACTTGCGGAAAATATATACTTACGATTGTTGTTAACTTTTTGCTGTTTGCACTAAATTAGGTTTTTCCATCTCAAATAAGTCCTAAGGGAAATGTTTCTGCTGCTTTATCTTCACTTTATATAAAATATATGGTGCTGCTATGGTATGGTTTGATACTTAACAGGATTTGATCCTTTACCGTTTTAGTATAGGAGGTAACTTTTCGATTGCTGCTATGCTGTTGCTGCTATATGATGCACTTTATTTAATAATCTGTCATTGTTGTTGCTATATGATGCACTTTATTTAATAATTTGCCGTTAGATGAAACTGCTTTCTTATGTTATTCGAACTAATTGCACACATTTTAAAATTTTATATGGTGTCATGTTTTCGTTCTTCTCTACTGGAGGGTCCTATTGCTGCCTAAAGAACCCCCATAATGGATTTTGGAAACCTTTTATGTCTCTTGATGATCTAACTCTGTATAAATTGATGTAGCGATGTAGAGAGAATGGTTTTACTGAAGTGTTTTATAATTATTGCTGGGTTTCTAACATGACTATTTATGTACGTCTTAAGTGGACATCATTAGAGATCCAAATTCTTAATAAACATATTGAATTGAATTGTATTGCATATAGTGTATTGTTGTTTTGAAGTTCCAGCATGGCTTTAACATTTAGAACCATCGTATTGGTTCTAAATGGGGAGGAATAGTGTTCCATAATGATTGCCTGGTGTAGAGGCAGTGGCCATTCGGGGCGTAGCACACTGCACGTGAAATGAGCCATAAGCAAGCTGCTGAAGTGCGCTCATTTTTAAGAGGAGGTGTACATGTAAGCAGACAGATGCCGTCACTCAAAAGGCAAGAGAGCCAATGGCTGAATCATTGCCCCATGTTGTATGCTGTGAAGAGTGGAAGCAGAGAGTAAATTGCACTCATACATACCAATGGCAGAAGAAGGCTGAAATTAAGCCCGATCATGCATTTATATGTATATATATACTTATATGTATATATGTATGTATTTTTCAGGTTTTTATTACAATATCCTGGCAGACATCTAAGACAGTCAGGCATTCCGAAGAAATTCTAGCAAGAATTATTAAAGTGCAAATCTTCTACACTTAGAGTTTTTCAAAGGAGGTAACCAAAACCAAAATTCTTGCCTACATTGATAATCTCTCAGACTTCATTTCTGAGAGATCTGTCTGCAGGCTTTAACATGGTTAAAATACAATCCACCCTTAAAGGACTATTGGCTTTAATATTTGAGTTTCATAATAAATAATTCAGGCCTACTTTCTTTTTCAAATTCTTTCATAATAAACAAATCAGACCTATGGCATCTGAAATACCTTTCCCAAATAATCCAGTCAGGCATATTGCCTTTATCAGTGGCTTGTCTCCATAGCCAACTGAGACCTACTGTATGGAGTTTAAGTTTTCCCTCATGGCAACCGTCAGGCATACATAAAATCAGAAATGTATGAAAAATTACAGCTGGGAAAGCAAAATGCTATCTCTCTGAAGAGGGCCTAACTAGGAGTATTACAGTGCAAATCTTCTGTCCCCACATTTTATCAGTGGTAACTAATATCTAAACCCTTAACTACTGTTAGAAATGAGGGTCTCTAGTTGGCAGCGGCTTGGGACCCTTATTCTAGTCAGAGTAAGGGGATTACACACCCAAGATAACCCCTGCTCACCCCCATGGTAGTTTGGCATGAGCAGTCAGGCTTATCTCAGAGGCAATGTGTACAGCATTTGTACATAAACACACAGTAACACAGTGAAAACACTACAAATGGACACCACACCAATTTAGAAAAATAGCCAATCTTTATCTGAATAAAACAAGACCAAAAATGACAAAAACCAACATACACAAGCAAAGATATCACTTTTAGAAGGTTCAAACAGTTCAGTTCATAGAAAACTATGAATGCGTCACTTTTTAGTACAAAGTATCTGGGATGCGTCAAAGTTAAAAGATGAAAACAGGCGCAGGGGAGATGAGGTACCAAAACCAAAGTGATGCGTTGTTCCTTACTCTTAAGGGAGGTGATGCGTCGATTTCTTACTGCCAGAGGAAGTGGTGTGTCGATTCTTTGCTGCGGTGCAGAGGATTTGATGTGTCGATTCCTTGCTGTCAGGGGAGGTGATGCGTCGATTCCCTTCTGTCAGGGGAGGTGATGCATCAAATTTCAGATATGCAGTCTCGGTTCCTTATTGCTGGGCAATGTCGATGAAGACTTGGCGCGTAGGTGCGATGCGTGGAAAATCCAGTCGCACAGGGTCGATGCAGCGAAACAGATGCTGCGTCGATTTCCCAGCTGCGATACAGGTGATGCAGCAAAACTTCAGCTGCACAGCAGGGCCTGTGTCCGGGTTAGAGAGGGTGCCTCGGACGTCAGAGACATGGTGCTCAAGACTCGGGCTGTGGCAATCTTCTGGCTGCACGGCAGGTGCTGCATCGATTCTTCTGCCACGCCGCGGCAATGTGTTGGTTTTTTCAACCGCACAGCAAGGTTGTGGCGGGAAAAACAGGCGTTGAAGATCGGTGTGTGGATTTTCTTCTATTCTTGCAGCAGAAGCCACCTCCAAGGGCCCAGAACTGGAATTGCCACCACTTGGCAGGTCAGCAGAGGAGGTCAAAGGCTGCAGGTGAAGTCTTTGGTGGCCCTGAGACATTTTAACAGATAGCAAGCACACACAAGCCCTTGCAGAACCTTGGCAAGCAGGATGCTGAAAACAATGTCCAGTCCTTTCACTTCTCCAAGACAGAAGCAGCGAGCAGTTGTCCAGCACAACAAAGCAACAAGCAGAGTGGCAGTTCCCCTCCTACAGCTTCTCCAGCACTTCTTCTTAGGAGAATCTCTACTTAGTCCAGAAGTGTTCTAAAGATGGGGGGTCACAGGTCCAATACTTATACCCCTTTCTCTCTTTGAAGAAGGCATACTTCAAAGGATAGTCTTTGTAGTGCACAAGATCCTGCCTTGCCCTGGTCTGGCTCCAGACACACTGCAGGGGGATGGAGACAGCTTTGTGTGATGACAAGCACAGCCCTATTCAGGTGTCATTGACAACTCCTCACACCACTCTAGCTCAGGAAGGGACTGCAGCATGGTGATTGTCCATTGGGATATGCAGGGCACACCTCAGCTCCCTTTGTGTGACTGTCTAGAGTGAATGCACAAACAGCCCACCTGTCAGGCAAAACCAGACGTGGATTTCACAGGCAGGCACAGACAAAGAATGGTAAAGCAAAAAAATGCCCACTTTCTAAAAGTGGAATTTTCAAATGCATACTGTAAAAAACAACTTCACTAAAAGATTTATTTTTAAATTCTGGGTTCAGGGAACCCAAACTCCAAATTTCTATCTCTTCCCAATTGAAAGTTACCTTTACAAGAGTTTGCAAGGCAGCTCTAATGATAACCTATGGGAGAGATAGTCCTTGCAATAGTATTTTACTATCAGGACATGTAAAACAGACCCATACATGTCCTTTCACATACACTGCACTCTGCCCATGGGGCTACCTTGGGCCTATCATATGGGTGCCCTACATGTAGAAAAAGGGAAGGATTTGGTCTGTCAAGTGGGGCACTTGCCAGGCCGACATGGCAGTTTAAAACTGCACACACAGACACTGCAGTGGCAGGTCTGAGACATGGTTACAGCAGTGCTCAATTTGAGCCGGTGCTCAGCACCAGCACTTAATTGGTTTCCGGTGCTCGACACCGGCACCTAATTGTCAACACCATACTTATAACAGTCCACCACATGGTGGCACTGCTCATCTAATTTAGAGATGAGCAGAACAACGGTAGTTTAGGAATACAATAAACATTAAAATTGCTAATACATGCCTCCCCATCCATTCCTTTAGCTTTGGGGACCTGGAATAATCTGAACTGTCGCATTTACATGCAAGAGAGATGGTTAGTAGTTGTTTTGGCACCGATGACAAGGGCGATGGGTGGTGCAAGCTGCAGTGGCCTCCTGGTCAGAGCCCTGGCACTTAATATTTTACAAATTAAGCACTTGGTTACGTGGTTACTCGTGTGGGTGGCACAATCAGTGCTGCAGGCCCACTAGTAGCATTTGAATTACAGGCTCTGGGCATACACAGTGCACTTTACTAGGGTTTTACCAGCAAATCAAATATAGCAAACAAAGATAACCAATCACAATCATAATTTACACAGGAAGCCCTTGCACTTTAGCACTGATCAGCAGTGGTAAAGTGCCCAGAGTTAAAAAATCAGCCAAAACGAAATGCAGCACACAGTCAAAAAAGGGAGGTCGGACGCAAAAAGACAGGGGAAGAACACGCCAAGGATGGCAGGTCTAACAGCTACTATGGTAATCTATGAGATTCTGTGTCACAAAATATCTCTACAGGCTTTAATACAGACTAATAGCAATTCACCGGTAAATACCTATTACTTAAACATACTTTTCACATTAAATACTTTAGACCTACTGAATTTATCGTAACTTTTCATAATAAGCAGATTAGGCCTTTCATCTTGAGATTGCTACCATAACCAACATAGTCCAGCTGTGCTAAGCATAAGCTTTCCCACAAGCCAATAATGCAATTCAAGGGCTCTTTTCAGTGGAAGCACACAACTATGGCCCAATCACATCCTGTACTCAAGAGAATCAACATGTGGGCAAAGCCTAACTCCCTCTTTCAGTACTAGTGCTGAAAGTTCTTTTTTCTGTAGGTTACATGAGGTCTGGCGACAGCTGAGCTATCACACCAGACCTAATAAGGAAGGTCTGCCATGGAAAAATAAGCAAGCAAATGAGATTGATTAGGTAGCCAACTAATGGTAAGTAATGGGCTGTCCCAAAGTTCTCCTTTTAATTGACCATGACCATCATTGTTTACAAGCGTAATGTATAAGACTATTAATTAGGATCAGGGGTTTGCTTTTAGATGGTAATGTCAAATTATTTTTTCAGACTGGATATTGCATGACTATTGTACACATTTATAGATTCTGTCACAAATAATTTTTGCTAAGTTTTACAGCAGAGTATTAATTTGTTATATATATATATAAATTGAATTACTGTACTGCCGGTGGTTTCCCTCCTTTCGGGGCTAACTTTTGTTGGATTTAATTGCGGCTGGAGCCCAGCCATCGAGAGATGCCCACCGCCTGTGAGTGGGCCCATGTTGACGCTCAGCTGGTGTCTACACCATGGGAGGCAGAGTTGGGACCGGCCTGGTTCGGACATGTGTTCGCATCGGGCAGCTGGAAAGTGTGACAGGCAGCCCAACAGCTTCGAACACCAACCCACATGGGCAAGTTACTTTTTGTTCTATTTTGGCTCAATGTACAAAGTGGACTCACTTGAAAATACCTTGTGGCACTACGAGACCCAGAAGGCTACGAGAGTGGCCACGCCCACTGGGGCAGGACTTGGATTTAAATCGTGCACAAGAAACGCGGCTTTGACACGAGTTGCCTGACAGCCACTGAGGAAGGGAAGAATTTCCTGAAACGCGTTTGGCATCATGAAGGTTTTTGTTTGCTGTTGGGAGCCTGTTTGCAAGCTGTTTGAATTAAATTGAATTACTGTACTTCCGGTGGTTTCCCTCCTTTCGGGGCTAACTTTTGTTGGATTTAATTGCGGCTGGAGCCCAGCCATCGAGAGATGTCCACCGCCTGTGAGCGGGCCCATGTTGACGCTCAGCTGGTGTCTACACCATGGGAGGCAGAGTTGGGACCGGCCTGGTTCCGACATGTGTTCGCATTGGGCAGCTGGAAAGCGTGACAGGCAGCCCAACAGCTTCGAACACCAACCCACATGGGCAAGTTACTTTTTGTTCTATTTTGGCTCAATGTACAAAGCGGACTCACTTGAAAATACCTTGTGGCACTACGAGACCCATAAGGCTACGAGAGTGGCCACGCCCACTGGGGCAGGACTTGGATTTCAATCGTGCACAAGAAACGCGGCTTTGACACGAGTTGCCTGACAGCCACTGAGGAAGGGAAGAATTTCCTGAAACGCGTTTGGCATCATGAAGGTTTTCGTTTGCTGTTGGGAGCCTGTTTGCAAGCTGTTTGAATTAAATTGAATTACTGTACTGCCGGTGGTTTCCCTCCTTTCGGGGCTAACTTTTGTTGGATTTAATTGCGGCTGGAGCCCAGCCGTCGAGAGATGCCCACTGCCTGTGAGCGGGCACGTGTTGACGCTCAGCTGGTGTCTACACCATGGGAGGCAGAGTTGGGACCGGCCTGGTTCCGACATGTGTTCGCATCGGGCAGCTGGAAAGCGTGACAGGCAGCCCAACAGCTTCGAACACCAACCCACATGGGCAAGTTACTTTTTGTTCTATTTTGGCTCAATGTACAAAGCGGACTCACTTGAAAATACCTTGTGGCACTACGAGACCCAGAAGGCTACGAGAGTGGCCACGCCCACTGGGGCAGGACTTGGATTTAAATCGTGCACAAGAAACGCGGCTTTGACACGAGTTGCCTGACAGCCACTGAGGAAGGGAAGAATTTCCTGAAACGCTTTGGCATCATGAAGGTTTTCGTTTGCTGTTGGGAGCCTGTTTGCAAGCTGTTTGAATTAAATTGAATTACTGTTCTGCCGGTGGTTTCCCTCCTTTCGGGGCTAACCTTTGTTGGATTTAATTGCGGCTGGAGCCCAGCCGTCGAGAGATGCCCACCGCCTGTGAGCGGGCCCATGTTGACGCTCAGCTGGTGTCTACACCATGGGAGGCAGAGTTGGGACCGGCCTGGTTCCGACATGTGTTCGCATCGGGCAGCTGGAAAGCGTGACAGGCAGCCCAACTGCTTCGAACACCAACCCACATGGGCAAGTTACTTTTTGTTCTATTTTGGCTCAATGTACAAAGCGGACTCACTTGAAAATACCTCGTGGCACTACGAGACCCAGAAGGCTACGAGAGTGGCCATGCCCACTGGGGCAGGACTTGAATTTAAATCGTGCACAAGAAACGCGGCTTTGACACGAGTTGCCTGACAGCCACTGAGGAAGGGGAGAATTTCCTGAAACGTGTTTGGCATCATGAAGGTTTTCGTTTGCTGTTGGGAGCCTGTTTGCAAGCTGCTTGAATTAAATTGAATTACTGTACTGCCGGTGGTTTCCCTCCTTTTGGGGCTAACTTTTGTTGGATTTAATTGCGGCTGGAGCCCAGCCGTCGAGAGATGCCCACCGCCTGTGAGCGGGCCCGTGTTGACGCTCAGCTGGTGTCTACACCATGGGAGGCAGAGTTGGGACCGGCCTGGTTCCGACATGTGTTCGCATCGGGCAGCTGGAAAGCGTGACAGGCAGCCCAACAGCTTCGAACACCAACCCACATGGGCAAGTTACTTTTTGTTCTATTTTGGCTCAATGTACAAAGCGGACTCACTTGAAAATACCTTGTGGCACTACGAGACCCAGAAGGCTACGAGGCAGGACTTGGATTTAAATCGTGCACAAGAAACGCGGCTTTGACACGAGTTGCCTGACAGCCACTGAGGAAGGGAAGAATTTCCTGAAACGCGTCTGGCATCATGAAGGTTTTCGTTTGCTGTTGGGAGCCTGTTTGCAAGCTGTTTGAATTAAATTGAATTACTGTACTGCCGGTGGTTTCCCTCCTTTCGGGGCTAACTTTGTTGGATTTAATTAATTGCGGCTGGAGCCCAGCCGTCGAGAGATGCCCACTGCCTGTGAGCGGGCCCGTGTTGACGCTCAGCTGTTGTCTACACCATGGTAGGCAGAGTTGGGACCGGCCTGGTTCCGACATGTGTTCGCATCGGGCAGCTGGAAAGCGTGACAGGCAGCCCAACAGCTTCGAACACCAACCCACATGGGCAAGTTACTTTTTGTTCTATTTTGGCTCAATGTACAAAGCGGACTCACTTGAAAATACCTTGTGGCACTACGAGACCGAGAAGGCTATGAGAGTGGCCACGCCCACTGGGGCAGGACTTGGATTTAAATCGTGCACAAGAAACGCGGCTTTGACACAAGTTGTCTGACAGCCACTGAGGAAGGGAGAATTTCCTGAAACGTGTTTGGCATCATGAAGGTTTTCGTTTGCTGTTGGGAGCCTGTTTGCAAGCTGCTTGAATTAAATTGAATTACTGTACTGCCGGTGGTTTCCCTCCTTTTGGGGCTAACTTTTGTTGGATTTAATTGCGGCTGGAGCCCAGCCGTCGAGAGATGCCCACCGCCTGTGAGCGGGCCCGTGTTGACGCTCAGCTGGTGTCTACACCATGGGAGGCAGAGTTGGGACCGGCCTGGTTCCGACATGTGTTCGCATCGGGCAGCTGGAAAGCGTGACAGGCAGCCCAACAGCTCGAACACCAACCCACATGGGCAAGTTACTTTTTGTTCTATTTTGGCTCAATGTACAAAGCGGACTCACTTGAAAATACCTTGTGGCACTACGAGACCCAGAAGGCTACGAGAGTGGCCACGCCCACTGAGGCAGGACTTGGATTTAAATCGTGCACAAGAAACGCGGCTTTGACACGAGTTGCCTGACAGCCACTGAGGAAGGGAAGAATTTCCTGAAACGCGTCTGGCATCATGAAGGTTTTCGTTTGCTGTTGGGAGCCTGTTTGCAAGCTGTTTGAATTAAATTGAATTACTGTACTGCCGGTGGTTTCCCTCCTTTCGGGGCTAACTTTGTTGGATTTAATTAATTGCGGCTGGAGCCCAGCCGTCGAGAGATGCCCACTGCCTGTGAGCGGGCCCGTGTTGACGCTCAGCTGTTGTCTACACCATGGGAGGCAGAGTTGGGACCGGCCTGGTTCCGACATGTGTTCGCATCGGGCAGCTGGAAAGCGTGACAGGCAGCCCAACAGCTTCGAACACCAACCCACATGGGCAAGTTACTTTTTGTTCTATTTTGGCTCAATGTACAAAGCGGACTCACTTGAAAATACCTTGTGGCACTACGAGACCGAGAAGGCTATGAGAGTGGCCACGCCCACTGGGGCAGGACTTGGATTTAAATCGTGCACAAGAAACGCGGCTTTGACACAAGTTGTCTGACAGCCACCGAGGAAGGGAAGAATTTCCTGAAACGCTTTGGCATCATGAAGGTTTTCGTTTGCTGTTGGGAGCCTGTTTGCAAGCTGTTTGAATTAAATTGAATTACTGTACTGCCGGTGGTTTCCCTCCTTTCGGGGCTAACCTTTGTTGGATTTAATTGCGGCTGGAGCCCAGCCGTCGAGAGATGCCCACCGCCTGTGAGCGGGCTCGTGTTGATGCTCAGCTGGTGTCTACACCATGGGAGGCAGAGTTGGGACCGGCCTGGTTCCGACATGTGTTCGCATCGGGCAGCTGGAAAGCGTGACAGGCAGCCCAACAGCTTCGAACACCAACCCACATGGGCAAGTTACTTTTTGTTCTATTTTGGCTCAATGTACAAAGCGGACTCACTTGAAAATACCTTGTGGCACTACGAGACCCAGAAGGCTACGAGGTGGCCACGCCCACTGGGGCAGGACTTGGATTTAAATCGTGCACAAGAAACGCGGCTTTGACGTGAGTTGCCTGACAGCCACTGAGGAAAGGAAGAATTTCCTGAAACGCTTTGGCATCATGAAGGTTTTCGTTTGCTGTTGGGAGCCTGTTTGCAAGCTGTTTGAATTAAATTGAATTACTGTACTGCCGGTGGTTTCCCTCCTTTCGGGGCTAACCTTTGTTGGATTTAATTGCGGCTGGAGCCCAGCCGTCGAGAGATGCCCACCGCCTGTGAGCGGGCCCGTGTTGATGCTCAGCTGGTGTCTACACCATGGGAGGCAGAGTTGGGACCGGCCTGGTTCCGACATGTGTTCGCATCGGGCAGCTGGGAAGCGTGACAGGCAGCCCAACAGCTTCGAACACCAACCCACATGGGCAAGTTACTTTTTATTCTATTTTGGCTCAATGTACAAAGCGGACTCACTTGAAAATACCTTGTGGCACTACGAGACCCAGAAGGCTACGAGAGTGGCCACGCCCACTGGGGCAGGACTTGGATTTAAATCATGCACAAGAAACGCGGCTTTGACACGAGTTGCCTGACAGCCACTGAGGAAGGGGAGAATTTCCTGAAACGTGTTTGGCATCATGAAGGTTTTCGTTTGCTGTTGGGAGCCTGTTTGCAAGCTGTTTGAATTAAATTGAATTACTGTGCTGCCGGTGGTTTCCCTCCTTTCGGGGATATATATATATATATATATATATATATATATATATATATATATATATATATATATATATATATATATATCCATATATTTATTGAAAAAACCATAGGTTTCAGGGATTTTTAGTTAGAAATTAGCATTTAAAGAACCTTAGAAATTCACTGAAAAAACCACAGGTTTCAGGGACGTTATAGTTTGTTGGACATTTCACTCATACAAAACCAGAGAAATTCGGCCGTTATAGTTTGTTGAGGCAACTATAACTCGCGCCCCCGCAATGCACTGCTGATGACGTCACATATTACATCATTCATAACATGGTCAGTGACATCACTGATGACATCACTGATGACATCTCAAATGACATCACTGATGACATCATCCAGTGACTGAGTGTTTCTGTAAAGTTTAAATATGTTTTAGATATATATATATATGCCAAGGTGTATTGAAGAATGAGTGGGTTTATAAGTGTCTGAATGAATGATTTAGTAGGTGCGTGACTGACTGTATAAGTGAGTGATTAAACGTGTCTTACTGAATGCATGGGTTAGTGACTAAACTGTGTGAATGTCTGTATCAGTCTGTCAGTTGGCGTGTAAGCGGCTGCATGGGTTGGTGAGTAGCTACATGAGTGTCTATATGAGTTATTGATTGGTTGTCTGAGTATCTGTATGGGTGCCTGAGTGTCTGTGTGGGTGGGAGGGGAGTGTGTGACTCTGCATAGATGTGTGAGTGGGTTATTCACTGGGTGTATGGGTTCAAGAGTGCATCTGTGAAGGGCTGTATGGGTGGGTGAGTGTGTGTATGGGTGTGTTGGTGAGTGAATGGATGTCTCAGTGGTACATGTGTGAGTAACTACATATGTGAAAGGCAGTATATGTGAGTGTTGGGGTATATAAATGACTATATGTGAGAGTGAGTGATTGTGAGAGTGGCTGTATGGATGAGTGTGTGCTTTTATCAGTGATTGTATAAGAGAGTAAGTATGTGTTAGTATCTGTATGAATAAGTGACGTGGTGTGTGTATAACTGTATAGGTGAGTAAATGGGAGTGTGATTGATTCTTTGCATGACTGACTAGGTGTGTGAGTAACTCTATGGATGAGTGGTGGTGTGTGATTGTCTGTATAGGTGTATGAGTGCATATGATAGTGCTGTATTGATGAGTGACTGCATGTATGAGTGACTGTATGGGTGAATGAGTTGATGTGTGTGTAGACCTAGGAATCAGTGAGTGGGTATGTAGTAACTGGTATTGGTGTGTCTATGGTTTCGAAAATGGTAGTCTGTATTTTAGAATGGGTGTATCAAAGGTTATATTAGGGTATGAGGAGGTGCATCAGATTATCACATGGATGATGTCATCAGTGATGTAATCAGTGATGTCATTTGAGATGTCATCAGTGATGTTATCAGTGATGTCACTGACCATGTCATTAATGATGTAATATGTGACATCATCAGCAGTGCATTGCGGGGGCGCAAGTTATAGTTAGCTCAACTAACTATAACGGCCGAATTTCTCTGGTTTTGTACGAGTGAAATGTCCAACTAACTATAGCGTCCCTGAAACCCGTGGCTTTTTCAGTGAATTTCAAAGGTTTTTTTAAATGCTAATTTCTAACTATAACGTCCATGAAACCTATGTTTTTTTTCAGTGAATTTCAAAGGTTTTTTAAATGCTAATTTCTAACTATGCCTACAGAGGTAGGGCATGTGAAGAAAGTGGAAGAAAAGCGCAGAAAGAAGCAAGAGAAATGCAGAAAGAGGCAACAGAAGTCCAGAAAGACGAAGAAAGGTGCAGAAAGAAGCAAGATATATGCAGAAAGAACCAAAAGAGGTGCAGAAGGAGGCCTTGTTGCAAAGTCATCCTGTGCCCCCAACTTTTTGCTGACTGGTACTGGTGTTAACTGACTCTGACTAACCAGGCCCGGAGCCAGTGCTATGCTGAAAGACACTTAGAATACAGTTAAAACACATACATACACTAGGGTACACTATGGGTTGGGGTACCCCTGTGATTGGCATGACCTCCCTGTAAGGCCCTAGTACATAATAGGGCAGGGGATTAAAACTACCTCTAAGTCAGAGGTGCAGAAAGAGGCAAGAGAAGTGCAGAAAGAAGCAACAGAGGTGCCAAAACAGGCAAGAGAGGTGCAGAAAGAAGCAAGTGAAGTGCAGAAAGAGAGGTGCACAAAAAGGCAACAGAGGTGCAGAAAGAGGCAGGAGGGGAGCAGAAAGAAGGAAGAGAAGTGCAGAAAGAGGCAAGAGAATTGCTGAAAGAAGCAACAGAGGTGTAGAAAGAAGCAAGAGAAGTGCAGAAAGAGGCAAGTGAGGTGCAGAAAGAAGCAAAAGCAGTGCAGAAAGAACCAACAGAGGTGCAAAAAGAGGCAAGAGGGGTGCAGAAAAAGGTAGGAGAGGTGCACAAAGAGGCAAGAGAGGTACATAAAGAGGCAGGAGGGGTGCAGAAAGAAGGAAGAGAAGTGCAGAAAGAACCAACAGAGGTACAGAAAGAGGCAAGAGAGGTGCAGAAACAGGCAGGAAAGGTGTAGAAAGAGGGAACAGTGATGTCATCAGTGATGTCACTGACCATGTCATGAATGATGTAATATGTGACGTCATCAGCAGAGCATTGCGGGGGCGCGAGTTTTAGTTGGCTCAACTAATTATAACAGCCGAAATACTCTGGTTTTGTATGAGTGAAATGTCCAACTAACTATAACGTCCCTGAAACCTGTGGTTTGTTCAGTGAATTTCTAAGGTTTTTTAAATGCTAATTTCTAACTATAACATCCCTGAAACCTATGGTTTTTTCAGTGAATTTCAAAGGTTTTTTAAATGCTAATTTCTAACTATAACGTCCTTGAAACCTATGGTTTTTTCAGTGAATTTCTAAGGTTTTTTAAATGCTAATTTCTAACTATGCCTACAGAGGTAGGACATGTGCAGAAAGAGGAAGAAAGGCGCAGAAAGAAGCAAGAGAAATGCAGAAAGAGGCAACAGAAGTCCAGACAGAGGAAGAAAGGTGCAGAAAGAAGCAAGAGATATGCAGAAAGAACCAACAGAGGTGCAGAAAGACACCTTGTTGCAAAGTCATCCTGTGCCCTGGGCACCCCTCAACTTTTTTCTGACTGGTACTGGTGGTAACTGACTCTGACTGACCCTGGGCTCTGCCTAACCAGGCCCGGAGCCAGTGTTATGCTAAAAGACACTTAGAATACAGTGAAAACACCTACATACACTAGGGTACACTATGGGTTGGGGTACCCCTGTGATTGGCATGACCTCCCCTGTAGGGCCTAGTACATAATAGGGCAGGGGGATTAAAACTACCTCTAAGTCCCTAGCATATAATAGAGCATGGCACTTTGGAGGCCAGCAGTCCTTTTCTGCACTTGCATGTGTGCGCTGCTGAGCCTGAGGTCAGTTTAAAAGTAGCCTTGTGTGTGTAGAAAGAGGCAAGAGAGGTGCAGAAAGAGGCAAGAGCAGTGCAGTAAGAAACAACAGAGGTGCAGAAGGAGGCAAGAGAGGTACAGAAAGAGGCAAAAGAAGAACAGAAACAAGCAAAAGAGATGCGGATAGAGGCTAGAGGGGTGCAGAAAGAGGCAAGAGAGGTGCACAAAGGGAAGAAGGGTGCAGAAAGAGGCAAGTGGGGTGCAGAAAGAAGCAAGAGAGGTGTAGAAAGAAGCAAGAGAAGTGCAGAAAGAACCAACATAGGTGCAGAAAGAGGCAAGAGGGGTGCAGAAAGAGGCAAGAGCAGTGCAGAAAGAACCAAGACAGGTGCAGGAAAAGGGAAGAAGGGTGCAGAAAGAGGCAAGAGGGGTGCAGAAATAAGCAAGAGATGTGTAGAAAGAAGCAAGAGAAGTGCAGAAAGAAGCAACAGAGGTGCAGAAAGAGGCAAGAGAGGTACAGAAAGAGGAAAGAGAAGTGCAGAAGGAAGCAACAGAGGTGCAGGAAGAGGCAAGAAAGGTGCAGAAAGAGGCAAGAGAGCTGCAGAAACAGGCAAAAGAGGTGCAGAAAGAGGGAACAGGGGTGCACACAGAGGCAAGAGAGGTACAGAAAGAACCAACAGAGGTGCAGAAAGAGGCAAGAGGGGTGCAGGAATGTGCAAGAGAGTAGCAGATAGAAGCAAGAGCAGTGCAGAAAGAACCAACAGAGGTGCAGAAAGAGGCAAGTGGGGTGCAGAAAGAGGCAAGAGAAGTGCATAAAAAAGCAAAAGAGGTACACAATTTGCAAGAGGGGTGCAGAAAGAAGCATCAGAGGTGCAGAAAGTGGTAAGAGGGGTGTAGAAAGAAGCAAGAGAAGTGCAGAAAGAAGGAACGGAGGTACAGAAGGAGGTGAGAGGGGTGCAGACAGAGGCAAGAGAGGTGCAGAAAGAGGGAAGAGGGGTACAGAAAGAGGCAAGAGGGTTGCAGAAATTTGCAAGACAGGTGCAGAAAGAAACAAGAGCAGTACAGAAACAACCAAGAGAGGTGCAGAAAGAGGCAAAAGGGGTGCAGAAAGAGGCAAGAGAAGTGCAGAAAGAAGCAACAGAGTTGCAGAAAGAGACAAGAGAACTGTAGAAAGAGGCAAGAGAGTTTCAGAAACAGGCAAGAGATGTGCAGAAAGAGGGAACAGGGGTGCAGAAAGAGGCAAGAGAGGTGCAGAAAGAGGGAAGAGAGGTGTAGAAAGAGGGAAGAAGGGTGCAGAAAGAGGCAAGAGGGGTGCAGAAAAAAGCAACAGAGGTGCAGAAAGAGGCAAGAGGAGTGTGGAAAGAGGACGAGAAGTGCAAAAAAGAAGCAGCAGAGGTGCAGATAGAGGTAAGAGAAGTGCAGAAAGAGGCAAGAGAGTTGTAGAAACAGGCAAAAGAGGTGAAGAAAGAAGCAAGAGGGGTGCAGACAGAGGCAAGAGAGGTGCAGAAAGAGGGAAGAGGGATGCAGGAAGAGGCAAGAGGGGTGCATAAAGAAACAAGAGCAGTATAGAAACAACCAAGAGAGGTGCAGAAAGATGAAAGAGGGGTGCAGAAAGATGCAAGAGAAGTGCAGAAAGAAGCAACAGAGGTGCAGAAAGATACTAGATAACTGTAGAAAGAGGCAAGAGAGTTTCAGAAACAGCCAAGAGATGTGCAGAAAGAAGGAAGAGAGGTGTAGAAAGAGGGAAGAAGGGTACAGAAAGAGGCAAGAGGGATGCAGAAAGAAGCAACAGAAGTGCAGAAAGAAGCAAGAGAAGTGCAGAAAGAAGCAACAGAGGTGCAGAAAGAGGCAAGAGGGGTGTAGAAAGAGGAAGAGAAGTGCAAAAAAGAAGCAACAGAGGTGCAGAAAGAGGCAAGAGAAGTGCAGAAAGAGGCAAGAGAGTTGCAGAAACAGGCAAACGAGGTGCAGAAAGAAGCAAGAGCGGTGTAGAAAGAACCAACAGAGGTGCAGAAGGAGGCAAGAGGGGTGAAGAAAGAGGCAAGAGGGGTGTAGAAATTTACAAGAGAGGTGCAGACAGAAGCAACAGCAGTGCAATAAGAAACAACAGAGGTACAGAAGGAGGCAAGAGGGATGCAGAAAGAGGCAAGAGCCATGCAGAAAGAACCAAGAGATGTGCAGGAAAAGGGAAGAAGGGTGCAGAAAGAGGCACGAGGAGTGCAGAAAGAAGGAAGAGAAGTGCAGAAAGAAGCAACAGAGGTGCTGAAAGAGGCACGAAGGGTGCAGAAAGAAGCATCAGAGGTGCAGAAAGAGGTAAGAGGGGTGCAGAAAGAAGCAAGAGAAGTGCAGAAAGAAGGAACAGGTACAGAAAGAAGCAAGAGGGGTGCAGACAGAGGCAAGAGAGGTGCAGAAAGAGGGAAGAGAGGTGCAGAAAGAGGCAAGAGGGGTGCAGATATTTGAAAGACAGGTACATAAAGAAACAAGAGCAGTACAGAAACAACCAATAGAGGTGCAGAAAAAGGCCAAAGGGGTGCTGAAAGAGGCAAGAGAAGTGCAGAAAGAAGCAACAGAGGTGCAGAAAGAGACAGAACTGTAGAAAGAGGCAAGAGAGTTGCAGAAACAGGCAAGAGATGTGCAGAAAGAGGGAACGGGTGCAGAAAGAGGGAAGAGAGGTGTAGAAAGAGGGAAGAAGGGTGCAGAAAGAGGCAAGAGGGATGCAGAAAGAAGCAACAGAAGTGCAGAAAGAAGCAAGAGAAATGCAGAAAGAAGCATCAGAGGTGCAGAAAGAGGTAAGAGGGGTGTAGAAAGAAGCAAGAGAAGTGCAGAAAGAAGGAACGGAGGTACAGAAGGACATAAGAGGGGTGCAGACAGAGGCAAGAGAGCTGCAGAAAGAGGGAAGACGGGTACAGAAATAGGCAAGAGGGGTGCAGACATTTGCAAGACAGGTGCAGAAAGAAACAAGAGCAGTACAGAAACAACCAAGAGAGGTGCAGAAAGAGGCAAAAGGGGTGCAGAAAGAGGCAAGAGAAGTGCAGAAAGAAGCAACAGAGGTGCAGAAAGAGACAAGAGAACTGTAGAAAGAGGCAAGAGAGTTTCAGAAACAGGCAAGAGATGTGCAGAAAGAGGGAACAGGGGTGCAGAAAGAGGCAAGAGAGGTGCAGAAAGAGGGAAGAGGGGTGTAGAAAGAGGGAAGAAGGGTGCAGAAAGAGGCAAGAGGGGTGCAGAAAGAAGCAACAGAAGTGCAGAAAGAAGCAAGAGAAGTGCATAAAAAAGCAACAGAGGTGCAGAAAGAGGCAAGAGGAGTGCGGAAAGAAGAAGAGAAGTGCAAACTAGAAGCAGCAGAGGTGCAGATAGAGGTAAGAGAAGTGCAGAAAGAGGCAAGAGAGTTGCAGAAACAGGCAAAAGAGGTGCAGAAAGAAGCAAGAGGGGTGCAGACAGAGGCAAGAGAGGTGCAGAAAGAGGGGAGAGGGGTGCAGAAAGAGGCAAGAGGGGTGCAGAAATTTGCAAGACAGGTGCAGAAAGAAACAAGAGCAGTACAGAAACAACCAAGAGAGGTGCAGAAAGAAGCAAGAGGGGTGCAGAAAGAGGCAAGAGAAGTACAGAAAGAAGCAACAGAGGTGCAGAAAGAGACTAGAGAGCTGTAGAAAGAGGCAAGAGAGTTTCAGAAACAGGCAAGAGATGTGCAGAAAGAGGGAACAGGGGTGCAGAAAGAGGGAAGAAGGTGTAGAAAGAGGGAAGAAGGGTGCAGAAAGAGGCAAGAGGGATGCAGAAAGAAGCAACAGAAGTGCAGAAAGAAGCAAGAGAAGTGCAGAAAGAAGCAACAGAGGTGCAGAAAGAAGGAACAGGTACAGAAAGAGGCAAGAGGGGTGCAGACAGAGGCAAGAGAAGTGCAGAAGGAAGCAACAGAGGTGCAGGAAGAGGCAAGAAAGGTGCAGAAAGAGGCAAGAGAGCTGCAGAAACAGGCAAAAGAGGTGCACAAAGAGGGAACAGGGGTGCACACAGAGGCAAGAGAGGTACAGAAAGAACCAACAGAGGTGCAGAAAGAGGCAAGAGGGGTGCAGGAATGTGCAAGAGAGTAGCAGATAGAAGCAAGAGCAGTGCAGAAAGAAGCATCAGAGGTGCAGAAAGAGGTAAGAGGGGTGTAGAAAGAAGCAAAAGAAGTGCAGAAAGAAGGAACGGAGGTACAGAAGGAGGTGAGAGGGGTGCAGACAGAGGCAAGAGAGGTGCAGAAAGAGGGAAGAGGGGTACAGAAAGAGGCAAGAGGGGTGCAGAAATTTGCAAGACAGGTGCAGAAAGAAACAAGAGCAGTACAGAAACAACCAAGAGAGGTGCAGAAAGAGGCAAAAGGGGTGCAGAAAGAGGCAAGAGAAGTGCAGAAAGAAGCAACAGAGGTGCAGAAAGAGACAAGAGAACTGTAGAAAGAGGCAAGAGAGTTGCAGAAACAGGCAAGAGATGTGCAGAAAGAGGGAACAGGGGTGCAGAAAGAGGCAAGAGAGGTGCAGAAAGAGGGAAGAGAGGTGTAGAAAGAGGGAAGAAGGGTGCAGAAAGAGGCAAGAGGGGTGCAGAAAGAAGCAACAGAAGTGCAGAAAGAAGCAAGAGAAGTGCAGAAAAAAGCAACAGAGGTGCAGAAAGAAGCAAGAGGAGTGCGGAAAGAGGAAGAGAAGTGCAAAAAAGAAGCAGCAGAGGTGCAAATAGAGGTAAGAGAAGTGCAGAAAGAGGCAAGAGAGTTGTAGAAACAGGCAAAAGAGGTGCAGAAAGAAGTAAGAGGGGTGCAGACAGAGGCAAGAGAGGTGCAGAAAGAGGGGACAGGGGTGCAGAAAGAGGCAAGAGGGGTGCAGAAATTTGCAAGACAGGTGCAGAAAGAAACAAGAGCAGTACAGAAACAACAAAGAGAGGTGCAGAAAGAAGCAAGAGGGGTGCAGAAAGAGGCAAGAGAGGTACAGAAAGAAGCAACAGAGGTGCAGAAAGAGACTAGAGAACTGTAGAAAGAGGCAAGAGAGTTTCAGAAACAGGCAAGAGATGTGCAGAAAGAGGGAACAGGGGTGCAGAAAGAGGGAAGAGAGGTGTAGAAAGAGGGAAGAAGGGTACAGAAAGAGGCAAGAGGGATGCAGAAAGAAGCAACAGAAGTGCAGAAAGAAGCAAGAGAAGTGCAGAAAGAAGCAAGAGGGGTGTAGAAAGAGGAAGAGAAGTGCAAAAAAGAAGCAACAGAGGTGCAGAAAGAGGCAAGAGAAGTGCAGAAAGAGGCAAGAGAAGTGCAGAAAGAAGCAGCAGAGGTGCAGATAGAGGTAAGAGAAGTGCAGAAAGAGGGGAGAGGGGTGCAGAAAGAGGCAAGAGGGGTGCAGAAATTTGCAAGACAGGTGCAGAAAGAAACAAGAGCAGTACAGAAACAACCAAGAGAGGTGCAGAAAGAGGCAAGAGGGGTGCAGAAAGAGGCAAGAGAGGTGCAGAAAGAAGCAAAAGAGGTGCAGAAAGAGATGAGAGAACTGTAGAAAGAGGCAAGAGAGTTGCAGAAACAGGCAAGAGATGTGCAGAAAGAGGGAACAGGGGTGCAGAAAGAGGGAAGAGAGGTGTAGAAAGAGGGAAGAGGGGTACAGAAAGAGGCAAGAGAACTGCAGAAAGTAGCAACAGAGGTGCAGAAAGATGCAAGAGAAGTTCAGAAAGAAGCAAGAGAGGTGTAGAAAGAGGCAAGAGAAGTGCAGTAAGGAGTAAGAGGGGTGCAGAAAGAGGCAAGAGAAGTGCAGAAAGAGGCAAGAGAGGTGCAGAAAGAGGCAAGAGAGTTGCAGAAAGAGGCAAGAGAGGTGCAGAAAGAAGCAAGAGCAGTGCAGAAAGAACCAACAGAGGTGCAGAAGGAGGCAAGAGAGGTGAAGAAAGAGGCAAGAGGGGTGCAGAAATATGCAAGAGAGGTGCAGAAAGAAGCAAGAGCAGTGCAGATAAGAAACAACAGAGGTACAGAAAGAGGCAAGAGGGATGCAGAAAGAGGCAAGAGACGTGCAGAAAGAAGCAAGAGATGTGCAGGAAAGAGGCAAGAAGAGGTGCAGAAAGAGGCACGAGGAGTGCAGAAAGAAGGAAGAGAAGTGCAGAAAGAAGCAACAGAGGTGCAGAAAGAGGCAAGAAGAGTGCAGAAAGAAGCATCAGAGGTGCAGAAAGAGGCAAGAGAGGTGCAGAAAGAAGCAAGAGAAGTGCAGAAAGAAGGAACAGGTACAGAAAGAAGCAAGAGAGGTGCAGACAGAGGCAAGAGAGGTGCAGAAAGAGGGAAGAGGGGTGCAGAAAGAGGCAAGAGGGTGCAGATAGTTGCAAGACAGGTACATAAAGAAACAAGAGCAGTACAGAAACAACCAAGAGAGGTGCAGAAAGAGGCCAGAGGGGTGCAGAAAGAGGCAAGAGAAGTGCAGAAAGAAGCAACAGAGGTGCAGAAAGAGACAAGAGACTGCAGAAAGAGGCAAGAGAGTTGCAGAAACAGGCAAGAGATGTGCAGAAAGAGGGAACAGGGGTGCAGAAAGAGGCAAGAGAGGTGCAGAAAGAGGGAAGAAGAGGTGTAGAAAGAGGCAAGAGGGATGCAGAAAGAGGCAATAGAAGTGCAGAAAGAAGCAAGAGAAGTGCAGAAAGAAGCAACAGAGGTGCAGAAAGAGGCAAGAGGGTGCAGAAAGAAGCAAGAGCAGTGCAGAAAGAACCAACAGTGGTGCGGAAGGAGGCAAGAGGGGTGCAGACAGAGGCATGAGAGGTGCAGAAAGAGGGAAGAGAGGTGCAGGAAGAGGCAAGAGGGGTGCAGACATTTGCAAGACAGGTGCAGAAAGAAACAAGAGCAGTACAGAAACAACCAAGAGAAGTGCAGAAAGAGGCAAGAGGGGTGCAGAAAGAGGCAAGAGAAGTGCAGAAAGAAGCAACAGAGGTGCAGAAAGAGGCAAGAGAACTGTAGAAAGAGGCAAGAGAGTTGCAGAAACAGGCAAGAGATGTGCAGAAAGAGGGAACAGGGGTGCAGAAAGAGGCAAGAGAGGTGCAGAAAGAAGGAAGAGAGGTGTAGAAAGAGGGAAGAAGGGTGCAGAAAGAGGCAAGAGGGGTGCAGAAAGAAGCAACAGAAGTGCAGAAAGAAGCAAGAGAAGTGCAGAAAGAAGCAACAGAGGTGCAGAAAGAGGCAAGAGGAGTGCAGAAAGAGGAAGAGAAGTGCAAACTAGAAGCAGCAGAGGTGCAGATAGAGGTAAGAGAAGTGCAGAAACAGGCAAAAGAGGTGCAGAAAGAAGCAAGAGGGGTGCAGACAGAGGCAAGAGAGGTGCAGAAAGAGGGGAGAGGGGTGCAGAAAGAGGCAAGAGGGGTGCAGAAATTTGCAAGACAGGTGCAGAAAGAAACAAGAGCAGTACAGAAACAACCAAGAGAGGTGCAGAAAGAAGCAAGAGGGGTGCAGAAAGAGGCAAGAGAAGTACAGAAAGAAGCAACAGAGGTGCAGAAAGAGGCTAAGAGAGCTGCAGAAAGAGGCAAGAGAGTTGCAGAAACAGGCAAGAGATGTGCAGAAAGAGGCAAGAGGGGTGCAGAAAGAAGGAAGAGAGGTGCAGAAAGAGGCAAGAGGGGTGCAGAAAGAGGCAAGAGGGATGCAGAAAGAAGCAACAGAAGTGCAGAAAGAAGCAAGAGAAGTGCAGAAAGAAGCAACAGAGGTGCAGAAAGAGGCAAGAGGGTGCAGAAAGAGGCAAGAGAAGTGCAGAAAGAAGGAACAGAGGTGCAGAAAGAGGCAAGAGAGGTGCAGACAAGAGGCAAGAGAAGTGCAGAAAGAAGCAACAGAGGTGCAGAAAGAGGCAAGAAAGGTGCAGAAAGAGGCAAGAGAGCTGCAGGAAGATGCAAGAGAGGTGCAGAAAGAGGCAAGAGTGGTGCTGAAAGAAGCAAGAGAGGTGCAGAAAGAAGCCATCAGAGGTGCAGAAAGAGGCAAGAGAGGTGCAGAAATGAAGCAAGAGAGGTAGCAGAAAGAAGCAAGAGCAGTGCAGAAAGAAGCAACAGAGGTGCAGAAAGAGGCAAGTAGGGGTGCAGAAAGAGGCAAGAGAAGTGCAGAAAGAAGCAAAAGAGGTACAGCAAGATGCAAGAGGGGTGCAGAAAGAAGCAACAGAGGTGCAGAAAGAGGCAAGAGAGGTGCAGAAAGAAGCAAGAGATGTGCAGAAAGAAGCAACAGAGGTGCAGAAAGAGGCAAGAGGGGTGCAGACAGAGGCATGAGAGGTGCAGAAAGAGGGAAGAGAGGTGCAGGAAGAGGCAAGAGGGGTGCAGAAATTTGCAAGACAGGTGCAGAAAGAAACAAGAGCAGTACAGAAACAACCAAGAGAGGTGCAGAAAGAGGCAAGAGGGGTGCAGAAAGAGGCAAGAGAAGTGCAGAAAGAAGCAACAGAGGTGCAGAAAGAGACAAGAGAACTGCAGAAAGAGGCAAGAGAGTTGCAGAAACAGGCAAGAGATGTGCAGAAAGAGGGAACAGGGGTGCAGAAAGAGGCAAGAGAGGTGCAGAAAGAGGGAAGAGAGGTGCAGAAAGAAGGAACGGATGTGTAGAAAGAGGCAAGAGATGTGCAGAAAGAAGGAACGGATGTGTAGAAAGAAGCAAGAGAAATACAGAAAGAGGCAAGAGAGGTACAGAAACAGGCAAGTGGAGTGCGGAAAGAGGCAAGAGGAGTGCAGAAAGAAGCAAGCAGAGGTGCAGAAAGAGGCAAGAGAAGTGCAGAAAGAGGCAAGAGAGTTGTAGAAACAGGCAAAAGAGGTGCAGAAAGAAGCAAGAGGGGTGCAGACAGAGGCAAGAGAGGTACAGAAAGAGGGGACAGGGGTGCAGAAAGAGGCAAGAGGGCTGCAGAAATTTGCAAGACAGGTGCAGAAAGAAGCAAGAGCAGTACAGAAACAACCAAGAGAGGTGCAGAAAGAAGCAAGAGGGGTGCAGAAAGAGGCAAGAGAGGTGCAGAAAGAAGCAACAGAGGTGCAGAAAGAGACAAGAGAACTGTAGAAAGAGGCAAGAGAGGTTGCAGAAACAGGCAAGAGAGGTGCAGAAAGAGGAACAGAGGTGCAGAAAGAGGCAAGAGAGGTGCAGAAAGAGGCAAGAAGGGTGCAGAAAGAGGCAAGAGGAGTGCAGAAAGAAGCAACAGAAGTGCAGAAAGAAGCAAGAGAAGTGCAGAAAGAAGCAAGAGAGTGCAGAAAGAGGCAAGAGAAGTGCAGAAAGAAGCAACAGAGGTGCAGAAAGAGGCAAGAGAAGTGCAGAAAGAGGCAAGAGAAGTGCAGAAAGAGGCAAGAGAGGTGCAGAAAGAGGCAAAAGAGGTGCAGAAAGAAGCAAGAGCAGTGCAGAAAGAACCAACAGAGGTGCAGAAGGAGGCAAGAGGGGTGAAGAAAGAGGCAAGAGGGGTGCAGAAATTTGCAAGAGAGGTGCAGAAAGAAGCAAGAGCAGTGCAGAAAGAAACAACAGAGGTGCAGAAAGAGGCAAGAGGGATGCAGAAAGAGGCAAGAGAAGTGCAGAAAGAAGCAACAGAGGTGCAGAAAGAGGCAAGAGAACTGTAGAAAGAGGCAAGAGAGTTGCAGAAACAGGCAAGAGGGGTGCAGAAAGAGGCAAGAGGGGTGCAGAAAGAAGCAAGAGGGGTGCAGAAAGAGGGAAGAGAGGTGCAGAAAGAGGGAAGAAGGGTGCAGAAAGAGGCAAGAGGGGTGCAGAAAGAAGCAACAGAAGTGCAGAAAGAAGCAAGAGAAGTGCAGAAAGAAGCAACAGAGGTGCAGAAAGAGGCAAGAGGAGTGCAGAAAGAAGCAAGAGAAGTGCAGAACTAGAAGCAAGCAGAGGTGCAGATAAGAGGCAAGAGAAGTGCAGAAAGAGGCAAGAGAGGTGCAGAAAGAAGCAAGAGGGGTGCAGACAAGAGGCAAGAGAGGTGCAGAAAGAGGGAAGAGAGGTGCAGAAAGAGGCAAGAGGGGTGCAGAAATTTGCAAGACAGGTGCAGAAAGAAACAAGAGCAGTACAGAAACAACCAAGAGAGGTGCAGAAAGAAGCAAGAGGGGTGCAGAAAGAGGCAAGAGAAGTGCAGAAAGAAGCAACAGAGGTGCAGAAAGAGACAAGAGAGCTGTAGAAAGAGGCAAGAGAGTTGCAGAAACAGGCAAGAGATGTGCAGAAAGAGGGAACAGAGGTGCAGAAAGAGGGAAGAGAGGTGTAGAAAGAGGGAAGAAGGGTGCAGAAAGAGGCAAGAGGGATGCAGAAAGAAGCAACAGAAGTGCAGAAAGAAGCAAGAGAAGTGCAGAAAGAAGCAACAGAGGTGCAGAAAGAGGCAAGAGGGGTGTAGAAAGAGGACGAGAAGTGCAGAAAGAAGGAACAGGTACAGAAAGAGGCAAGAGGGGTGCAGACAGAGGCAAGAGAAGTGCAGAAGGAAGCAACAGAGGTGCAGGAAGAGGCAAGAAAGGTGCAGAAAGAGGCAAGAGAGCTGCAGAAAGAGGCAAGAGAGGTGCACAAAGAGGCAACAGAGGGTGCAGAAAGAGGCAAGAGAGGTGCAGAAAGAACCAACAGAGGTGCAGAAAGAGGCAAGAGGGGTGCAGGAATGTGCAAGAGAGTAGCAGAAAGAAGCAAGAGAAGTGCAGAAAGAAGCAACAGAGGTGCAGAAAGAGGCAAGAGGGGTGCAGAAAGAGGCAAGAGAAGTGCAGAAAGAAGCAAAAGAGGTGCAGAAATAGCAAGAGGGTGCAGAAAGAAGCAACAGAGGTGCAGAAAGAGGTAAGAGGGGTGTAGAAAGAAGCAAGAGAAGTGCAGAAAGAAGCAACAGAGGTGCAGAAAGAGGCAAGAGGGGTGCAGACAGAGGCAAGAGAGGTGCAGAAAGAGGGAAGAGGGGTGCAGAAAGAGGCAAGAGGGGTGCAGAAATTTGCAAGACAGGTGCAGAAAGAAACAAGAGCAGTACAGAAACAACCAAGAGAGGTGCAGAAAGAGGCAAGAGGGGTGCAGAAAGAGGCAAGAGAAGTGCAGAAAGAAGCAACAGAGGTGCAGAAAGAGGCAAGAGAACTGTAGAAAGAGGCAAGAGAGTTGCAGAAACAGGCAAGAGATGTGCAGAAAGAGGGAACAGGGGTGCAGAAAGAGGCAAGAGAGGTGCAGAAAGAGGGAAGAGAGGTGTAGAAAGAGGGAAGAAGGGTGCAGAAAGAGGCAAGAGGGGTGCAGAAAGAAGCAAGAGAAGTGCAGAAAGAAGCAAGAGAAGTGCAGAAAGAAGCAACAGAGGTGCAGAAAGAGGCAAGTGGAGTGCAGAAAGAGGCAAGAGAAGTGCAAAAAGAGGCAGCAGAGGTGCAGAAAGAGGTAAGAGAAGTGCAGAAAGAGGCAAGAGAGTTGCAGAAAGAGGCAAGAGAGGTGCAGAAAGAGGCAAGAGGGGTGCAGACAGAGGCAAGAGAGGTGCAGAAAGAGGGAAGAGGGGTGCAGAAAGAGGCAAGAGGGGTGCAGAAATTTGCAAGACAGGTGCAGAAAGAAACAAGAGCAGTACAGAAACAACCAAGAGAGGTGCAGAAAGAAGCAAGAGGGGTGCAGAAAGAGGCAAGAGAGGTGCAGAAAGAAGCAACAGAGGTGCAGAAAGAGGCAAGAGAACTGTAGAAAGAGGCAAGAGAGTTGCAGAAACAGGCAAGAGATGTGCAGAAAGAGGCAACAGGGGTGCAGAAAGAGGCAAGAGAGGTGCAGAAAGAGGAAGAGAGGGTGCAGAAAGAGGCAAGAGGGGTGCAGAAAGAAGCAACAGAAGTGCAGAAAGAAGCAAGAGAAGTGCAGAAAGAAGCAAGAGAGGTGCAGAAAGAGGAAGAGAAGTGCAAAAAAGAAGCAACAGAGGTGCAGAAAGAGGCAAGAGAAGTGCAGAAAGAGGCAAGAGAAGTGCAGAAAGAGGCAAGAGAGTTGCAGAAACAGGCAAGAGAGGTGCAGAAAGAAGCAAGAGCAGTGCAGAAAGAAGCAACAGAGGTGCAGAAACAGACAAGAGGGGTGCAGAAAGAGGCAAGAGAGGTGCAGAAAGAGGCAAGAGAGGTGCAGAAAGAAGCAAGAGCAGTGCAGAAAGAAGCAACAGAGGTGCAGAAAGAGGCAAGAGGGGTGCAGAAAGAGGCAAGAGAGGTGCAGAAAGAAGCAAGAGATGTGCAGGAAAGAGGGAAGAAGGGTGCAGAAAGAGGCAAGAGGAGTGCAGAAAGAAGCAAGAGAAGTGCAGAAAGAAGCAACAGAGGTGCTGAAAGAGGCAAGAGCAGTGCAGAAAGAAGCATCAGAGGTGCAGAAAGAGGCAAGAGAGGTGCAGAAAGAAGCAAGAGAAGTGCAGAAAGAAGGAACAGAGGTGCAGAAAGAGGCAAAAGGGGTGCAGACAGAGGCAAGAGAGGTGCAGAAAGAGGGAAGAGGGGTGCAGAAAGAGGCAAGAGGGGTGCAGAAATTTGCAAGACAGGTGCAGAAAGAAACAAGAGCAGTACAGAAACAACCAAGAGAGGTGCAGAAAGAGGCCAAGAGGGGTGCAGAAAGAGGCAAGAGAAGTGCAGAAAGAAGCAACAGAGGTGCAGAAAGAGGCAAGAGAACTGTAGAAAGAGGCAAGATAGGTGCAGAAACAGGCAAGAGATGTGCAGAAAGAGGAACAGGGGCGTAGAAAGAGGCATGAGAGGTACAGAAAGAGGGAGAGTTGTGCAGAAAGAGGCAAGAGGGTGCAGAAAGAAGCAAGAGAGGTGCAGAAAGAAGCAAGAGAAGTGCAGAAAGAAGCAAGAGAGGTGCAGAAAGAGGCAAGAGAGTGCAGAAAGAAGCAACAGAGGTGCAGAAAGAGGCAAGAGAGGTGCAGAAAGAGGCAAGAGAGGTGCAGAAAGAGGCAAGAGAGGTGCAGAAACAGGCAAGAGAGGTGCAGAAAGAAGCAAGAGCAGTGCAGAAACAACCAACAGAGGTGCAGAAAGAGGCAAGAGGGGTGCAGAAAGAGGCAAGAGGGGTGCAGAAATTGAGCAAGAGAGGTGCAGAAAGAAGCAAGAGCAGTGCAGAAAGAAGCAACAGAGGTACAGAAGGAGGCAAGAGGGTGCAGAAAGAGGCAAGAGACGTGCAGAAAGAAGCAAGAGAGGTGCAGAAAGAGGCAAGAAGAGGTGCAGAAAGAGGCAAGAGAGGTGCAGAAAGAAGGCAAGAGAGGTGCAGAAAGAAGCAACAGAGGTGCAGAAAGAGGCAAGAGAGGTGCAGAAAGAAGCAACAGAGGTGCAGAAAGAGGCAAGAGGGGTGCAGAAAGAAGCAAGAGAACTGCAGACAGAAGCTACAGAGGTGCAGAAAGAGGCAAGAGGGCTGCAGAAAGAGGCAAGAGAGGTGCAGAAAGAGGCAAGAGAAGTGCAGAAAGAGGCAAGAGAGGTGAAGAAAGAGGCAAGAGAAGTGCAGAAAGAAGCAACAGAGGTGCAGAAAGAGGCAAGAGAACTGTAGAAAGAGGCAAGAGAGTTGCAGAAATAGGCAAGAGAGGTGCAGAAAAGAGGGAACAGGGGTGCAGAAACAGGCAAGAGAGGTACAGAAAGAGGGAAGAAGGGTGCAGAAAGAGGCAAGAGGGATGCAGAAAGAAGCAACAGAAGTGCAGAAAGAAGCAAGAGAAGTGCAGAAAGAAGCAACAGGGGTGCAGAAAGAGGCAAGAGGGGTGCAGAAAGAAGCAAGAGAAGTGCAGAAAGAAGCAACAGAGGTGCAGAAAGAGGCAAGAGAGGTGCAGACAGAGGCAAGAGAGCTGCAGAAAGAGGGAAGAGAGGTGCAGAAAGAGGCAAGAGGGGTGCAGAAATTTGCAAGACAGGTGCAGAAAGAAACAAGAGCAGTACAGAAACAACCAAGAGAGGTGCAGAAAGAGGCAAGAGGGGTGCAGAAAGAGGCAAGAGAAGTGCAGAAAGAAGCAACAGAGGTGCAGAAAGAGACAAGAGAACTGTAGAAAGAGGCAAGAGAGTTGCAGAAACAGGCAAGAGATGTGCAGAAAGAGGCAACAGGGGTGCAGAAAGAGGCAAGAGAGGTGCAGAAAGAGGCAAGAGAGGTGTAGAAAGAGGGAAGAAGGGTGCAGAAAGAGGCAAGCGGGGTGCAGAAAGAAGCAAGAGAGGTGCAGAAAGAAGCAAGAGAAGTGCAGAAAGAAGCAACAGAGGTGCAGAAAGAGGCAAGAGGAGTGCAGAAAGAAGAGAAGAGAAGTGCAGAAAGAAGCAAGCAGAGGTGCAGAAAGAGGCAAGAGAGGTGCAGAAAGAGGCAAGAGAGTTGCAGAAACAGGCAAGAGAGGTGCAGAAAGAAGCAAAAGGGGTGCAGATAGAGGTAAGAGAAGTACAGAAAGAGGGGAGAGGGGTGCAGAAAGAGGCAAGAGGGTGCAGAAATTTGCAAGACAGGTGCAGAAAGAAACAAGAGCAGTACAGAAACAACCAAGAGAGGTGCAGAAAGAAGCAAGAGGGTGCAGAAAGAGGCAAGAGAAGTGCAGAAAGAAGCAACAGAGGTGCAGAAAGAGACAAGAGAACTGTAGAAAGAGGCAAGAGAGTTGCAGAAACAGGCAAGAGACCTGCAGAAAGAGGGAACAGGGGTGCAGAAAGAGAGAAGAGAGGTGCAGAAAGAGGGAAGAAGGGTGCAGAAGGGGGCAAGAGAGGTGCAGAAAGAAGCAAGAGATCTGCAGGAAGAAGCAAGAGAGTTGCAGAAAGAAGCTAGAGAGGTGCAGAAAGAGGCAAGAGAAGTGCAGAAAGAAGCAACAGAGGTGCAGAAAGAGGCAAGAGGGGTGCAGAAAGAGGCAAGAGAGGTGCAGAAAGAGGCAAGAGAGTTGCAGAAACAGGCAAGAGAGGTGCAGAAAGCAGCAAGAGCAGTGCAGAAAGAACCAACAGAGGTGCAGAAAGAGGCAAGAGAGGTGCAGAAAGAGGCAAGAGGGGTGTAGAAATTTGCAAGAGAGGTGCAGAAAGAAGCAAGAGCAGTGCAGATAAGAAGCAACAGAGGTGCAGAAAGAGGCAAGAGGGATGCAGAAAGAGGCAAGAGAGGTGCAGAAAGAAGCAAGAGAGGTGCAGGAAAGAGGCAAGAGGGGTGCAGAAAGAGGCAAGAGGAGTGCAGAAAGAAGCAAGAGAAGTGCAGAAAGAAGCAACAGAGGTGCTAGAAAGAGGCAAGAGAGGTGCAGAAAGAAGCAAGAGAGGTGCAGAAAGAGGCAAGAGGGGTGCAGAAAGAAGCAAGAGAGGTGCAGAAAGAAGCAACAGAGTGCAGAAAGAAGCAAGAGAGGTGCAGACAGAGGCAAGAGAGGTGCAGAAAGAGGGAAGAGGGGTGCAGAAAGAGGCAAGAGAGGTGCAGAAAGATGCAAGACAGGTGCAGAAAGAAACAAGAGACAGTACAGAAACAAGCCAAGAGAGGGTGCAGAAAGAGGCAAGAGGGGTGCAGAAAGAGGCAAGAGAAGTGCAGAAAGAAGCAACAGAGGTGCAGAAAGAGGCAAGAGAACTGTAGAAAGAGGCAAGAGAGTTGCAGAAACAGGCAAGAGATGTGCAGAAAGAGGGAACAGGAGGTGCAGAAAGAGGCAAGAGAGGTGCAGAAAGAGGCAAGAGAGGGTGCAGAAAGAGGCAAGAGAGGTGCAGAAAGAAGCAAGAGAAGTGCAGAAAGAAGCAAGAGAAGTGCAGAAAGAAGCAAGAGAGGTGCAGAAAGAGGCAAGAGGGGTGCAGAAAGAGGCAAGAGAAGTGCAGAAAGAAGCAACAGAGGTGCAGAAAGAGGCAAGAGGGGTGCAGACAGAGGCATAAGAGGTGCAGAAAGAGGGAAGAGAGGTGCAGGAAGAGGCAAGAGGGGTGCAGAAATTTGCAAGACAGGTGCAGAAAGAAACAAGAGCAGTACAGAAACAACCAAGAGAGGTGCAGAAAGAGGCAAGAGGGTGCAGAAAGAGGCAAGAGAAGTGCAGAAAGAAGCAACAGAGGTGCAGAAAGAGACAAGAGAACTGTAGAAAGAGGCAAGAGAGTTGCAGAAACAGGCAAGAGATGTGCAGAAAGAGGCAACAGGGGTGCAGAAAGAGGCAAGAGAGGTGCAGAAAGAGGGAAGAGAGGTGCAGAAAGAGGCAAGAAGGGTGCAGAAAGAGGCAAGAGAGGTGCAGAAAGAAGCAAGAGAAGTGCAGAAAGAAGCAAGAGAAGTGCAGAAAAAAGCAACAGAGGTGCAGAAAGAGGCAAGAGAGTGCAGAAAGAGGCAAGAGAAGTGCAGAACTAGAAGCAGCAGAGGTGCAGAAAGAGGTAAGAGAAGTGCAGGAAGAGGCAATAGAGTTGCAGAAACAAGCAACAGAGGTGCAGAAAGAGGCAAGAGGGGTGCAGACAGAGGCATGAGAGGTGCAGAAAGAGGCAAGAGGGGTGCAGACAAAGGCATGAGAGGTGCAGAAAGAGGGAAGAGGGGTGCAGGAAGAAACAAGAGCAGTACAGAAACAACCAAGAGAGGGGCAGAAAGAAGCAAGAGCGGTGCAGAAAGAGGCAAGAGAAGTGCAGAAAGAGGCAACAGAGGTGCAGAAAGAGGCAAGAGAGCTGTAGAAAGAGGCAAGAGAGTTGCAGAAACAGGCAAGAGATGTGCAGAAAGAGGAACAGAGGTGCAGAAAGAGGCAAGAGAGGTGCAGAAAGTAGGCAAGAAGAGGTGCAGAAAGAGGCAAGAGGGATGCAGAAAGAAGCAACAGAGGTGCAGAAAGAAGCAAGAGAAGTGCAGAAAGAAGCAACAGAGGTGCAGAAAGAGGCAAGAGAGGTGCAGAAAGAGAGCAAGAGAAGTGCAGAAAGAGGCAAGAGAGGTGCAGAAAGAGGCAAGAGAGGTGCAGAAAGAGGCAAGAGAGAGTGCAGAAAGAAGCGACAGATGTGCAGAAAGAAGCAAGAGAGGTGCAGAAAGAGGCAACAGAGGTGCAGAAAGAGGCAAGAGAGGTGCAGAAAGATGGAAGAGGGGTGCAGAGAGAGGCAAGAGGGCTGAAGAAAGAAGCAACAGAGGTGCAGAAAGAGGCAAGAGGGGTGCAGAAATGTGCAAGAGAGGTGCAGAAAGAAGCAAGAGCAGTGCAGAAAGAGGCAAGAGAGGTGCAGAAAGAGGCAAGAGGGGTGCAGAAAGAGGCAAGAGAAGTGCAGAAAGAAGCAAAAGAGGTACAGAAAGATGCAAGAGAGGTGCAGAAAGAAGCATCAGAGGTGCAGAAAGAGGCAAGAGGGGTGCAGAATGAAGCAAGAGAAGTGCAGAAACAAGCAAGAGAGGTGCAGAAAGAGGCAAAAGGGGTGCAGACAGAGGCAAGAGAGGTGCAGAAAGAGGGAAGAGGGGTGCAGAAAGAGGCAAGAGGGGTGCAGAAATTTGCAAGACAGGTGCAGAAAGAAACAAGAGCAGTACGGAAACAACCAAAAGAGGTGCAGAGAGAGGCAAAAGGGTGCAGAAAGAGGCAAGAGAAGTGCAGAAAGAAGCAACAGAGGTGCAGAAAGAGACAAGAGAACTGTAGAAAGAGGCAAGAGAGTTGCAGAAACAGGCAAGAGATGTGCAGAAAGAGGGAACAGGGGTGCAGAAAGAGGCAAGAGAGGTGCAGAAAGAGGAAGAGAGGTGTAGAAAGAGGGAAGAAGGGTGCAGAAAGAGGCAAGAGAGGTGCAGAAAGAAGCAACAGAAGTGCAGAAAGAAGCAAGAGAAGTGCAGAAAGAAGCAACAGAGGTGCAGAAAGAGGCAAGAGGAGTGCAGAAAGAGGCAAGAGAAGTGCAGAAAGAAGCAACAGAGGTGCAGAAAGAGGTAAGAGAAGTGCAGAAAGAGTCAAGAGAGTTGCAGAAACAGGCAAAGAGAGGTGCAGAAAGAAGCAAGAGGGGTGCAGACAGAGGCAAGAGAGGTGCAGAAAGAGGGACAGAGGGGTGCAGAAAGAGGCAAGAGGGGTGCAGAAATTTGCAAGACAGGTGCAGAAAGAAACAAGAGCAGTACAGAAACAACCAAGAGAGGTGCAGAAAGAAGCAAGAGGGGTGCAGAAAGAGGCAAGAGAGGTGCAGAAAGAAGCAACAGAGGTGCAGAAAGAGACAAGAGAACTGTAGAAAGAGGCAAGAGAGTTGCAGAAACAGGCAAGAGATGTGCAGAAAGAGGGAACAGGGGTGCAGAAAGAGGCAAGAGAGGTGCAGAAAGAGGGAAGAAGGGTGCAGAAAGAGGCAAGAGGGTGCAGAAAGAAGCAACAGAAGTGCAGAAAGAAGCAAGAGAAGTGCAGAAAGAAGCAAGAGAGGTGTAGAAAGAGGCAAGAGCGGTGCAGAAAGAAGCAAGAGAGGTGCAGAAAGAGGGAAGAGAGGTGCAGAAAGAGGCAAGAGAGGTGCAGAAAGAGGCAAGAGAGGTGCAGAAACAGGCAAGAGAGGTGCAGAAAGAAGCAAGAGCAGTGTAGAAAGAAGCAACAGAGGTGCAGAAAGAGGCAAGAGGGGTGCAGAAAGAGGCAAGAGAGGTGCAGAAATTGACAAGAGAGGTGCAGAAAGAAGCAAGAGCAGTGCAGAAAGAAGCAAGAGAGGTGCAGAAGGAGGCAAGAGGGATGCAGAAAGAGGCAAGAGAGGTGCAGAAAGAAGCAAGAGATGTGCAGAAAGAGGGAAGAAGGGTGCAGAAAGAGGCACGAGGAGTGCAGAAAGAAGCAAGAGAAGTGCAGAAAGAAGCAACAGAGGTGCAGAAAGAGGCAAGAAGGGTGCAGAAAGAAGCATCAGAGGTGCAGAAAGAGGCAAGAGAGGTGCAGAAAGAAGCAAGAGAAGTGCAGAAAGAAGCAACAGAGTGCAGAAAGAAGCAAGAGGGGTGCAGACAGAGGCAAGAGAGGTGCAGAAAGAGGGAAGAGAGGTGCAGAAAGAGGCAAGAGGGTGCAGAAATTTGCAAGACAGGTGCAGAAAGAAACAAGAGCAGTACAGAAACAACCAAGAGAGGTGCAGAAAGAGGCAAGAGGGGTGCAGAAAGAGGCAAGAGAAGTGCAGAAAGAAGCAACAGAGGTGCAGAAAGAGGCAAGAGAACTGTAGAAAGAGGCAAGAGAGTTGCAGAAACAGGCAAGAGATCTGCAGAAAGAGGCAAGAGGGGTGCAGAAAGAGGCAAGAGAGGTGTAGAAAGAGGGAAGAAGAGGTGCAGGAAGAGGCAAGAGGGGTGCAGAAAGAAGCAAGAGAAGTGCAGAAAGAAGCAAGAGAGGTGCAGAAAGAAGCAAGAGGGGTGCAGAAAGAGGCAAGAGAAGTGCAGAAAGAAGCAACAGAGGTGCAGAAAGAGGCAAGAGGGGTGCAGAAAGAGGCAAGAGAAGTGCAGAAAGAGGCAAGAGAGGTGCAGAAAGAGGCAAAAGAGGTGCAGAAAGAAGCAAGAGAAGTGCAGAAAGAAGCAACAGAGGTGCAGAAAGAGGCAAGAGGGGTGCAGAAAGAGGCAAGAGGGGTGCAGAAATTTGCAAGAGAGGTGCAGAAAGAAGCAAGAGCAGTGCAGAAAGAAGCAACAGAGGTGCAGAAAGAGGCAAGAGGGGTGCAGAAAGAGGCAAGAGAAGTGCAGAAAGAAGCAAGAGAGGTGCAGAAAGAGGCAAGAGGGGTGCAGAAAGAGGCAAGAGGAGGGTGCAGAAAGAGGCAAGAGAAGTGTAGAAAGAAGCAACAGAGGTGCAGAAAGAGGCAAGAGAGGTGCAGAAAGAAGCAACAGAGGTGCAGAAACAGGCAAGAAGGGTGCAGAAAGATGCAAGAGAAGTGCAGAAAGAAGCAACAGAGGTGCAGAAAGAAGCAAGAGGGGTGCAGAAAGAGGCAAGAGAGGTGCAGAAAGAGGCAAGAGAGGTGCAGAAAGAGGCAAGAGGGGTGCAGAAAGAGGCAAGAGAAGTGCAGAAAGAAGCAACAGAGGTGCAGAAAGAGACAAGAACTGTAGAAAGAGGCAAGAGAGTTGCAGAAACAGGCAAGAGATGTGCAGAAAGAGGGAACAGGGGTGCAGAAAGAGGGAAGAGAGGTGTAGAAAGAGGGAAGAAGGGTGCAGAAAGAGGCAAGAGGGATGCAGAAAGAAGCAACAGAAGTGCAGAAAGAAGCATCAGAGGTGCAGAAAGAGGTAAGAGGGGTGTAGAAAGAAGCAAGAGAAGTGCAGAAAGAAGGAACAGAGGTGCAGAAAGAGGCAAGAGGGGTGCAGACAGAGGCAAGAGAGGTGCAGAAAGAGGGAAGAGGGGTGCAGAAAGAGGCAAGAGGGGTGCAGAAATTTGCAAGACAGGTGCAGAAAGAAACAAGAGCAGTACAGAAACAACCAAGAGAGGTGCAGAAAGAGGCAAGAGGGGTGCAGAAAGAGGCAAGAGAAGTGCAGAAAGAAGCAACAGAGGTGCAGAAAGAGACAAGAGAACTGTAGAAAGAGGCAAGAGAGTTGCAGAAACAGGCAAGAGATGTGCAGAAAGAGGGAACAGGGGTGCAGAAAGAGGCAAGAGAGGTGCAGAAAGAGGGCAGAGGAGAGAGGTGTAGAAAGAGGGAAGACGGGTGTAGAAAGAGGCAAGAGAAGTGTAGAAGGAAGCAACAGAGGTGCAGAAAGAGGCAAGAAAAATGCAGACAGAAGCAACATAGGTGCAGAAAGAGGCAAGAGAGGTGCGGAAAGAGGAAGAGAAGTGCAAAAAAGAAGCAACAGAGGTGCAGATAGAGGTAAGAGAAGTGCAGAAAGAGGCAAGAGAGTTGCAGAAACAGGCAAAAGAGGTGCAGAAAGAAGCAAAAGGGGTGCAGACAGAGGCAAGAGAGGTGCAGAAAGAGGGGTTAGGGGTGCAGAAAGAGGCAAGAGGGGTGCAGAAATTTGCAAGACAGGTGCAGAAAGAAACAAGAGCAGTACAGAAACAACCAAGAGAGGTGCAGAAAGAAGCAAGAGGGGTGCAGAAAGAGGCAAGAGAAGTGCAGAAAGAAGCAATAGAGGTGCAGAAAGAGACTAAGAGAACTGTAGAAAGAGGCAAGAGAGTTGCAGAAACAGGCAAGAGATGTGCAGAAAGAGGGAACAGGGGTGCAGAAAGAGGCAAGAGAGGTGTAGAAAGAGGGAAGAAGAGGTGCAGAAAGAGGCAAGAGGGATGCAGAAAGAAGCAACAGAAGTGCAGAAAGAAGCAAGAGGGGTGCAGAAATATGCAAGAGAGGTAGCAGAAAGAAGCAAGAGCAGTGCAGAAAGAACCAACAGAGGTGCAGAAAGAGGCAAGAGGGGTGCAGAAAGAGGCAAGAGAAGTGCAGAAAAAAGCAAAAGAGGTGCAGCAATTTGCAAGAGAGGTGCAGAAAGAAGCATCAGAGGTGCAGAAAGAGGCAAGAGGGGTGCAGAAAGAAGCAAGAGAAGTGCAGAAAGAATGAACAGGAGGTACAGAAGGAGGTGAGAGAGGTGCAGACAGAGGCAAGAGAGGTGCAGAAAGAGGGAAGAGGGGTGCAGAAAGAGGCAAGAGGGGTGCAGAAATTTGCAAGACAGGTGCAGAAAGAAGCAAGAGCAGTACAGAAACAAGCAAGAGAGGTGCAGAAAGAGGCAAGAGGGGTGCAGAAAGAGGCAAGAGAAGTGCAGCAAGAAGCAACAGAGGTGCAGAAAGAGACAAGAGAAGTGCAGAAAGAGGCAAGAGAGTTGTCAGAAACAGGCAAGAGATGTGTAGAAAGAGAGAACAGGGGTGCAGAAAGAGGCAAGAGAGGTGCAGAAAGAAGCAACAGAGGTGCAGAAAGAGACAAGAGAACTGTAGAAAGAGGCAAGAGAGTTTCAGAAACAGGCAAGAGATGTGCAGAAAGAGGGAACAGGGGTGCAGAAAGAGGCAAGAGAGGTGCAGAAAGAGGGAAGAGGTGTAGAAAGAGGGAAGAAGGGTGCAGAAAGAGCAAGAGGGGTGCAGAAAGAAGCAACAGAAGTGCAGAAAGAAGCAAGAGAAGTGCAGAAAAAAGCAACAGAGGTGCAGAAAGAGGCAAGTGGAGTGCGGAAAGAGGAAGAGAAGTGCAAAAAAGAAGCAGCAGAGGTGCAGATAGAGGTAAGAGAAGTGCAGAAAGAGGCAAGAGAGTTGTAGAAACAGGCAAAAGAGGTGCAGAAAGAAGCAAGAGGGGTGCAGACAGAGGCAAGAGAGGTACAGAAAGAGGGGACAGGGGTGCAGAAAGAGGCAAGAGGGGTGCAGAAATTTGCAAGACAGGTGCAGAAAGAAACAAGAGCAGTACAGAAACAACCAAGAGAGGTGCAGAAAGAAGCAAGAGGGGTGCAGAAAGAGGCAAGAGAGGTACAGAAAGAAGCATCAGAGGTGCAGAAAGAGACTAGAGAACTGTAGAAAGAGGCAAGAGAGTTTCAGAAACAGGCAAGAGATGTGCAGAAAGAGGGAACAGGGGTGCAGAAAGAGGGAAGAGAGGTGTAGAAAGAGGGAAGAAGGGTACAGAAAGAGGCAAGAGGGATGCAGAAAGAAGCAACAGGAGTGCAGAAAGAAGCAAGAGAAGTGCAGAAAGAGGCAAGAGGGGTGTAGAAAGAAAGAGAAGTGCAAAAAAGAAGCAACAGAGGTGCAGAAAGAGGCAAGAGAAGTGCAGAAAGAGGCAAGAGAGTTGCAGAAACAGGCAAAAGAGTTGCAGAAAGAAGCAAGAGCAGTGTAGAAAGAACCAACAGAGGTGCAGAAGGAGGCAAGAGGGGTGAAGAAAGAGGCAAGAGGGGTGTAGAAATTTACAAGAGAGGTGCAGAACGAAGCAAGAGCAGTGCAATAAGAAACAACAGAGGTACAGAAGGAGGCAAGAGGGATGCAGAAAGAGGCAAGAGACGTGCAGAAAGAACCAAGAGATGTGCAGGAAAAGGGAAGAAGGGTGCAGAAAGAGGCACGAGGAGTGCAGAAAGAAGGAAGAGAAGTGCAGAAAGAAGCAACAGAGGTGCTGAAAGAGGCACGAAGGGTGCAGAAAGAAGCATCAGAGGTGCAGAAAGAGGTAAGAGGGGTGCAGAAAGAAGCAAGAGAAGTGCAGAAAGAAGGAACAGGTACAGAAAGAAGCAAGAGGGGTGCAGACAGAGGCAAGAGAGGTGCAGAAAGAGGGAAGAGAGGTGCAGAAAGAGGCCAAAGGGGTGCAGAAAGAGGCAAGAGAAGTGCAGAAAGAAGCAACAGAGGTGCAGAAAGAGACAGAACTGTAGAAAGAGGCAAGAGAGTTGCAGAAACAGGCAAGAGATGTGCAGAAAGAGGGAACAGGGGTACAGAAAGAGGGAAGAGAGGTGTAGAAAGAGGGAAGAAGGGTGTAGAAAGAGGCAAGAGGGATGCAGAAAGAAGCAACAGAAGTGCAGAAAGAAGCAAGAGAAGTGCAGAAAGAAGCATCAGAGGTGCAGAAAGAGGTAAGAGGGGTGTAGAAAGAAGCAAGAGAAGTGCAGAAAGAAGGAACGGAGGTACAGAAGGACGTAAGAGGGGTGCAGACAGAGGCAAGAGAGCTGCAGAAAGAGGGAAGAGGGGTACAGAAAGAGGCAAGAGGGGTGCAGACATTTGCAAGACAGGTGCAGAAAGAAACAAGAGCAGTACAGAAACAACCAAGAGAGGTGCAGAAAGAGGCAAAAGGGGTGCAGAAAGAGGCAAGAGAAGTGCAGAAAGAAGCAACAGAGGTGCAGAAAGAGACAAGAGAACTGTAGAAAGAGGCAAGAGAGTTTCAGAAACAGGCAAGAGATGTGCTTAAAGAGGGAACAGGGGTGCAGAAAGAGGCAAGAGAGGTGCAGAAAGAGGGAAGAGAGGTGTAGAAAGAGGGAAGAAGGGTGCAGAAAGAGGCAAGAGGGGTGCAGAAAGAAGCAACAGAAGTGCAGAAAGAAGCAAGAGAAGTGCAGAAAAAAGCAACAGAGGTGCAGAAAGAGGCAAGAGGAGTGCGGAAAGAAGAAGAGAAGTGCAAAAAAGAAGCAGCAGAGGTGCAGATAGAGGTAAGAGAAGTGCAGAAAGAGGCAAGAGAGTTGCAGAAACAGGCAAAAGAGGTGCAGAAAGAAGCAAAAGGGGTGCAGACAGAGGCAAGAGAGGTGCAGAAAGAGGGGAGAGGGGTGCAGAAAGAGGCAAGAGGGGTACAGAAATTTGCAAGACAGGTGCAGAAAGAAACAAGAGCAGTACAGAAACAACCAAGAGAGGTGCAGAAAGAAGCAAGAGGGGTGCAGAAAGAGGCAAGAGAAGTACAGAAAGAAGCAATAGAGGTGCAGAAAGAGACTAGAGAACTGTAGAAAGAGGCAAGAGAGTTTCAGAAACAGGCAACAGATGTGCAGAAAGAGGGAACAGGGGTGCAGAAAGAGGGAAGAGAGGTGTAGAAAGAGGGAAGAAGGGTGCAGAAAGAGGCAAGAGGGATGCAGAAAGAAGCAACAGAAGTGCAGAAAGAAGCAAGAAAAGTGCAGAAAGAAGCAACAGAGATGCAGAAAGAGGCAAGAGGGGTGTAGAAAGATGAAGAGAAGTGCAAAAAAGAAGCACCAGAGGTGCAGAAAGAGGCAAGAGAAGTGCAGAAAGAGGCAAGAGAGTTGCAGAAACAGGCAAAAGAGGTGCAGAACGAAGCAAGAGCAGTGCAGAAAGAACAAACAGAGGTGCAGAAGGAGGCAAGAGGGGTGAAGAAAGAGGCAAGAGGGATGTAGAAATTTACAAGAGAGGTGCAGAAAGAAGCAAGAGCAGTGCAATAAGAAACAACAGAGGTACAGAAGGAGGCAAGAGGGATGCAGAAAGAGGCAAGAGACGTGCAGAAAGAACCAAGAGATGTGCAGGAAAAGGGAAGAAGGGTGCAGAAAGAGGCACGAGGAGTGCAGAAAGAAGGAAGAGAAGTGCAGAAAGAAGCAACAGAGGTGCTGAAAGAGGCACGAAGGGTGCAGAAAGAAGCATCAGAGGTGCAGAAAGAGGTAAGAGGGGTGCAGAAAGAAGCAAGAGAAGTGCAGAAAGAAGGAACAGGTACAGAAAGAAGCAAGAGGGGTGCAGACAGAGGCAAGAGAGGTGCAGAAAGAGGGAAGAGGGGTGCAGAAAGAGGCAAGAGGGGTGCAGATATTTGCAAGACAGGTACATAAAGAAACAAGAGCAGTACAGAAACAACCAAGAGAGGTGCAGAAAGAGGCCAAAGGGGTGCAGAAAGAGGCAAGAGAAGTGCAGAAAGAAGCAACAGAGGTGCAGAAAGAGACAGAACTGTAGAAAGAGGCAAGAGAGTTGCAGAAACAGGCAAGAGATGTGCAGAAAGAGGGAACAGGGGTGCAGAAAGAGGCAAGAGAGGTGAAAGAGGGAAGAGAGGTGTAGAAAGAGGGAAGAAGGGTGCAGAAAGAGGCAAAAGGGTTGCAGAAAGAAGCAACAGAAGTGCACAAAGAAGCAAGAGAAGTGCAGAAAAAAGCAACAGAGGTGCAGAAAGAGGCAAGAGGGGGGCAGAAAGAGGAAGAGAAGTGCAAAAAAGAAGCAACACAGGTGCAGAAGGAGGCAAGAGAAGTGCAGAAATAGGCAAGAGAGTTGCAGAAACAGGCAAAAGAGGTGCAGAAAGAAGCAAGAGCAGTGCAGAAAGAATCAACAGAGGTGCAGAAGGAGGCAAGAGGGGTGCAGAAAGAGGCAACAGGGGTGTAGAAATTTGCAAGAGAGGTGCAGAAAGAAGCAAGAGCAGTGCAGTAAGAAACAACAGAGGCACAGAAGGAGGCAAGAGGGGTGCAGAAAGAGGCAAGAGCAGTGCAGAAAGAACCAAGAGATGTGCAGGAAAAGGGAAGAAGGGTGCAGAAAGAGGCACGAGGGATGCAGAAATAAGGAAGAGAAGTGCAGAAAGAAGCATCAGAGGTGCTGAAAGAGGCACGAAGGGTGCAGAAAGAGGCAAGAGAAGTGCAGAAAGAAGCAACAGAGGTACAGAAAGAGGCAAGAGTGGTGCAGAAAGAGGTAAGAGAGGTGTAGAAAGAGGCAAGAGAGTTGCACAAAGAGGGAAGAGGGGTGCAGAAACAGGCAAAATGGGTGCAAAAAGAAGCAAGTGTGGTGCAGAAAGAGGCAAGAGAGGTGCAGAAAGAGGCAAGAGCGGTGCATAAACAGGCAAGAGAAGTGTTGAAAGAGGAAAGAGAGGTGCAGATGACGGCAAGAGAACTGCAGAAAGAGGCAAGAGAGTAGCAGAAAGGGGCAAGTGAGGTGCAGAAGGCAGAAAGAGGCAAGAGAGTTGCAGAAACAGGAAAAAGGGGTGCAGAAAGGGGGAACAGATGGGCAGACTGAGGCAAGAGAGTTGCAGAAAGAGGGAAGAGGGTTGCAGAAAGAGGCAAGAGGGGTGCAGAAAGAAGCAACAGAGGTGCAGAAAGAAGCAAGAGAAGTGCAGAAAGAAGCAACAGAAGTGCAAAAAGAAACAACAGAGGTTCTGAAAGAAGCAAGAGAAGTGTAGAAAGAGGCAAGAGAGGTGCAGAAAGAGGCAAGAGGGGTACAGGAAGAAGCAAGTGAGGTGCAGAAAGAGGCAACAGAAGTGCAGAAAGAGGCAAGAGGGGTGCAGAAAGAGGCAAGAGAGATGCAGAAAGTGGAAGAGATGAGCAGAAAGAGGCAAAAGAAGTGCAGAAAAAAAGAAAGTTGCAGAAAGAAGCAACAGAAATACAGAAAGTGGCAAGAGAGGCACAGAAAGAAGCAAGAGTGGTTCACACACCATTAGTACCAATTTAAAACCCACATTTAGCAATAAGTAACAGGTGACCATTCTAGGTTTGCAAAGGGCCTTCCACCACGCTGTAACACTTGTCGCTGCATTTTTGGTAGCGCTTGAGCAGTTGTGGCAAATGCGGAAAATGTATAATTGTGCAAAAGTCGGTGCAGCCAAACAGTCGCATAATTCCAGTGGCCCTGCTCATACCTCTGACTAGGTCCAGAAGTGCTCCTCAGTGGTTCCTTCTTTTTTTTGTCTCATTGAGTTTATAGTTTAGCTTCTATGGAAACGAGGAAGACTAAACCCTGGGTTACCACTCCACAACACAGACTACCATACCACATAATTACTCTCCATAACACATAATCCCACTCTTCATAATTCCTATACACTAAATACCACATACTTTCTATCCACATCAAAGTCAAAGTCTATCCACATAATTTCACTGCACATCATACCACCTAATTCCACTACACACAACCTACATCCACTCCACTCCAAGAAACATTAGTAAAACACTTTTACATTTACAACGCCAATAGCTTTAACTCTCGCAAATGTGAAACCTAATACATTGCAAATGCTTCTTTAACTAGTAGTCGCGTTTGCAGAGAGGTGGAGAAAGGGGGCTGGACCTCCAACCAGCGCTCAGAAATTCCACTGTGTAGGACTTACTGGAGGTACCAGGAGGGCTTCTTGGCCCCCAAAGTCCCTCAGGAGTAAAGTGGACTTTATCCCCCAACCAGTACTGTGACAGGAGGCGCGATTGCAGAGTGGTGGAGAAAGGTGAGCGTGGCCTCCGAAGACCTCTTAGCAATCCCACTGTGTGGGACTTAGTGGAGGTAACAGGAGGGTAGTTGGCCCCAAGGACAAACTTGGGGGCCAACTACCCCTCCTATTACCTCCAGTAAGTTCCACACAGGAGGATTGCTAAGTTCTCCTAGCAGGCCACACCCCCTTTCCCCACAACTCTGCAAACGCGCTCCCTGGCGCGCTCTTAGATGGGGATTAAAGTCCACTTTGCTGCTGGGGGTCCTTAGGGGCCAACTAGCCTACCTGATACCTCAGGTATGCCCTAGATAGTGGGATTGCTGACAGGTGGACACAGGCCACGCCCCCTTTCTCCACCACTCTGCAAACGCGCCTCCTGGCGCGCTCTTGGTTGGGGGATGAAGTTCCCTTGCCTCCTGAGGGTCCCTGGGGGCCAACTAGCCCACCAGGTACCTCCAGTAAGCCCCACACAGCTGGATTGCTTAAAGTGGTCCGAGGCCATGCCCCCTTTTTACGCCACTCTGCAAACATGCCTCTTGGCGCACTGCTGCTCAGGGGATGAAGTCCACTTGTGTCCTGAGGTCCTCAGGACACAAGAGGACCTCCTCGCCCCACCAGCAGTGCGCCAAGAGGCACATTTGCAGAGTGGTGTAAAAAGGGGCATGGCCTCGGACCACCTCTCAGCAATCCCACTGTGTGGGGCTTACTGGAGATACATGGTGGGCTAGTTGGCCCCTAAGGACCCTTAAGGATCTAGAGGACTTAATCCCTCAATCCACAATGCACCAGGAGATGCGTATGCAGTGTGCTGCACGGAGGGGGCGGGGCCTCCGGCAAGATACTGTTTTTTTCCCCTTTTTTGGGGGTTTGGAAGGGGGGCTGTGTGGCCCCCCTTCTCTCAATATTTTCTGGGCCCTGGGGACCCCATCCCCCAGGGCCTGCCACTATTCATTTTTAAAAAAAAACGGGAAGGGGAAGGGAAGGGGCCCTCCCATGGCCGATTTCGGCCCCGGGGATCCCATCCCCCGGGGCATGGCCACATATTTATGTTATTTATTTATTTTTTTTAAATTTAGGAGGGGGGCTGCGCAGCCCCCCTCCTGAGGCCATTATTGGCCCCGGGGACCCCATCCCCCGGGGCCCAGCCTTATTTAAAAAAAAATAATAATAATTAAAAGAGGGAGAGGGGGCCGCAAGGCCCCTCTGGGACCCCATCCCCTGGGGCCTGGCCTCCTTGATGGAGACCGCGGGGGAGCCTCAATGCCCCCGCGGTCCCTGCCGGCTCCCCGCCTCCTGCGGGAGCCAGCATTGCTTTTGAACAATGGGAGCTGCTAACATGCAGCTCCCTTGTCCAAAGCAATCTGCTTTGCTTCTTGGAAGCGAGAGCAGGTTTCTGCTCTCGCTTCCAAGAAGCAAAGCAGAGTTTGCTATGGCAGGGCGGGAGCCGTGCTTCCGCCCTGCCATAGCAAACAGCAATGTCCCGGGGGTGGGCACCCCGGGACATTGCAGGAGCCGGCCCTGGGGCGTGGCAGTCCCCAGGGCCATGGAGGGCTCCAGGAGTGGGGCCGCGTGGCCCCCTCCCATCATTTGCACAGCCCCGTGGAGGTGGTGGTCCCCATGGCCGGGGGTCCGCAACGGACCCCCACCCTTAATTAAAGTTGGCCCCGGGGAGGTGGTGGTCCCCGGGGCAGTGTGGGGAGGGGCAGGAGCCCCCCCACACTCTCTTCATTAATATTTAAGCCCCGGGGAGGTGGCGGTCCCCGGGGCTTGGGGGGCCCGAGAGGCCCCCGCACATATTTACAGATGTCCCGGGGAGGTGGCAGTCCCCGGGGCAGCATGGGAGGGCAGGTGCCTCCCCACGCATTTTTTTTAAAAAGCCCTGGGGAGGTGGCAGTCCCAACGGGCCCCCACACCATAATTATGAATTGCCCCCGGGACCTGACCCCCCCCGGGGGGCTCAAAACAAACAAAGCGCGGGAGCCCGCACTTTGTTTTTTTTAAAATAATTTCGGCCGGATTCGCGCTGAGTGCGCGAATTCGGCAAAAATTATTTAAAAAAATGCTTTTTTTGGCCCTGGGGGTCCTTGTTGGACCCCCTGAGCAGGCCTAGGGGGTCAGAGTGTTTCTACCCTGCTCCCTTTAATTGTTTTTTATGCTTTTTTTTTTTTACTGTCTTGTGACTCGGTTTTACCGAGTCTCAAGATGGCTGCCAACACTTCCTGGTTTGGAGTGTTGACATCCAATAACAATTAAGCTCGTGCTCGGGAGGGTTCGCAAACCCTCCTCGGCTCTCAGATATCGATATTTTAATTTTTTGAATTTCTCAGGAACTACTGAACGGATTTACACCATTTAAAAAAAGGTCGCTTTCTGAACCAAGAGCTACCTTTTTGCCAAATTTGGTGTTATTCCGTTAAGCAGTTCGGGCTGTAGCTGTAAAGTTCCTATGGAAATTAACATGGGGAAAATGTGTTTTGGGACCCCCCTTTTTTCTCGGCCCCCACTTGACGAATCACCCCGAAACTTTCAAGACAGGAGCTGACCTGAGTAAACCATTAGTTTTGAAACTTTCGCGAAGATTCGTCGAACGGCGCCAAAGATATTGGCAAAAGAAAAAACGCTTTTTGAATACAAACAAGGTCCTAACTATAACTACCTACTGGCGACCGCCAGTAAGTAATTTATATGTATACAGGTGTTCTCTATGCAGTTTGCTGTTCGTCTCTTTTGCATGGGCTTGTGAACAAGAATAGTCATTCGAAACGCGTCGAGCCTTTTTACTTTGGATGCCAGCTGTGAACAAGAGGTGTCTGTGGTCCTCACTGCAAAGTGGCTCTCCGTGGGGCGCTCCCATAAAGGGCAACCTTTCTTTGTGGTTTGAATTAGCGGCTGTGCCTAGTCGCGGGAGCAGCCCGCTGCGACATTGCGGATCCCCAGCGTCTGGATTTCTCGACGCAAAATGGAGTGGATGGGTTCAAACGTGAGTGACTGCAACATACAGCCACTTTTTGACTTTCTTAGCTGATGTCAACCCACTGGGGACTTTATACGCATTCACTATGAGAGTCAGCAAACACCCACTGTGGATTTCACTATTTTGAGACTCCAAATACCAGATGCCCTAGTCGGCGGAAGAACACGCCCAGCCGGGCGTGACTCTGTAATAAACACAGGTGTTCTCTATGCAGTTTGCTGTTCGTCTCTTTTGCATGGGCTTGTGAACAAGAATAGTCATTCGAAACGCGTCGAGCCTTTTTACTTTGGATGCCAGCTGTGAACAAGAGGTGTCTGTGGTCCTCACTGCAAAGTGGCTCTCCGTGGGGCGCTCCCATAAAGGGCAACCTTTCTTTGTGGTATGTATATATATATATGTATATATATATATATATATATATATATATTTAATAGAGTACATTTTCACTTTGACTAATTGGCATTGTCGAAGTACAACTGGATTTCATGTGTAATCAATTTGTATAAGTAATGAGAGTTTCTTTTTCAATTTAAATGGGTCATCTCAAAGACCACTCAAGTATTTGTATTCTCCACAAAATGTCTTCGCCAACAGACAGTACAAAGTTGTCCATAAGCAAGACCAAAATATATTGCAACTTCCAGAAAGTGCTAATTTTTTTAACTGACGCGACTGTCCTTGCAAAGACATGAACAATTCATGTGATACATGACAGATTGATGGAACTTGTTTTCCCCTCAGATCTGCTCTATCTCAGCCTGTCCTTTCGTACTCCCCATGCTCTCCCACAGTTCTCTAACTGCAAGTGGGTTGTAAAGTAGGTGGCTTTGCATTGGGAGTAAGCGGATGTGCTTTCTTGAGCTCCTCCCACCAGCATGCTGAAATTCTGATGGAAACCCCATAAAAACTCCACAAAATACATAAGAGCAAGCTAAAAAGGGGAAGCATGCCAGAACAATAAACAGTGAGGAAAGGCAAAGAGAAAGAAGAACAAGCCTTCCCTCAAAAGAGCAGTCTAATAACTTGAACCTCGATGACAGTGCATTGAGGCAGCAAACAAAAACAGTGTAACAGGCCAAGACAATCAAAGAAACCACATACCTACATGCAGACATGGAAAGCCGTAATGACCGGAGTAAAGGAGCGTGGGCTGGAGCATCAAGGCCAGGGAGGCTCAAAGTAATAAAAAATGTGTAAACGTACAAAAGAGAGAATTTGGAAAGGCAAAGAATCACTTTAGACGGAGAGCTCTCCCATGACCTTGGGTACTGGTGATGCAGCTTAAATCAAGAATAATGGCTAGTGGGAGACAGAGGGGGTACAATGTAAAGAACATGTAAGAAAGTGACTTGAGATAGATACAGTGACTAAAAACTGAAAATTGACAACTCTGTGATCTGTCTGTAGCAGACGTGCATTTAAAATAGGAACCGCAAAGGGAAATTCTAGAAGATAACCAAAGAGCACAAGAGACCAGATAAAAGAAATGTGGGATTGGAACACAGAGAAAAAAAAAAGAAACAAGACCATGTATTCTGGCACACAGTTGAAACCCAGGTCAGCTACGAGACAGGTTCACGCTAGAAGGAACATGTTAAAAAGAAAAGTAACTTGAAGAAGTGAAGTGGGGAAGAATGTCAGGACAGATCCCCAAGGTCCTCAGAAACACCGTGAGACATATTCCCGAAAAGCAACAACTAAAGAGGAGAAGGCATGAACATAAAAGATCCAAGATGAAAGAAAAAGGGAAAACCTTGCCAAAACCACCAACCAAGACACAATAAAGTTACTACCTAGCAAATTAGGTTTTACATGAAGAAGTCTCATACCTCAGTCAAGAAAGGCAAAAATGTCTTAATTATAATAATATATGCACATAGTTTAGAAAAAAGAGCACAAAGATCCAGGTAGCCAGACCAACAAAGAATACCCATCCAAACATCATCATAGCAAAGATCCCTCACATCTGAAACCCCAACTTAATCCTGAGTAGAAAAAAAAGAAGAACCAATATCAATAATGAAAGATTGGATTTGAGGTGTAGACCTTATGCCATTTCTCTCACTCTCTCTGTGGCTTTTCTGTGCTGTTTCTTTTCGCTCTTGTCTCTTTGTGACATTTCTCCCACTTTTTTCTCACTCAATCTGATTTTTTCTGTGCTGTTTCTCTCGCTCCTTTGCTTTTTTGTACCATTTCTCACTTTTTTTTTTCACTCTGTGAGTTTTCTGTGCCATTTCTCTCACTCTTTTTCCTGCTTCGTGCTATTTCTAGGACTACTTTTCTGACCTTTACCATCTCTCCAGCTTCTCTGCTCCCAATTGTGGCCCTCTCTGTGCCTCACTCCATCCTTCCCCCTCTCCTAACCTGCTTATACGCCCCTCTCTACTTCACCACCATCACCGTCCTCCTCAGCACCACCCCTACACTTCTTCCCCTCTCAGGACTTAATAGATGCTGCAGCGTGGACATGCAGAGGACGTGTCGCTGTCACGCCAAAGGCAAGACTATCTGCGCCCGTCCATGCATGACAGTACCCAGCACCAGAAACCAGGGTCCCCACCACTACCCCACTGTTCTACTTCACGGCTTAAAGCCTGGTCGTCCCACCACCATCTGCTGGCATGCCACACCACAAAACATGGAAGGAGCCTCCACCTAGCCCCTTGGCAGTTTCACCTGCACCTCTGTGCCCACAACACCAACTATGAACATATCCACTACACCCACCCACACACACACTCAAACACCTACATACAAACAAACCTGCAACCCCCACACACCAATAGCATGCATTCTTCTCGACACTCGCTCACTCAGCAAGCACACCACAGAGATTTGGGGCCTTCTGGAAGATGCCACCTTAACCTCCTCTTCCTCATGGAAACATAGCTGACCACAGCTTCAACCACAGACACCGCCATCACGCCGGATACAAGACACCCAGGCAAGACAGCAAAAACAGGGCCATAGTCACCATAGTCTACAAACACATCTTCATATACACCGCCTCTGCTGAAGCTGGAGCAAATGACATGGAGCACCTCAACTTTCAAATTACAGCAAGTTTCATGCTGGGTGGGACCCTAGTCTACCGCCCCACAGACCCTGAGTCAACTTCGTAAACAACATTATGGACTTCATCACCCCCTCGACGTCAGAACTTTCCTCCTCCTAGGAAACCTGAATTCCATCTTGAAGGCTGGATCAACCTCAACACTGCTGCTCTTTTTGACAACCTCGGGAACCTGGCACTAACCCAATGCATCACGGAGCGGATTCATGCCGCCATATGCATCCTAGACCCTGTCTTCACATCTTTTGATAAAATTAAGATCAACACCCTAAGACCCGTCGTAGTCAATTTAGCAATCGACAGTCATCAGCTCAGAAGAGACCCAATAGAAGGCCCAGTATGCAGACACTGGATCAACCTAACAGAGGTGGTCTGGATAACCTCCCTACTCGAAAACAAACCAGAACCTACAGGCATCTTGGCACGCAACATCAAGAACTTTAACAAGGAGATGACCAACTGTACTGACACCCTGGCCCCCATAAAACGAAGCAACACAGCAAAAATCAGAACACAAGCCACCTGGAATACCTCAAAATGACCAAGCAACACTGCAAACAACTGGAAGGGGAATGGAGAACCAGCAAAGGAGGTACCACCAGCTCATCCAGGAAACCTTAGAGGAAGGCCCTAGTCAAACGAATAAACGGCAGCTCCAACAGCAGCAAAGAAATCTTCAAATGCTTCAAAGTGTTCATTACACCACAGCTGTCACCAGAAATAACACATCACAAGATCTGTGCAATGACCTCTCAAACTTCTTAAGCACTGGAATACCAACCATATTCAGCAGCCCCAGACCCTCTCCAGAAGTCTCCTAGTGACGAAGGAAGTCAACACAATCACCACATGGGACACCATTAGCACAGAGGAAACAATCATGAAGACCATTCACTCTGGGGTCCTAGTGGACCCTGCCCCCATCATGGCTTTGACAAAGAAGCAATCCCTATCATCGAGACCCTCACCCCTATCCTCAACACCTCCATCAGTACAACCCCCTTCCCAGAAACATGATAACATCCAGTTGTCAACACCTTCCTAAAGAAACCCTCGGCTGACCTTACCAAACTCACCAATTACCGACTGATATCCCTCCTTCTGTACCAAGTCCTGGAAAAGGCAAAGAACAAGTGCCTCTATAACCACCTCACCAAACACCAGCTTCTTGATGCCATACAATCTGAATTCAGACCCAGCCACAGCACTTCACCTCCATTATAGCAGCAACCAATTACATCTGTATGATCCTCGCCAGCTAGGAAACCGCCCTCATTCTTTTAGACATATCAGCAGCCTTCGATACTGTCTCTCACCCCATCTTAATCCAATGACTCCATGAAGCAGGCATCCAGGGACTTACCCTCGAATAGATCTGCTCCTTCCTCACCAGATAGAACCCAAACCGTTAACTTTCCCCCTCATGCCTCTGAGGCACAAGATCTAATTTGTGAAGTCCCGTAGGGCTCCTCGCTCAGCCTAATTTTGTTCAACATCAACATATCTCCGCTGCCTGTCGTCATACAAGCTCACAACATAAACTTCCTCACTTATGCTGAAGGCACGCAACTGATACTGTCCCTCTTGGACAAAACACCCAACACCTGGAACAAGTACACCACATGCATGACAGAACTAGCCACCTGGACGAAATTCAATTACCTCAAATTAAACTTGGACAAGACCGAGGTGGTAGTCATTGGGAAGAACACTTGGCCATGGGACTCCACCTGGTGGCCCACAGACCTTTGACCCACCCCCACGCCCTGCTCACTAGTGAGAAACCTCAGAGTAATCATAGACAACAAACTGGAAATGACCGCTCAAATCAACGCAGTGGTCTCGGCCTGCTTCAACACACTCTGGATGCTGAAGAAAATCTTCAAGTGGCAACCAGACAACACCCGGAAAATGATCAACCAAGCCCTCATCACCAGCAGACTAGACTAGGCTACGGAAACACCATGTACGCAGGGATTACCAACCAGCTCACAAGAAGGCTGTAGACCATCCAAAACACAGCGGCCAGACTGGTAATCAACCTCCCACCCCAAGCCCACATCAGACACTCCTTAGGAAACTCCACTGACTCCCAATACACAAGTATGCTTACTTTACACTCCTCACTCACACCTACGGAGCTCTCCACAACATCGACCCTGCTTGCCTGAACAGCCACATTCACTTCCACCAACCTTCCAGACACTGCTACTCTTCCAGTCTCTCACAGCACAAACCCCACACATACACAAAAGCAGAACAGGGGGCTGCGCCTTCTCCTACCTGGCCCCTAAAGCTTGGCACAACCTCCCACAACACATCAGAGCCTTCTTCTCTAGACTTGACTTTCTCAAGAAACTGAATATCTGGCTTTTTGAGTAAGCCCCCAGGGTTCACACAGCTGCTACATACTTCCTGGATACCCTCACAGGTGATTAGCATGCTATAAAAACACTGATAACATAACAGAGCATAACATACTTCATAAGGCAAACACAGAAGCATTTGCACATTTGACACAGTAATGAAAAAGTTCAGAGAACTGGAAATACAGTACTGACTTGGTTCCCAGAAAAACTGAAAGTAGACAAACAAAATAAATTATATTTTGGGGTCCTGGAAGAAGCCATGTAACGAATATATATTAGAGAAAGCAAATATTCCACAAGGTAAAACCGTTCCATAGGGAGGAGGGAAAGACAGAATCATAGACAGGAGCAGTGATGACACAATGAGAGAGAGAGAGAAAGAAGGAGAAAGTAGGGTGGAGAGGTGCTAGGACTGGCTTGTGAGCAAATGAGCTGCCTGCCAAAGCCCCAGGGGACACAAAACAGGAATGGAAGGAGATCAGGATAAAGTCTATGTAGGAAAGTGGAGTATTATGTGGTGTGGGGGTTAGACCTCACCATGTAATAATATCTTCAGGGCCGTGATCTCTGGTTAAGCTTCAGGCAGATAACAAGCTTTCGCTCGAATAATTATAAAACAGTCAATGAGAGGGTAAGAACAATCTTAAAAGGAGCCTTCGAGATGAATTTAACTGGAATTGGCAATTGGTACCGGCTACTGCGCCAGGACATAAATAGGACATAAGTAGGAGTCTCGTTGAAACAATGCTCTCTAAAATTGTTCAGCAATCTGATTGTTGGTTAATATTCAGGAATGGCAACGAGTGTGCGAGCTCGGGCAGAGGGCGCTGAGGGCGACCAACTTTAAAAGGATGTCCTTTCTCTCAAGATGAATGGTGTATTATACTCCCCTCAGACTACATAAATGGTTTCCTTCAATCCCGAACACATGTTTTAGATGTAAACTGGCGGAGGCAGGTGACTGGTCACACATATTCTTCACATGCCCTAGATTACAACATTTCTGGGAGGAGGTGTTCAGGTTTATCAGTCTCTGTATGTCAATGCTAATCCTTCCATCAACATCACTGGCCTTGTTTGGCTTTTCTTATCCAATCAGTCAGCTACCAAAACATAGGCAATATTTTGTTTTTACGGCCATCGCGGTAGCCAGATCATTGGTATTGCAAAATTGGCGATCCCAGAAGGTGCCTGCAGTGGGACAGTGGCTTCGTAAAATGGATCGGGCATACCAATTTGAAGAAGCCTACGCAAAAAGGGTAGGGGCGCTTCGTAGGTTTAGGCAGACCTGGGAGGGCTATGCTTTGACCATTTATACAAATGATAACATGTAAAAGTGGCTATTTCTGGCATAATGTAAGGAGAGGGGTTTTAATTCAGAAACTGCGGGCTTCTTCTTTTTTTTTTCTTTTAACTATCAAGATGAGGCTAGCATGTAGTAATATTTCTTGTACCTTTTTATCTTGAGTTGTACTTTCTGGGTGATAGTCGGACGTGCTTTATAGATTGCTGGTTTTATATCATGTAAAATAGAATATGAATTTGCACTATTTATTGTCTATTTTAATATGAGATTGGGTATTATGTAAGCTTGTCTTTTGTATATACCTTGATTATCATGTCTGCTATTCTCGCTCAATAAAAATAATTTAAAAAAAAAAACATGTAATAATATCACCATACCCCAAAGATGGTCTTTGGATTCACACTGATAAATCCTTAGGTCAGTCCTGGTAGTGTGGCAAAGAGCAGCCAGGCTTTACTAACGGAAAATGTGTTAAGCATTTCAGAGTACCAACATGGACGATAAGTATTTGACACGACTCAAGAGAAATCTGACACCAATTCACAAAAATAGAGTGTGTTTTTATCTTAATTTAGACACCAGAACAACTCCAATAGCATACATATAACCGGAGTTATAAATTTGAGAAGCAATATTAAATCAGTGCAAACTTAGACAGAAAATATAACATTGCGGTCAACAGGAAAAACCACTACTGACAATCGGTCCCTTGCAGGTCGATTTATGTGGAACCCTTACAGGGTTACGGTCATGCGGACCCCTTGACCAGGCCACAACAGTCACTTCAATTTTACCTAGCCCGTGGAGTCTGGGTGCAGAGTTGTCCTGGCTGTCCCTGGTGCTGAGCAGGAGCTACGGGGATGCTGGTTTTACCACTTACAGGGTGCTGCTAGAAAACAGAATGCAAAAACACAGCAGATGCACAGCTATTGATGTCAGATGAAGGTTTCACAGTGTTCACTGTAGATGCAGTGTTGAGTGTGGGGGTAAGTTGCTGGATTGGCGACCAACAAGCCTTGGCAGTGGTAACTCTTACAAAAAGGGACTGGCACTTCACTGGGTCCTGGGGAGCGTGGTAGCAGCCTGAAACTTTGTGGCAGGTGTGAGAAGTTGGCCTGGCATATGCTGTCCACTAATTATAGTGGGCACCTTGCACCAGTCCAAATCGACTCTTATGGTAGGTAGGTTAAAGACAACCTTATTGAAAGCTATCCTAGTGGTAGCTATGGAGAGCAGCCTTCAGGCTAAGTCTTGAAGGAATGTAAAGCAGCTTGTTTTACCAGTCTATAATCTCTTGAGTGACCAAATGAAAGAGCACCACACCAGGTATATATTCAAAATATATGTATTTATTACTAAACACACCCCTCTAGTCTCTTTATGAGGCTAGAGTTCGAAGTACATAGGTTATAAGATCTTAAATCACAGTAATAGCACAAATACACGTTTGGGCCCTAGGGGCGTACCAAACCATATACCAATAAAGTGGTATGCGAACCACGACTGAACTAGACACTAGGCCTAGAGCCTCTAGAAGTGCTTGGACCACAAGGAACCACCCAAGGTAGTGACACAGGGGACCCACGGGAGACGCGTGCAGTGTAAATACACAACCGCGATACGCCGTTAACTTCTATGGAGAAAGTCGGGATCGGGAAAATAGAGGAAAGGGACACTTTAAAGAGGACTAGGACAAAACCCTTTGAGATCTAGGACTTTGAAGAGTCTCTACCCACGGGAGCACCGGAGTACTCGTGTTACCTCACCCAGAGAAGCCGGGTGCATAGGTGCCTTTCGGGGTCGGGTTTCGTCGTCGTTTCGAATGGCGATCTGCTGCAAAGTGCTGCTGGCGGCCAAGAGAAAAGTGTCCGGGTGGATCCAAGAGTGGATCGGAGTTCTGGTGAACCTGAAAGCAGAGGGGACAGAGTCTGGGTCACTAGCCAGTGACCAGGAAGGCGATGGACAGATGCCCACCGATGTCGAGTGCTTCAGGTGCATTGACGGTCGTCTTGACTCTTCAGCCACGAGGTCCGGGAGGCGTTGTCGGCAACCAGGAGCAGGATTCAGGCTGGTGCTCGATGTCTGTCGAGTGCTGAGGTGTCGGCGACCGGATTGGACCCAACAAGCCTTGGCAATGGCAAGTCTTGAGTAAGATGTAGATCGTCGATGGTGCAGACCAGCAAGGTCTGTGGAACTCACCCAGCAAGGGTAAGTGAGGGCAGGCCTGGAGCAACCAGGATGCCAAGTAAAGAAAAGATTGGCCTTCGTTAAGGGCTACTAGCCAACGGGCTAGCGACCGCAAAGGAGCCTCGTGACGCCGCACGTGGAGCTGGCTTACAGGACACTCGTGGAGTGGGGGCCAGTGATCTTCGGTGCAGGTTGTGCTGGAGGCTAGGGCTACTCGGAACCCAAAGCACGACTTCTTGGGAGACCCAGAAGATGGTGCACTTGCAAGTGTGCTCGGTGTCCAGGGGTCACGGTCTCAAGTCACCCACGATAGCCACGGGCCTCAGCTTTGCTGGGGACTCAGGGTAGCCTCGGGGAAGTCTGAGAATCCACCTCTGGTGATGCGATGACTTCGGTGTCCGACCGGAGCTTCAGTAATGCGAACCGGACAGATGCTTCTTTGGTGCCTGCCAAGCAGGGGAGTCACTCCTTGACCCCAAGGGAGATTCTTCAGTCCTCTAATCATGAGTAGAGCGTCGAAGGTCCAGGATTCAGTTTCAGAGTTTCGTCCAGGTATAATCTAAAGTCCTAAGGACTGGGTTCCTACCTTTATTCTAAAAATAGGGGTTGGACTACTCTGTGGCCCCACCTATGGGTGGGTCAGGGCAGAGGGTGGCTACACCCCTTTCCCTTTGTCCAGTTCGCGCCAAAGCAGGGGCTGCAAGCCCCTGATCCGGTTTGAACTGGGGTATGCACAGGGACACCAAATGTGCCCCCAGTGCAGGACTTCAAAGCACCCGAAAGTGCTCCCGCCCAGCCCCAATACACATTATCCTGTCTGGGAGGTGGTCACACCTCCCTGGGACAGGAAACCTATTGTCCAGGCCTCCCCTGCCGGAGTTTCGTCCAGCAGCAGGAGGCCAGACTCGTGTCTGTGGCAGCAGCATCCATTTTGTGATGCCAGGGCTCTGGAAAGAAGTTACCGGACTCGTCAGAGTTAACATGTCTTTCCCTCTAGAAGGGTGGAATGCTACCCCCGCCGCCAGGATTGGCGGGGGGTAGTATTCCAAGATGTTTGACACCAAACACGACATGTTTAGGTGCAGCCATTCCAAAGTTAGCATTTTACCGCGAGGATATAATGCGCTTAAGAGTATATGGTCAGGCTGCACTACAAACAGCATCAGAGATGGTCTCCGAACGCTGCAGAGGGGCCCTGCTCATGCAGGGGCACCCTCTCACATAGGAACCATGCACTCTGCCTTTAGGATTGATAAGGCCTGCCTTAGGAGTGACTTATAGGTTTCTATGTGTGTATGTATTTCGTGATATAGGTAACCTATATCACAGTAAGGAGTGCATGCACCACCTTACCCAGGCTGCAGTAGCAGACCTGTGGTGTCAGTTTGGATGGCCTTCCAGGGGTGGCATAATACATGCTGCAGCCCCTGGCAGGCCTCTGAGGTACCTATGCCCTTGGTACATAGTATACCATATACTAGGGACTTATAAGGGCACTCCAGATCCCAATCAGTGAGGTGCCTAAGGCACATGGAAACCATTTTAGAGAGGAAGCAGCTAGGCTGGGGTTCTGATTAGCAGGGCCCCAGCCAGACTAATGTCGAAAAACAGTGAAGCATCAGCAAAAAGTGGGGGTACCCATGTGAAGCAGATCCTACTCTCCTACACAACCCCCCAAACGTAGGGACATTAAACTAACCTTGCCCAGTTAAGTCTTCATGTTCTAAGTGGAAATACCTAGAGAGTCCATCTGCATTCGCATGGTTACTCCCAGGCCTATGTTCCACTGTAAAGTCCATCCCCTGTAGGAAATGGACCACCTAAGCAGTTTGGGGTTTTCACCCTTCATTTGTTTTAGCCATAAGAGGGGCTTATGGTCTGTCTGAACCAGGAAGTGTGTACCAAACAAGTATGGCCTCAACTTCTTCAGAGCCCAGACCACAGCAAAGGCCTCCTCTCTATGGCTGACCAACGTTTCTCTCTAGGGGTCAGCCTTCTGCTAATAAAAGCTACTGGCTGATCCTGACCTTCTTCATTCAATTGTGACAGTACAGCCCCTACCCCCAATTCAGATGCATCTGTTTGAACAATGAACTTCTTGGAGTAATCAGGACTCTGCAGAATTGGAGCAGTGCACATGGCCTGCTTGAGGTCATCAAATGCCTTTTGACAGCTAACTGTCCACTGAACCTTTTTGGGCATTTTCTTAGAAGTTAAGTCATTCAAGGGTGTCACTATTGATCCATACCCCTTGACAAATCTCCTATAGTACCCAGTCAGGCCTAAGAAGGCTCTCACCTGAGTCTGGGTAGTGGGAGCAGTCCAGTCCATGATGGTCTGGATCTTGCTCTGCAAAGGTTGAACCTGGCCTCCACCCACAAGGTGGCCCAGGTACACAACCTGACTCTGCCCTATCTGGCACTTAGTGGCCTTGATAGTCAGGCCTGCCTTTTGCAGGGCCTGTAAAACATTCCTGAGGTGGACCAGGTGATCCTCCCAGGTGGAGCTAAAGACAGCAATATCATCTAGATAAGCTGCACTATAGGCTTCCAGTCCTGTGAGAACTGTGTTCACCAACCTCTGGAAAGTGGCAGTTGCATTCTTCAGACCAAAGGGCATTACCACAAATTGATAATGTCCACTAGGGGTTGAGAATGCTGTCTTGGGCTTTGCAGTATCAGCTAGTCTGATCTGCCAGTAGCCAGCTGTTAGGTCAAATGTGCTGAGATATTTGGCAGAGGCCAAAGTATCTATGAGCTCATCTGCCCTGGGTATTGGATGGGCATCAGTCCTAGTGACTGCATTGAGACCCCTGTAGTCTACACAAAACCTCATCTCTCTTTTCCCACCACTGGTGTGAGGTTTCGGTACTAGGACTACTGGACTAGCCCAAGGGCTATCTGAGGGCTCAATTACTCCCAATTCCAACATTTTCTGGACTTCAGTCCTGATACAGTCCCTGACATGGTCAGGTTGCCTATAAATCTTGTTTTTAATAGGCAGACTGTCCCCAGTGTCCACTTCATGAGTGCACCAGGTGGTCTGACTGGGTGTCAGAGAAAACATATGTCGAAACTGATTGAGGACTTGCCTGCAATCAGTTTGTTGCTGGGTAGTGAGGCTGCCTGCCAAGGCTACACCATCAACTGACCCATCGTCAGGGTTCTGAGAGAGCAGGTCAGGGAGTGGGTCACTCTCTTCCTCCTGCCCTTCATCAGTAGCCATGAGCAAGCCCATGTCTGCCCTGTCCACATATGGTTTTAACCTGTTGACATGGAGAACCCTGTGGGGACTCCTGGGTGTTCCTAGGTCCACTAAATAAGTGACCTCACCCTTCTGCTCAACAATAGTGTGGGGACCACTCCATTTATCTTGGAGAGCTGCTGGGGCCACTGGCTCCAACACCCACACCTTCTGTCCTGGCTGGTAAACAGTCAGAACAGCCTTTGGTCATGCCAGGCCTTCTGAAGTTCCTGGCTAGCCTCAAGGTTTTTGGTTGCCTTTTTCATGTACTCAGCCATCCTGGAGCGGAGACCAAGTACATAGTCCACTATATCTTGCTTTGGGGGCTTGAGAGGTAACTCCCATTCTTCCTTCACCAAGCACAGTGGACCCCTCACAGGGTGGCCAAACAGAAGTTCAAAAGGGCTGTAACCAACCCCCTTCTGAGGCACCTCCCTATATGCGAATAAAAGGCAGGGCAAGAGTATGTCCCATCTACACCTAAGCTTTTCTGGGAGCCCTTTAATCATGCCCTTCAAGGTTTTGTTGAATCTCTCAACTAAACCATTGCATTGTGGGTGATACGGTGTGGTGAACTTATAAGTCACTCCACACTCCTTCCACATTGCTTTTAAGTACCCAGACATGAAGTTAGCACCCCTGTCTGATACTACCTCCTTAGGAAAGCCCACTCTTGAGAAGATTCCCAGGAGGGCCCTTGCCACCACAGGTGCTGTAGTGGTCCTGAGGGGAATAGCTTCTGGGTACCTGGTGGCATGATCCACTACCACCAGGATAAACCTGTGCCCAGAGGCTGTTTGGGGATCCATGGGACCAACAATGTCAATCCCTACCCTTTCAAAGGGCACCCCCACCACAGGTAGTGGTATCAGGGGGCCTTTGTAGTGCCACCTGCTTTGCCACTGGCTTGGCAGGTTACACAGGAGCGACAAAACTCCTTACTGTCTTCAGACATGTGGGGCCAGTGAAAGTGAGGGACAATTCTGTCCCAAGTCTTGTTCTGGCCCAGGTGACCTGCTAAGGGAATATCATGGGCTAGGGTCAATAGGAAGCCCCTGAACTTCAAAGGTATTACCAACCTCCTGGTAGCACCAGGCTTGGGGTCTCTACTCTCTGAGTACAGGAGTCCATCATCCCAATACACTGTATGGGGACCACTAGCTTTCCCAGCAGCCTCAGCAGCAGCTTGCTGTCTGAGGGGTTCAAGGGAGGGGCAGCTCTGCTGCTCCTGGCTCAGATCTGCCCTAGAAGGTCCCCCTGTCCCCAAGAACTCAACCTGGTCAGGTTCAAGTTCCTCTGGGACAGTTCCTTCTTCAGGGCTGAGATCATCCCCCTCAAGGGACTGATCTTCCTCCTGAGCCAAGGGGAAGGCACTGCCTTAACCCTACTACTCCTCCTCTTGGAAGGCACTTGGTCCATTCTTCCAGAATCCAAGGCCTGTTCAGTGCTAGACATTTTGGCTTGTGACCTGGTCACAGCAAACACATCTGCAGGGATCCCCAGCATTTCTGCATGGGTCCTGAGCTCCACTTCTGCCCAAGCAGAAGTCTCTAAGTCATTGCCAAGCAAGCATTCGACTGGTAGGTTTGCACTTACCACAACCTTCTTAAGGCCAGTTACCCCTCCCCAGGAGAAGTTAACAACTGCCAGAGTATGGTCTGTTCTGACATTGCTAGCATTGGTCACTTGGTACATCTCACCAAGCATAACTTGCCCAGGTAGCACAAGGTCTTGTGTCACCATTGTGACACTTGCCCCTGTGTCCCTGAATGCCAAAGCCTCACGTCCATTGATTAAAGGCTGTTGTCTGTACTTGCCCAGATTACTGGGACTCACAGTGGAGGTTACATCCATGCCTCCATCACAGACTAACACAGCCTGAGTCAGCTCTCTGACTAAGTCAGAGCCCAACTCAGTTCCCAGGGTGAACCCTACTAAACCCTTTGCTGGAGCACTTCCACCAACTGTACTAGGGGGAACAGGTGCCTTAGGGGCTTTGGTGGGTGCTGGACTGGAGTCTTTGGACTTGGTGCAATCACTGGTCCAGTGGGTCTTTTGCTTACAGACCTTGCACCATGGTTTTCTTTGGTCTTTACCCTTGGTAGACTGGGAATCCCCACCAGAAGAAGATTTTTGGGGGCCTGATGAAGACTTTTGATCTTTACCCTTCTCCCCACCCTTGTCAGAGTTCTTAGCATCTTGCTTCTTGGTTTCCCCACCTTGGTTCTGTACCTTCTGCTTCACCCTGGTTCTGACCCATTTGTCTGCCTTCTTTCCCAATTCTTGGGGAGAGGTCAGATCAGAGTCAACCAGGTACTGATGCAACAGCTGATTTTGACAGTTATTAAGAATCTGCTCCCTCATTATCAGATTATACAATCCTGAGAAGTCACACACCTTACTGCCCATCAACCAGCCTTCCAGAGCCTTGGCAGAACAATCCACATAGTCTACCCAGTCTTGAGTCTGTGCTTTTTGGGTGTCTCTGAACTTCAACCTGTACTGTTCAGTGGTTAGGCCAAACCCATCAATAAGAGCACTCTTCAAGACCTTGTAATTGTCAGCATCCTCCTCTCTAACAGTGAGGAGCTTGTCTCTACCTTTGTCAGCAAAGGAGAGCCACAAGATTGCTGCCCACTGCTCCTGAGGGACCTTCTGTACTTTACAGGCCCTCTCTAAAGCAGTTATCCATTTGTGGATATCATCCCCACTCTGGTAGGGAGGGACAATCTTGCTCAGGTTCCTATGGTCATAGGACCTTTCCCTATCTCTAGGGACATGGCTGCCACCATGGGACTCTAGTCCCAACTTTCTTCTCTCTCTAAGGAGATCTAGGGATTCTCTATCTAAAGCTAATTGCTTTTTCTGAGTTCCAGCTGGGTTTCCTCATACTGGACTAGCCTCTTTCTTCTCTCATGAGAGGATTCTCTCCTATGAGATGAGACAGAGCTCCCTATAGAGGTGCCAGAGTGGTTAGACTCCTGAGAAGGAGACCTAGACCTTCTGGGCACACTCTTAATCCTTCCTGGGGGACAAAGAGGGCATCATTATGATCATCCTCATCATCATCCACAGGAGGGATTGGGTTTTCCAGGTCAGGGTCATTGTCACCCTCCTGGCCAGTTTCAGAGGGGGGCTGGGGGTACTGGTACCCCTAGCGTCCTCCTCTTCTTCTGCCCCACCCTCAGCTCCTACCCCTTCAGTCCCTACAGGCTTACTAAGGTCATAAGCCACCAACAACTCCTTGAGGTGTTGGGTGGTGGGGCTTTGGCCTGTCCTTATTTTTCTCAAGTTACATAAAGCTCTCAATTCCAAGAATGGGAGTGTATCATACTTGGAGGGTGGAAGCTCAATGGCTTCCTGCAAGGATTCTTTGGATCCTGCCCTTAAAGACATTACTAGTGTGGTGTGGTGTATGCACTACCTACTCTAGTGTGGCCTACTAAACTCTCTTGAGTTGTAGAAAGGGTTGTGCTATCCCTTAACACACAACTCTAAGTTCAGTAGAACTTACTGTTTATTCTAAGCTTAAATTATATGTACCTTAGGTACCTTTAGTGGTTTTCAGTTGATCAATTCAATTGAGATTATCTGGTAAAACAATAGCAAGCTGGAATCCCACACGCTGCACACCAATGTGAGAAGTTGGCCTGGCATATGCTGTCCACTAATTATAGTGGGCACCTTGCACCAGTCCAAATCGACTCTTATGGTAGGTAGGTTAAAGACAACCTTATTGAAAGCTATCCTAGTGGTAGCTATGGAGAGCAGCCTTCAGGCTAAGTCTTGAAGGAATGTAAAGCAGCTTGTTTTACCAGTCTATAATCTCTTGAGTGACCAAATGAAAGAGCACCACACCAGGTATATATTCAAAATATATGTATTTATTACTAAACACACCCCTCTAGTCTCTTTATGAGGCTAGAGTTCGAAGTACATAGGTTATAAGATCTTAAATCACAGTAATAGCACAAATACACGTTTGGGCCCTAGGGGCGTACCAAACCATATACCAATAAAGTGGTATGCGAACCACGACTGAACTAGACACTAGGCCTAGAGCCTCTAGAAGTGCTTGGACCACAAGGAACCACCCAAGGTAGTGACACAGGGGACCCACGGGAGACGCGTGCAGTGTAAATACACAACCGCGATACGCCGTTAACTTCTTTGGAGAAAGTCGGGATCGGGAAAATAGAGGAAAGGGACACTTTAAAGAGGACTAGGACAAAACCCTTTGAGATCTAGGACTTTGAAGAGTCTCTACCCACGGGAGCACCGGAGTACTCGTGTTACCTCACCCAGGGAAGCCGGGTGCATAGGTGCCTTTCGGGGTCGGGTTTCGTCGTCGTTTCGAATGGCGATCTGCTGCAAAGTGCTGCTGGCGGCCAAGAGAAAAGTGTCCGGGTGGATCCAAGAGTGGATCGGAGTTCTGGTGAACCTGAAAGCAGAGGGGACAGAGTCTGGGTCACTAGCCAGTGACCAGGAAGGCGATGGACAGATGCCCACCGATGTCGAGTGCTTCAGGTGCGTTGACGGTCATCTTGACTCTTCAGCCATGAGGTCCGGGAGGCGTTGTCGGCAACCAGGAGCAGGATTCGGGCTGGTGCTCGATGTCTGTCGAGTGCTGAGGTGTCGGCGACCGGATTGGACCCAACAAGCCTTGGCAACGGCAAGTCTCGAGTAAGATGTAGATCGTCGATGGTGCAGACCAGCAAGGTCTGTGGAACTCACCCAGCAAGGGTAAGTGAGGGCAGGCCTGGAGCAACCAGGATGCCAAGTAAAGAAAAGATTGGCCTTTGTTAAGGGCTACTAGCCAACGGGCTAGCGACCGCAAAGGAGCCTTGTGACGCCGCACGTGGAGCTGGCTTACAGGACACTCGTGGAGTGGGGGCCAGTGATCTTCGGTGCAGGTGGTGCTGGAGGCTAGGGCTACTCGGAGCCCAAAGCACGACTTCTTGGGAGACCCAGAAGATGGTGCACTTGCAAGTGTGCTCGGTGTCCAGGGGTCACAGTCTCAAGTCACCCACGATAGCCACGGGCCTCAGCTTTGCTGGGGACTCAGGGTAGCCTCGGGGAAGTCTGAGAATCCACCTCTGGTGATGCGATGACTTCGGCGTCCGACGGGAGCTTCAGTAATGCGAACCGGACAGATGCTTCTTTGGTGCCTGCCAAGCAGGGGAGTCACTCCTTGACCCCAAGGGAGATTCTTCAGTCCTCTAATCGTGAGTAGAGCGTCGAAGGTCCAGGATTCAGTTTCAGAGTTTCGTCCAGGTATAATCTAAAGTCCTAAGGACTGGGTTCCTACCTTTATTCTAAAAATAGGGGTTGGACTACTCTGTGGCCCCACCTATGGGTGGGTCAGGGCAGAGGGGTGGCTACACCCCTTTCCCTTTGTCCAGTTCGCGCCAAAGCAGGGGCTGCAAGCCCCTGATCCGGTTTGAACTGGGGTATGCACAGGGACACCAAATGTGCCCCCAGTGCAGGACTTCAAAGCACCCGAAAGTGCTCCCCGCCCAGCCCCAATACACATTATCCTGTCTGGGGAGGTGGTCACACCTCCCTGGGACAGGAAACCTATTGTCCAGGCCTCCCCTGCCGGAGTTTCGTCCAGCAGCAGGAGGCCAGACTCGTGTCTGTGGCAGCAGCATCCATTTTGTGACTTATAGGTTTCTATGTGTGTATGTATTTCGTGATATAGGTAACCTATATCACAGTAAGGGGTGCATGCACCACCTTACCCAGGCTGCAGTAGCAGACCTGTGGTGTCAGTTTGGATGGCCTTCCAGGGGTGGCATAATACATGCTGCAGCCCCTGGCAGGCCTCTGAGGTACCTATGCCCTTGGTACATAGTATACCATATACTAGGGACTTATAAGGGCACTCCAGATCCCAATCAGTGAGGTGCCTAAGGCACATGGAAACCATTTTAGAGAGGAAGCAGCTAGGCTGGGGTTCTGATTAGCAGGGCCCCAGCCAGACTAATGTCGAAAAACAGTGAAGCATCAGCAAAAAATGGGGGTACCCATGTGAAGCAGATCCTACTCTCCTACACCAGGCACGACTACAACTCCTATAATGCACTGGGCCACCTGGATTTGGGCGATTTGGGCGATCCCACTGAGGGCCGGATGTCTGGCGATTCTTTGGATCCGGTGAGTGTTTTCACCTGCAGTTTGCAGGGGACTAGTACCACTAGGCAAACACAAGGAGATGATGGACAGAGTGCTGAAACTTTTCAGACACTTACCCCCAGTCACAGATCTGGGATGAATCCATCATCGTTCTTTACCTCACTTTGCCACCCCAGTTCAGACCCAGCTAGATGCAAATCAGTCTTGACCCTGTGCCTCATGGGAACAGTTCAGCCTGAACTGCCAAGTTAGGTCTTCCCTGGACCGGAAACAAGCATCCTGTGACCGGTTTCAGGGTAACACCCCACATCAGCCAGGCTAGCTTAAATCCAGTGGCAAAGTGAGCAAGGGACCCACGTCTGGGCATACCCTGCCAACTTAGGGCGAACAAAGCAAACCCAAGGAGATGATGGACGGAGTGATGAAACTTTTCAGTCACTCACCCCCAGTCACAGATCTCAGTTGAATCCATCATCGTTCTTTACCTCACTTCGCCACCCCAGTTCAGACCCAGCTATATGCAAATCAGTCTTGGCCCTGTGCCTCATGGGAACAGTCCAGCCTGAACTGCCAAGTTAGGTCTTCCCTGGACCGGAAACAAGCATCCTGTGACCGATTTCGGGGTAACACCCCTCATTAGCCAGGCTAGCTTGAATCCAGTGGCAAAGTGAGCAAGGGACCCACGTCTGGGCATACACTGCCAACTTAAGGCGAACAAAGCAAACACATGGAGATGATGGACGGAGTGCTGAAACTTTTCAGACACTCACCCCCAGTCACAGATCTGGGTTGAATCCATCATTGTTCTTTAGCTCACTTTGCCACCCCAGTTCAGACCCAGCTATATGCAAATCAGTCTTGACCCTGTGCCTCATGGGAACAGTCCAGCCCGAACTGCCAAGCCAGGTCTTCCCTGGACCGGAAACAAGCATACTGGGACCGGTTTCGGGGTAACACCCCTCATCAGCCAGGCTAGCATGAATCCAGTGGCAAAGTGCGCAAGTGACCCATGTTTGGGCATACCCTGCAAACTTAGGGCGAACAAAGCAAACACAAGGAGATGATGGACGGAGTGCTGAAACTTTTCACACACTTACTCCGAGTCACAGATCTGGGTTGAATCCATCATCAGTCTTTAGCTCACTTCGCCACCCCAGTTCAGACCCAGCTTTAGACAAATCAGTCTTGACCCAGTGCCTCATGGGAACAGTCCAGCCCGAACTGCTAAGCCAGGTCTTCCCTGGACCGGAAACAAGCATCCTGGGACCGGTTTCGGGGTAACACCCCTCATCAGCCAGGCTAGCTTGAATCCAGTGGCAAAGTGAGCAGTGGTAACTCCTTCAAAAAGGTACTGGCACTCCACTGGGTCCAGGGGAGTTTGGGGTGCATCTACTTTCCACAGGGGTCCCTCTCTCAGGGAGTGGCAAGCGTTAGCCAAAGATGGGCCTCGATCACTCAGTTCAAACTCGTTTGACACAGGGACAAAGAATCCCTCTTTTGCTTTGGTGCTGTCGGCAAAGTGCTGTTGTCAGCGACACAGGTCTCCTCTTGGTCCTTCCTTGATGTAAGTTGTTCAGAACTGAGCTTCTGGTGTTGGGGGGGGGTCCTTTAAATCCTAGATTTAGAGGAGGTAGGGTTGTGGGAGCTAGTAGCCACTGGGCAGCTAGTCCATGTAGCTAGTTCATCCCTAAGGTGACCCCATTTGGGGGTGTAGGTCCTATTCTGTCATTCCTAAAGATGGCAGAAATCAAATTCTGGTGAACCGACCAGGCTGCTCACCCTGGAGGTGTGACTAGCCTTCTGGGGCTGTACATCTCCTTGCATAGTTAATTTTCCTGCATCCAGGTTGCAAATGTGCAGAGGGAGGGCTGTTTCCTCCACTAGGAGTCAGCTCTGATACATATCAGAGGCAGTGCAGCCTTTGAAGCTCACAGCCTTGGTGTGCCACTTACTAGCCTGCTTGGGAAGAGGGAGTTGTGACCTCCTTCTTGCCAAAGCCTTTGTTCGTGACTCCTGTGAGTGATCACACTGCCTTGCAGAAGCTCAGAATCCTGTCTTGGTGGCAGCATGTGCAAGAAAGCGCGGGCTTGCCAGCCAAAGCACAGACAAGCTGGGGCAACCAGGTTTGCAACCTCTAAGGTCAACACCTGGGTGCATGCCACATCACCCAGGGCATGAGATTCGTGTCAGGGGTAAGAAGGCACATTATTTGATACCAAGCATGACATATATTCGGCAGTACTATAATTGAGCCTCCAGCCTCAAGAATGTCCGGGTGGCAGCCCAAGTTATCTTACGGACCGCTAACACTTATAGTAGTTTCCAATGGGGAACGCTACAGTGGGGACATATGGGCTTGTAATTATATGTCCTCACCTTTACTATACTGCACCCTACCCCCTGAGCTGTGGAGGCCCACCTCAGGAGTGCCTTACATGTATTAAAGATAGTGCATTTGACTGTGCCACACATGGTTAGGACACAGTCGAGTTCAAGCAGTTTGCACTGTTCCTGCAGTCTGAAATGGCAGGCCTGCTGTCAGTAGTTTGCTTGGGTCATCCAGGGTGGCGCAAAACCGTGCTGAAGCCCTGGGGACCTCTTTACCACCTATACTCTGGGAACCCCTGGTACTATATACTAGGGACTTATAATGGGGTAAATTCTTTGCCAATTTGGGATTCCCAAGTCAAACATAATTATTTTGGGAGAAATCACAGGCACTGGGGTCTGGGCAGCAGTCTCCAGTATATTATCAGAGTCATAACCATCAGCATTTGGAGCAAAAAGTGGGAGGTGACCAGACAAAAAGGGCACTTTCCTACAGTCCATAAATGTGAAGGCCTGGTTAGCATTGAACTGTGCTGCTTCTGTTAGCTTGCTTTATTGTGCATCGTCCACATACATTGCAGCTACAAAGCAAAGCGCTAAATATATAAGAATGTCTTTTCTTATTTTGATTGGGTGTGCTCTGCGACTGTTTTGCCTTGGAGGTCAGGTATCAAGACAGGTGAAAAGTTGCAGCTTCTGAACTATAGTGAAGTACATTCTGGAAGGTGCCGTATTTGCTCTGCTTACCAGAGTGCAAGATCAGAAAAATGGCGAGCAGTGGACAAAGAGCGAAAGGGGAAGAGGATACATGACTTCTTTTGTTATGCATGTGCATTAGCTTGCTTTCTCTTCTTTCCCGTTTGTGTGTTTTCCCACTGTTGCTCTCAGGAAATGTCAGAAGAGGAAAAATAAGTGCCGGTCCACAAAAAAGAGTGCCGGTGGCCCCCACTCAAATTAAGCACTGAGTGGATCCATTGGGCCTGTCCACATAGACTCAGCTCCTAATCATAAAAGATATTTCCTAGTACTTGCAGTAATAGAAATGAACTTAACCTGCATTGAGAAAGGCAATAGAGCTGGTTCTAAAGCAGTAATTTATAAAAACAATATTTTGGCATGCCTTTGTTTGCATGAGTTAGCACGTTAAGGTCAGATCTTTTGGCTTTGCCCTACATGTTTTTCATTGCGAGGCAGCATAACATGTATAATTTGTATCTGATGTTGTGTGCTGTACAGGTTTTATATAAACTAGATATTTTTTATAGTTACCAGGAATCGAAAGTCCCAAATCAAGTCTGAGCAGGTAATCTAGTCTCATTCTCAATCTTTGTGTTCTGGTATTAGTAGACTCCCTTTTGTCATTATAATTTGTTGGTATAATTTCTGAACTCCATGGATCTCGAGCATGTTTTTGCTCACTCAGTTTTAGATGTCAATTTTCGGTTTTTAGAGGCATCATGCCCCACTTACATCCGCACGAAGCATCACACAGATGAAATAGAAGAAAGGGCGAGTCTATTGATTTAAGCATTTTCATTTGTGCTTCATGCCTTCTCTTGCTTCATAAAATTATAACTCCCAGATTCTTCTGAGTTTTTTCCTCGAGAAAGCTAAATATTAGAAATGTATTAAAAGGCTAAAACTTGAGCAGTTTCGAAGTGGGCAATGAGAAAAGGAAGAGAAATTGTTCCATGTCAGGAGTGAATAGTTTCTCCTGCCCTGCTTTTATTATTCTCATTCTGTCGCTAGTAGGTATGCATTTGCCATAAAAATACAGCGTTACTAGACCCAGAATCTAAAAGAAAACAAGACTGGATGAGCTTCTCAGGATGGGATATGCACATGCACATCAACAACGACATACGTTATATCTCATGATAGACACATAATATTTAATAGTGTTTTCATTTCTCCTAACATACGATTCGTGATTGTCAATGTTTTCTGTCTTAGAGCACGTATGACACACAGAGCAGTTTCATTAATCTGGCACAAATATTTGTCTGAAAAACATTTTTGCATTATTTTTACACGACAGATATGATTTGCTTCAGTAGTCAGTGTATTGTGCTCTGTAAGCCATCAAAGATAAGAGGAACGTTGACAAAGTTTGATTTTTGAAGGCTGTTGTTGGACCTGGCCCTTTCTGAAGGGTCACCCCGAAACCTTTCTCCTTCCTCCTCCCATTTTCCTGACTTCATTTTTTGTTGACTTTACGATTCTGGGCACTTTATCACTGCTAACCAGTGCTAAAGTGCATATGGTCGGTACTCTAAACATGTTAACACTGTACGTCCCTAGTAAAGTGCACGATATGTGCCCAGCGCATGTAAATTAAATACTACTTGTAGGCCTGCAGCACTGATTGTGACACCCACCTTAAAACCCACTTTAAAACATGGCTAAGGCCTCCGATGGCAGAGCCTGTGGTTGCAGTTATGAACTGCCATTTCGACCTGGCAAGTACTTGCCAGGCCCAAACCTTCCCTTTTATTTACATTTAAGTCACCCCTAAGGTAGGCCCTAGGCAGCCCTATGGACAGGGTGCAGTGTATTTGAAAAGTGGGACATGTACTTTTGAGTTTTACAGGTCCTGGTAGTGAAAAACTGCTAACTTCGTTTTTAACTACTGCAAGGCCTATCTCTCCCATAGGTTAACATTGGGATTGCCTTAAAGCATCTTTTAAGTGTAATATCCAATAGGGAAGAGATAGACTTTTTGACTTTGGTGTCCCTGGACTCACAATTTAAAATCCCAAATAATGGTGAAGCTGGATTTTAAGTTGCCAGTGTGAAAATGCCACATTTTAGAAAGTTGGCATTTTCTTACTTTAACCATTCTGTGCCTCTGCCTGTCTCTGAATACACGTCTGAGTTGGGTGACAGTTGGGCTTTGTGCCTTCACCTTTGAGACAGCGGAACTTTGGAGGAGCAGTGTCCCGTACTTGCCGCTCGACTCAAGCGAGTGTCACAACAAAGCAAATCCGGCTGGATTGCTTTTGCTAGAATTTAATTGCCAGCTTGGACATTCACCAAGCATATTGAATATCTTTCCATCCTGGTGTCTGTGACCTGGAAATTCTAACAAAATATAATGATTCGCCTGGTTCTTGACACATGCTTGACCAGCCCCATGGGTCAATTGTAATTCTCCTTTCTCCGTCCTGAAGATGGTCTAACGGACTCACATGCCACCAAGACCGAAACGTCGACAAGCTCATCTATTTTCTTCAGTGTTTTATTCTGTCGGGAATTGTTTTCTGGTTGTTCAGACTCTTTTTCTGTGTTTATTAGTTTGAAATAGATGCCTACACTAATGATCTGAAGGTTACAATTTTTTGTATATGATATATCTGCCTCTGTCAAGGTGTTTTTGTTATCACATTTTGTACCCCTTCCTTATTTATCCACATTAAACGAGCTAAAAATTCATAAACACATACCCGTGTTTAAAATTGTTCATTACATATTAATTATGATGTAAATGAGTGAACTGATGTTTCGATTTGTCCAAAGGTTAGTCACCAAGTGGGACTTAACCAGAGAGTAATTGTTTGAATTAGTATAACTGAGTACTCTAAATAAAATCCCTTGTAGGCACAGTTACCTACTATTATTTCACTGTAGACAGTCACACACAAAGGGAGCTGAGGTGTGCCATGCATATCCTGATGGCCTATCACCAGGCTTATGGGTCTCCCCAAGCTAGAGTGAGAGGGAGGAGCTGGCACTCGCACCTAAATAGGGCTGTGCCTATTCCCACACAAAGAGCTTCATGCTCCCCTGTAGTGCATCTGGAGACATAGAAGGAAGGGCAGGGACCTTGTGATGTTCAAAGGTCTCTTTGAAATTTGACTATTTCAAACACTAAAATGGGTATAAGTACTGGTCCTCTGATACCATGTACTCAGTTCAATTTTTGGACCTGAGTAGACTCTGCCAGGAAGAGGAGCTGCGCTGCAGGAGGGACTGCCACTTTGCTAACTGCTATGCTGTGTTGGCCTGCCGATTGCTGTGCTGTAGGAGGGACTGCCACTTTGCTACCTGCTTTGTTGTGTTGGCCTGCTGCCTTTTGCCTCTTGCCTGGGCAGTGAGAAAGACTGAATCTTATCTCTACAACCTTTTGACTCCTAAGAAACTCCCAGGGCTTGCTGGCTTACCACCGGTTTATGAAGTCACAGGGCCATCAAAGACTTCCCCTTCCCCTTCCTACCACTGCCATGGGATTCTGCAACCCATAAGTACAGCAGCTGAATGTTGACAAGGATCCGAGTGTGACCAATCGCCAGTTTGTTTTGTAAAAAGAGCGAGCACTTCATTTTATTACAGATCGAGCGCTTTCTTGTGCTCAGAATCAGCGCTTTATCTTCAACTCACACTGCAACCTTCCAAGACATGGGTGAAGATCCCCCCATTTCCCAACGTTGCAGCAGCGCCTCCCAGCGTTGCATTGCCTGTGTGACCGGGGGCGTGCCCGAGACTGGTGTACCGGCCACGAGGCTCGTCAGCCCGTACAGAGGATCAACATAGTGTGTGCGACACCAGCGTCCCCCTTCCAGGAAGCCACGAAGACGCGGGTCCCACTCACGAGGCCTGCCGACACCCTCTACAGCACCACCGACCAGGGTTTTCCAAACTTAACAAATCTTCTCCGTAAGGTACTGTGACTCGGCGGTGCCTGGAGAGACGTGCAGCCGGCCTGCGCTACCTCGAGGGCAACTCTAGCCATTTTCGTTATATCGGGCTGAGTGGCCCCCATATCGCTTGCTTACTCCCTAGAGATTTGGGGGTATTATTTGAGCAAGATACCAGGTGGTAACCTCTTTGGAGGTGTCAGCTCGGTGATTCCTCAGGAACGGTTCGATGCCAAAAAGGGGTCCACCTCTCGACAGTCCCAACCCTGAATGCTATTATAGCACAGGTGAGTGGGATGATCAAGTGGGGGAAGGAAAGGAAGGGGACAGCAGGGAGGGAGATCTGTAAAGCAAAACAATATTGATAAGTACAGGTATATGTTATATGTCTATATGACTACCTAGTGAGCCTTTCGTACCTGTAAAGTAAACAATTTCCCTTATTCCAAGGGGAGGAATGAATATCCGACCTTATCACCAGATCAGCAAGGGATGGGGGGTTGCGCTAGGAAAGGGATCAAAACAAAAGGGACTTCAATTGCCTTTGTTACGCAAAAAAGCATCAGGTCGCTCTCTTAACACAGGTCACATATATCATATACATACAAGATAGAACCATACACACCAGCATACATGACAGAGTACGCTTCACAGGGGAAGAGCAGAAGGCCGCCTCTTGAACCCCCTATTTAGGAGTACACAAACAACAATCACCAAAATACTCTGTTTGGTTTTACTGCAATAGTAGTTGTGTAATTTGCCATAAAGAAAATCCCCAATCCAGCAATAAGTAGTATCTGTACATTTTTCCTAATCACCTAATGCAACCAACTTATGCTCTTTGTTCTGTATCCACCAATATTTAAATCATAAACCGTTATTGCAGTTGATTGTTCACTCCAATCCTCAAGGCAAGCAATACGGTAAGTAAATAGTCACGTTTTAAATCCCAAGCCCATTTGTTATAACAATGACAGAATGCAGCTGAGTGTCGCCCAAATTGGTGCAAGTGCACCCTTACCGGTACCAAAATGCAAGCAGGAACAGGCAGCGCGACACGCTGCTCAGACGATGAATAATCAGCACTGACTCCGGCACCGGAGGCTCCTTTATGCGAGCCTCCCCTTCCGGTTTGCGGGATTTCTTCCCGAGGGCAAACGCGGATACTTCCGCTTTGCCTCATGGGAAATGTAGTTCGTTTCTCATGCCTACAGCGCGCAACCCATGCCGGGAGCCGGAATACATCTCCTGATCGCTTATGTCTGCCCACCATCCCTCCAACCAGGACCAGGCTCAGTTGAACCCAACCAGGGGGTTCCTACGGCTGGAGGTGTGACTGCACTGCGTGTGACGGTAAGTGGGCTATGCATATGTGTGACAGCACATCCCTCTCCCGACGGGCTCCCAGCCGGCCGGGTTTTTTCAGGGTTTTTTCAATAGAAAGTGGCCGTCAAACGTGGGGCGTGTACGTTTGCAACAGGTTCCCAGGAGTTTTCCTCAGGACCATAATTCTTCCAGGCTATGAGATACCACAAGGATCCTTTTCTTCTTTTTGAGTCCAAAACAGATTTTACCTCATACTCTGGTTCTTTGTCTATCCAGATCGGTGTTGGCTGCTTTTTCACAGGCTTACCAGAAGGTTTCAACAGAGAAACATGGAACACCGGTTGTATCCTCATATTCGAAGGTAATGCCAACTTAACTGCTACAGGATTAATGCATCGCACTATTTTGTAGGGACCTATGAACCATGGATTGAAGACGCTGTATCTTTTAAAACGTATGTTTTTTGTGGACAGCCATACATAATCCCCTTTTTTATATACCGGACCAGGGCGTCGGTGTTTATCCGCATACTTCTTGTATTGTTCCTTGGACTCCAGTAAGTGTTGTCGAGCAACCTTAAATGTTTGCTGTATCTTTTTGGTGCGTACCTTTATGTCAGGCATCCTTTCCGTGTTTCCTGGTTGAACCAAGGGAATGAGCCTAGGGTGTATTCCATAGTTGCAATAAAACGGAGCCATTTTGATAGAACTGTGATGGGCACTATTGTATGCTACCTCCGCTAGCCATAACAAATCCACCCATGCATCGTTGGTGTGATCTACGTAACAATGGAGGTATTGTTTTAAGGTTTGGTTTAGGTGCTCCGTTTGGCCGTCCGTCTGAGGGTGAAAGGCAGTTGACTTGTTAGCTGTGATTTGGAGGGTTTTACACCATGTCTTCCAGAATTGGCTAGTGAATTGCGAGCCCCTGTCAGACACAATGACCGTTGGCAACCCATGTAAACGCACTATATTCTTGAGTAACAATTGAGCCAACTGAGGAGAGGATGGAACCGCTGGACACGCTATAAAATGCCCCATCTTGGTGAGGCTGTCGACAACCACTAGTATGGCAGTGCATCCTTGGTCTCTAGGTAGACCCACGATAAAATCCAGACAGATATGACCTCAGGGCTTGTCAGGAGTAGGTAAGGGATGCAGCAACCCCAAAGGTTTTCCATGATCCGTTTTGGCTTGGATGCATACCTCACAACTTTTAACCTGCTTCTGTATGTCTCTTCGTACGGTAGGCCACCAAAAGCTGCGTAATACCTTCTCCAATGTCTTATCCGTTCCGGTGTGACCTGCGCAGGGATTCATGTGACACCACTGGAATACTTCCTTCTGCAACGTAGGGCACGGAACTAATAGTTGTTGTCTTCTCATAGGCAATCCTTTCTTTAGACGCCAAGCGGGATTGATCCTCAGCCAGTTCTTCCATTTGTTTTTTCTCATAGTGAGTTTTATCTGTTCAAAAATGCGGTCAGTCTGAACAAGGTCAATCACTCTACTGGTGGGAATGATGGCCTGTGTCTTGGGTGTTTCTGGTTCCATCGTGGTGTCCTGTCTTGAAAGGGCATCTGCTTTTTTGTTATCGACTCCAGGGCGATACGTTACCACAAAGTCGAATTCGGCAAAAAAGAGCATCTATCTTAGTTGCCTAGGGGTGAGTAGACGAGCTGATTTCATGAACTGTAGGTTCCTATGGTCGGTGTAAACGGTAATGGTGTGTTTCGCTCCCAACAAGTAATGCCTCCATTCTCCAAAGGCGTTTTTAATGGCTAACAGTTCTTTTTCCGCGATGGTATAATGGGATTCAGTCTGATTCAGCTTACGGGACATATATGCAACCGGATGCAGCTGTCCTGTATACTTGTTTCTCTGTGATAACACCGCTCCTACCGCTGTATCGGAAGCGTCTGCTTCTACCACATAAGGTATGTCATTGTCTGGATGTGCTAAGATAGGGGCAGATGTGAAGGCTTGTTTCAACACTAAGAACACCCGCTGGGCCTCCTCCGTCCATTGGAACAAAACATTCTTTTTCAGCTTTTTTGTGATAGGCGTCACCACTTGTGAAAACTGGTTAATGAAGCGCCTATAAAAGTTCGCAAAGCCCAGGAAGCACTGTACGTCCTTTACTGTGTTTGGTGGTGGCCAATCCATAACTGCCTGTATTTTGCGACAAGCCATTTCCTGTCCCTCAGCGGATAGCATAACTCCCAAGAACTCCACCTTCTTCACATGGAACTCGCATTTACTAAGCTTACAAAATAAATGATTTTTACGTAGCATCTGCAATATTGCTCTTACATGCGAGTTATGATCTTCTTCCCTGTTGGAGTATATCAAGATGTCGTCGATGTATACTATGGCCGTTAGGTCCAGGTATTCTCTGAGTATGTCGTTTAAGAAGAATTGGAACGCCGCAGGGGCATTACATAGCCCGAACGGCATAACCCTATACTCGAATAGACCATATCGAGTACGGAAAGCCATCTTCCACTCGTCCCCCTTACGCATCCTTACCAAGTGATATGCGCCTTTAAGATCCAATCTTGTGAATATCACGGCTTGTCGAACCTCGTCCAATAAAACCGGTATTAAAGGCAACGGATACCGGTTTTTGATGGTAACGTTATTCAGCGCTCTGAAGTCCACACAAGCCCTTAACTCGCCATTCGCTTTAGGGATGAAGAAGAGTGGCGAAGCAGCTGGGGACTTGGACGGGCGTATAAACCCGTTCTTCTGATAGGTATTTAGGTATTCTCTAAGGTGTTCGTTTTCTGGCTCGGTGAGCGCATAAATCCTTCCACAGGGTATCACTGCTCCAGGGAGTAGGTCTATTTGGCAGTCGTATACTCAATGTGGGGGTAATACATTCGCTTGTTCTTCATTGAAGACATCTTCCAGATCGTTGTATTGGAAGGGCAAGTCGATTTCTTGCTCTTCGGCATTGGCTATCATATGAGTCTTGGATAATATTGTTGCTAGATTTTCCTGTGGTTTCTGGCAGTGTTCCAAACAATAAGGGGACACGAATTCCAAAGATGCATCACTCCAATTGATGGAGGGGTTGTGTCTTTTCAGCCAAGGAAGTCCCAAGATAATGCCATATTAAGGGGCTCGTATGATGTTAAAGACTAGCGTCTCACAATAGTTGTTTCCACACTTAACTTCCATTTCTTTGGTGTTATAACGTATGAGCCCTGAAGCTAGATGTTGCCCGTCTACTGCCACCGCAATCTCGGGTTCGGGTTTTTTCAGCAGATTTAGCTGCAAAGTTCTGGCCAAGCCCTCATCCAGGAAGAGTACTGTGGCTCCGGAATCTATCATGGCCTTAAGAGTGTGCCACCGGTTATCTATGTGTAGTCGTAGATCGACATAAAAATGAACGTAGGGTTCTCCTACCCTTTGATCGACGGAAGGAATAATATTCATGCCCAAGAACTTCCCTTCCTTTCTTCTTGAGCTCTGGAGTTTTCCGGTTTCCCTAGGTCCATGGTGGCAGTTGTTTGTGCTTCTCTAGCCCAACCTTTCGGTTTGACTAAACAATCTTTAACATAATGGCCTTTCCTTCCACAATATAAGCAGAGGCCGTTCTTTCTACGTTGTTCTCTTTCTTCTGTGGTGAGAGAAGCTCTTACGGTGCCTATCTCCATCGGCTCCGAGGTATTACTGCCGCTACCTATGATACTTCTGTTTTTCTCGAACCTAGGAGCTGGTCTGTCAACTCGTCTTCTATCATTTTTACGTTCTGCTAGTCTATGGTCCAGTCTCAAGGTTAGATTGATGAGTTCCATACATGTAGTGGGTTGTGGATCTATAGGTGCCAGTACATCCTTTAATTCATCTTTTAGGCCCTGGTAGAACAAGGCTGCTTGTTTTGCCTCTGGCCAATCAGTTTCAGCTATCAACCTTTGGAAGGTGTTGATGTATATCAGTAAATCCTTATTTCCTTGTTTTAGGTCAAGCAACTCACGATCAGCGGTATAAGCAGCAGCCCTTCGGTCGAACACCCTCTCGAATTCTGTACGGAAGGCTGACCAATCATAGATTAATGGGTCGTCTCGACGTACCAGCGGAACTGCCCATTGCGCAGTATCTCCCGCTAGGTATGATATTGTGAATGCTACCCTTGCCTGATTCGCCGCAAAGGCCTTAGGTTTACAACTAACGTGCATCATTATCTGTGTGAGGAATACTTGGACCTTATTGGGATTTCCGGAAAACCTTTCCGGTGCAGCGAGCGGGATAGGTGTGGGCATTTCTACACTAAAAGGGACCGAGGGATTTGAGAAACCCCCGTATATCTCCCTACCCCTACATCAAATGGGTTTCGCTGCATTTGTTCTATCTTCTGTTTAAGGCTCTCAGTTTCTGCTCGAGAGGCGGCTAATTCAAGTTGTACCGCTGCCAGGACTTCTACAACGTCCTCTATTGTGGCCATCTTTGTATCAATCCGCCCAGGAGGAATTAAATAAGTGGGCTGATTATTCTGTCAGCTTGGTGATTCCTCAGGAACGGTTCGATGCCAAAAAGGGGTCCACCTCTCGACAGTCCCAACCCTGAATGCTATTATAGCACAGGTGAGTGGGATGATCAAGTGGGGGAAGGAAAGGAAGGGGACAGCAGGGAGGGAGATCTGTAAAGCAAAACAATATTGATAAGTACAGGTATATGCTATATGTCTTTATGACTACCTAGTGAGCCTTTCGTACCTGTAAAGTAAACAATTTCCCTTATTCCAAGGGACGGAATGAATATCCGACCTTATCACTAGATCAGCAAGGGATGGGGGGTTGCGCTAGGAAAGGGATCAAAACAAAAGGGACTTCAATTGCCTTTGTTACGCAAAAAAGCGTCAGGTCGCTCTCTTAACACAGGTTACATATAGCATATACATACAAGATAGAACCATACACACCAGCATACATGACAGAGTCCGCTTCACAGGGGAAGAGCAGAAGGCCGCCTCTTGAACCCCCTGTTTAGGAGTACACAAACAACAATCACCAAAATACTCCTTTTGGTTTTACTGCAATAGTAGTTGTGTAATTTGCCATAAAGAAAATGCACAATCCAGCAATAAGTAGTATCTGTACATTTTTCCTAATCACCTAATGCAACCAACGTATGCTCTTTGTTCTGTATCCACCAATGTTTAAATCATAAACCGTTATTGCAGTTGATTGTTCACTCCAATCCTCAAGGCAAGCAATACGGTAAGTAAATAGTCTCGTTTTAAATCCCAAACCCGGTAGTTATAACAATGACAGAATGCAGCTGAGTCGCGCCCAATTTGGTGCAAGTGCACCCTTACCGGTACCAAAATGCAAGCAGGAACAGGCAGCGCGACACGCTGCTCAGACGATGAATAATCAGCACTGGCTCCTTTATGCGAGCCTCCCCTTCCGGTTCGCGGGTTTTCTTCCCGAGGGCAAACGCGGATACTTCCGCTTTGCCTCATGGGAAATGTAGTTCGTTTCTCATGCCTACAGCGCGCAACCCGTGCCGGGAGCCGGAATACATCTCCTGATCGCTTATGTCTGCCCACCAACCCTCCAACCAGGCTCGGTTGAACCCAACCAGGGGGGTTCCTACGGCGGGAGGTGTGGCTGCACTGCGTGTGACGATAAGTGGGCTATGCGTATGTGTGACAGCAGGACATCCAATTGGATTTTGTCACTTCGCATCGGTCTAGCATGACCGCCTATAACCATTAGAAAATGAGAAACATTTTCAACACTGTTTTATCTGCAATCTTTAAAAATACATAATTGGGGGGCGTGGCCAAGATGGCGACGTGAGCAGACGTGTTGCTCCGGAGCTCCCGCTGACGGCCCGCTAAAAGCACCGGCTCTTGGCCGTTTTAGCTGTTGCTGGCGCTAGCACCAGGGCTGTTCTGGCGACGGGGCTTTCAAGACGTGAACTAGATGAGCCCATAAGCCAGAAACCCGCAGGACACGCGACAGGCGGCTGCAGGGGTACCCGGCCCGTGGGGCCAAGATGCGAGGCTCCGAGATCATTGGCGGCAGTGCGGTCTGCCCGGAAGCCGAAGACGAGAGCTCCGAGAGCCCTAGCCGGAGCAGCGGCCGATGTAGAGGGCCCCGGACTGTACCAGCGGTTAGCGCGGAAGGCGGAGCAGGAATAACGCAGCGGCCGAGACGCCGTGGTAGACGAGAGTGGGCCCGGGAGCTCCGCCTGCCATCTTGCAAGGGAGCGACCCGCAGAGCTCATCCCCCTGCGGGAGGATACAGTGGCCCCCTGGTTGCAGCGCCGACGGGAAGTAGCCAGTGGCACTACCCATGATCCAGCGGGGCAAGACAGCAGCAGCGTGACCGGGCGGCCGCCGACCGCTGGTGCGAGGACGTCGACGCACGGAAGGCTGCAGGTAGGCCCGAACTGAGCGCGCCCCAGGGGTCCCGGCCCACGAGGCCCAGGACGACAGAAGTCTCCCTGCGGTGAATGGAGTGCGGACACGAAACCCCCTCCGCAGCCCCATGAGAGAGGAGGCGGCTGGCATCTTACAGCGTGTGAGGGAGGGGCAGCGGTCTGCCTGCGGCCCGGTCCAGGCCTCACTGTCCAGTGGGGGGCGGTCTCGGTCGACGAGCCCGTCAGGGGGAGAGATACCAGGGACCCTGAGGGGGACACAGAGGGTGCACCACCCACTGACAATCGGGGAGCAGGCCGGAGTGAGATGGTGGAGTCCAACGCCGAGTGGGGGGCCCTAAGGAACTAGGGGAACGTTACCACACCAGCACCAACAGCTGAAAGGCCCCCACTAAACGAGGTGCAGTGGCGCACACCATCGCCTAGAGCTGTGGCGCCAAAGGACTGTCCCAGGCAAGCATTACATGCCAGGCGCGCCTAACCAGTGGGGAGGAACGACAAGAGAGCCTGCTGTGGCCGCCATGCGAGTCCCCCGCAGAGACGACCTGGACAGCACAGAGCCGGGGCACTAAGCTTCCTCAAGGGGACTTGCCGGGGAAAGGGAGAGCTACTACAGCGGGGGCCCGCGCAGAGACTGCCTCCGACATAACTCCGCCCGGCCGGCCTCTAGGCCAAAAGGCGCACCAGCGCCAGGAGTCGGAGAAGCATCGGGCATCGCGGAACCTGCGACACACAGAGGAGGTAGTTTCGGGGTTCTGGTGGAGACTTCGACAGGGCCCAGGCGCTCAGCAACACGGGGAAAGAAGGAATTCACTTACTGCACACGGCCGCGAGGCTTGGAGGGCTGCACAGACAGAGACGGGAGTGAGTCCGGCTACCCCAGGGTAGCACTTGGCCCCCGCCCTTGTCACGACATGTCCACGTCTCGGGGACGCAAAGACAGGACCCTGAAGGACTTGTTTGCGAAAGCCCAGGCTGGTCAACAGACAACAGACATGGCAACGGGCACTGACCACCCTGTGTCAGAGCGAAATGAAGGGACGGAACCGATCACCAAGGCGTTCTTAGAATCCATGTTTGTCGCACTAAGAGAGGATATCCATACGCTGAAGCGGGAATTCACCGCGGAGATTAAAGATGTCCGCAGAGACATGGATGGGATCGGTGAGAGAGTCGCCGAACTTGAGGACAAAAGCGACGGGAGAGACACGGAGCTTGCGGCGTTGCAACAGGAGGTCCTCAGGCTTCACGATCAGCAAGTAGACCTCCAGACGCACCTTGAGGACCTGGAAAACCGCTCTCGGCGGCACAATATCCGGATTCGAGGGGTGAGGATGGGCGACGATACGAAAGACCTTTTTAAATATACGAAGGAACTCTTCAATCACATCTTGGGCAGACCCCTCGAGACAGACTTACGCCTGGATCGAGCGCACAGAGTAGGCCCCCCGCGGGCTTTGGCAGCTCCACCGTCTGACATCCTAGTCTGCGTCCAAGACTACCGCACCAAGGAAGACATCCTACAAAAAGCACGCCAGATGCACCCCTTGAAGTTTCGCGATCAGGCACCGGTCCTCTACCAAGACCTGTCTGTACTCACTTTGCAGAAGCGGAGAACATTTAAACCTATCACTACACATCTTCGGCAACGCAACATTCCGTACAGCTGGGGCCATCCGTTTCGCCTCGTGTTCCGCATAGACAATAAGCTGCACCAGTTACTCTCCTTGTCGGAAGCTTGTCGACTGCTAGGTGTGGATCCACCCACAGATGAGAGCGGCGCAGAGAGTTCTACGATGGATGCAGCTGATTCTAGACCCCGATGGCGCCAACAGGGACGGAGACGCCGCATCAAGAGGCCTCCTCCTGAAGAGATAATAAAGGGGCAGCAGTCGGCCCTCGAGGCTGTCTCCGCGGAGCTGTCCGAATCCCAGCCTGAACGTTGTAACCACGATAATAAAGGGGCAGCAGTCGGCCCTCGAGGCTGTCTCCGCGGAGCTGTCCGAATCCCTGACTGAACGTTGTAACCACGAATGGCCAGTTAACAGTGTTCTCTTGTGTTCTGGGCCGTTGGCGGGAGGGGAGCCTTCTGATTCCCCATAGGACTACCCTCAACTGCCTCATTTCCATTCACCAACAGATGATGGACAATATGTTGCTCTTTTTCTATTTCTATTTTTATTGTAATTTTGAGCTGGATTTTTTGGTAGGGGTTCTGGGGTTCCATGTCCACTCTCCTTTTAGAGATAGCGTAGATGCCCTGACACAAATGATTGCTTCTCGACTCTGTAGTACCCGCGGAGGCATGGAATTTACGCTACCGGTTCCTTTGTCACTATAAATGCCTGCCAACACGCTTAAAATACTTACCTTAAATGTACGGGGCCTGAATAACCCGGTGAAGCGCAAAGCGGTTCTATTATGTCTGGAAAACACCCAAGCAGATATATGTCTATTGCAAGAGACCCACCTCTTAACCAAGGACTGCCACCGCCTCAGGTCCCGGAAATTCCCAACCCAAATTTTTTCCTCAGGACCAACTAAATCAGCTGGGGTGGCTATCTTGGTGGCCCAACATTTTCAAGGGGCGGTCTTACATAAGGAGGCAGAAATAAGGGGTAGGCTACTGGCTTATAGATTTGCTTTAGGCACTTCCACACTCACCATTGGCTCCCTATACGCCCCGAATGACGGCCAAGAACAATTCTTGCACGACGCCCTCACTGAAACAACAGCCACGACTGATCGACATATTCTCCTTGGGGGAGACCTGAATCTGGTTTTCGATAATATTATGGACAGGTCCTGCCAACGCACACACACAACAGGCGCACTCTCCACAGAGGGACTAACCCGGTTGCACGACCTGGGGCTCAGAGATCTGTGGCGTAGTTTTCACCCCCAACGTCGGGAGTATTCTTACTACTCCAATGCAAACAAAATTTACGCCAGACTTGACTACCTCTTAGCATCTGCACCCATATATGCGCTCAAGACTGGGGTCGAAATAGGTGTAGCCTCCCTCTCAGATCATGCACCGGTCACTGTCACCCTCACCCTCCCTCCCACTCAACGGCCCCTCAGAGTATGGCGTCTTAGAGACACTTTATTACACCGCAGGGAGGTGGTTCAACATATACAACGCTCCATCACCGACTATCTTTCTCACAATGCTAACACAGACACAACCCTTGCAACACAATGGGCAGCACTCAAGGCGGTCATGCGGGGGGAGTTGATAGCCATTTCAGCAGCGGACAATGTAGAACGCAGGCACAAGCGGGACGAACTCACGCAACAAACCAGAGAGTTGGAACAGATGCACCAAAGGACGGGAGCCCCCCGGGTCTGGCGTCAACTGAAAACTGTGCGACACCAACTCGCGGCGCTTGACCAGGACCGGGCAGAGTTTGCAGCACTATGGCTGCGGCATGCCTATTATACAGGCGGGGATAGATGCGGGCGCCTTCTTGCCCACAAACTCCGCGAGACCCGCCAGAAACAGGGGGTCCAGGAGATCAGACGAGAGGATGGCAGACGGGTGACGGAGGATGGCGATATTGCAGAGGCATTTCGCGATTTCTATGCTAACCTCTACGCTTGCGCCCCATTAGAGAATTCGGATGGATCCGCCTTCCTTGACTCAGTCACCCTACCAACCCTGACTAAAACTCAGGCGGATTACCTCGACAGAGACATCCAAACAGAAGAGGTCATCGCTGCCATCGCTCGCCTTAAATTGGGAAAGGCCCCCGGGCCGGACGGCTTTTCGGCTGTCTTCTATAAGACTTTTTGCGGCCTGATTGCCCCTCTCCTCACCCAGCTTTTTAACTCTTTCGCCGCCCCCGGAGCGATCCCAAGAGATCTCTTAGAGGCCTCCATAGCGGTGATTCCCAAACCTGGGAAAGATAAGACCAGCTGCGGAGCGTATCGTCCTATTTCCCTTCTGAATATTGATCTCAAATTATACACGGCGATCCTGGCCGCCCGCCTAGCGCCCCATATGCACAGCCTCATTGACCCGGATCAAGCAGGCTTCATCCCGGAAAGGCAAACCTCGGATAACACGAAACGGGCTTTACACCTCATAGAGAAAGCCGCGCGTACACAGGGAGAATATATGATGCTCGCTATCGACGCCGAAAAAGCGTTCGATAGAGTCCACTGGCCCTATTTGGAACAGATTCTAGAACGAGTGGGGATAGGGGAGAAATTTCGCACATACATCCTGAATTGCTACAAATTCCCGACAGCTTCCATCCGAGTTAACGGACACACATCCTCCCGATTCCCTATCGAGAGAGGCACTAGACAAGGGTGCCCTCTGTCGCCTCTCCTTTTTGCCTTTTATATGGAGCCGCTAGCCCAGAAGGTGTGCCATAATCCAGCGATCACCGGGATCAGATTCGGCGGCTATACCCATACAATCAGTCTTTACGCCGATGATGTGTTGCTATCACTATCGGGCGCTGCCAGCGTGCCTAGCAGACTTGGAAATCTTTGCACAGGTTGCAGGGTTTAAATTAAATATGGACAAGTCGATAGCCTTGGATCTCTCCCTGACGCAACACACCCGTGCGCATCTTCAGGGCCTGTTGCCCATTCAATGGACGACGGACACGATCCCATATTTGGGAATCCAATTGGCTTCCTCTCTGCCAACAGTAGTTGCCACCAACTACGCATGCCTACGACAGAAAATTCGCCGAGAACTTGGTCAGTGGAAACACTACCCCCTCTCGTGGCTAGGCAAAATAGCGGCGGTCAAGATGACCATTTTACCACAAATCCTCTCTGTTCCGTACTATCCCTCTCCGACCACCCACGGGCTGGATACAACAGACACAATCAGAACTTGCTCAGTTCATTTGGAACGGGCGGAAGCCACGACTCAAACGGATGTTGGCTACGCTCCCCCCAGACAAAGGTGGACTTGGGATCCCGGACCTTCGGCTGTACTTCCAGACGGCCCAGCTGCGCCACCTGGTCGAATGGAGTCGCTGGGAATCGGAGAAGCATTGGTTGTTCCAAGACCAGGCAGTAGCGGCCAGACCTCTGCAGGACGTCCCTTTTCTCCGCAAGCATCATAGACCCTCCAATCTTTATGCCTCATATATTACACGAGTCCCACTAGAGGTATGGGACTACACTAATATCAAACATGATCTCACCACCTTTCCGTCCCCTCTCACCCCTTTGCTGGACAACCCCGACTTCGGCCCGGGCATGGACACGATCGCTTTTGCAAAATGGAGGTCCTCGGGCTGCCGATCTCTGTATCATATGTATGATGCGGAAGGGGTTATCCCATTCCATCAATTTAAACTGGAATTTGGGTTACCTGAAACGGAGAGACTCCGCTACCTGCAGGCACGACACTGGGCACTCCACGATCGGGTCCGCTCGACGGCCGATAGAAGTCTCTCCACTTACGAGCGGTGGCTTATAACTCGCACATCCGATAAAAAGCTAATTTCTGACCTGTACAAGATGCTTCAGGCCAGTTATACACACACTTACAACTCCGGTCAGGCAAGCTGGGAGAGGGAACTGGGCAGAACGCTCAGCCATAAAGAATGGGACGGGATATACTACAGGGCTCGCCATTCCGCATATCACATGGGGCTGACTGAAACCCTCACGAAAGTAGCAACCTACTGGTACTATACCCCTGAGCGTCTTCACTCTATGGATCCCACACGGGAGGCAACATGTTGGCGGGGCTGCGCACAGGTAGGGACTCTGGTACACCTCTTATGGGAATGCGAACATATCCAGCCCTACTGGAAACAAGTGATAGACGAAGTAGATAAACACTTCAATACAGAAATTCCCCGATTCCCAGCATATGTCCTATTAGGCCTTTCCAATCCTTTGACCTACCCATTACGATCCCGGAGAGGACGCCAGATGGCAATCGCGCTAGGGGCGGCGACACAAAATATACTTGCACATTGGCATACCTCCCACACTCCCACCTTTGTAGGATGGCTACATCGCTTGTGGCATGTTCTCGGTATGGAGAAGCTGACATTAACAATAGCGGGGGAGGGGTCTAAATATGTTGAGCTGTGGCAACCCTTTCTGTCCCTTTTGGCCTCTGAGTTTCGCGAGGTCACCTGCCCCCGATACCTCCGTCTTTTGCGCCTTTCAGATACACTACAGCCAGAGAGGTGATTAAGACCAGATATAGTACTGGGGGGTTAGTTAGTGGACATGGAACACGGGTGGTGGGTGGTGAGGGAGGGCGGGGGTTGGGGGGTTTACACTGTCCCTTTTTCCTTTCCCTTTTTCTCCCCTTTTCTCTTCTTTTCCCTTTCCCTGTTTCACTTTATTGCATGTAAGGTCTTTCCGTTCTAAAACGAGCCCCTGCTTAGGCTTGCAGACTTGCGCTTGACTGTTTAAGCACCCGGCTACGCGATATTGACGGCTTGATAGCCAAACTTACATGTTTATAATGGTGTTTGTTTGAAATTTCAATAAAAAGATTTAAACCATAAAAATACATAATTGGAGAAATACTGATCTGATTTTTGTTTTTTTGGTCTTGTTATATTCAGTAAAGAGAGTACTATTTTTCTAAATCAATGTGGAGTCTTTTTGGCGTTTTCACTGTGTTACTGTATTTTGAGTGTGCACAAATACTTTACACATTCCCTCTTATGTTAAGCCTGACAGCTCTGCACCTAGCTACCAGAGGGTGAGCACAGGTTATTTTATATTTGCGGTTTACTTACTCTGACTAGGTTTATGTTCCCTACTTGGACCGGGTGCATACCCCTGCCAACTAGAGACACAATGTCTAACAGTTGTGTTTATGCTTCCTGGGTTATAAAGCATTGTGCTAGATTTGCACTACCATTAAGGGCCACTAAGGACAGGCACCTCGTGCCATTAAATGCCTGTAATCAGTTATGCAAAAATTTAAGAAGGAATAAGCAGAAAGTGACTCTAAATGATGATTGACAAAAAGCTAGATGCTCTGGCACCTATCTAGCAAGTCCATATATGGCTTCAATAATGAACGAGCCATGTTCCTCTTTCTTTCTTTGACACTGTTTTTGCATCACAGGCCATGTTCTAATTATGTTTTTTGGCTTTCTTTCTTCATTGAGCTGCAGACTGTGATATATTTGCCTCTTACCATGCTGAGCCCAATCACAGACTCCCAAGGCTGTTACAAACTGTTGTATCACCTGTAGCATCCTCCCCAGCCTGGGTGCTCTCCAACAACTACTCCACACACGGAGTTTAGAATAACATGTCTTTATTCTTCTGCATGTAACCGCAATTCAACATTCTAAACCTGCATTCGCTTCACCATGCTCTAATGCTTAAGTCACAGTTCTACAGAGTCCATCATAAGTCACAAGGGTTTCTTCATTACAAACTCACATGACACTACATCTCCCCCTCTGTTAAATAAAAAAATGAATTTTTTTACAAATATATACACGATTATAGCTCTTCAATGAGTCTTTGTGACACTTTGATCACACGTCCTGACTCTGTCTACGGAAACTAGGGACAGGCATTAGAAATGTCCATGACCGACATTGGTGATGTAGAAACAGCAGCAGTCAGGGGTCTTCACTTGTTCTTTCAGACCCAGTCACTGCATTGACATCAGTGCCTGACGAGCGATGAGCCACATGTTGAAAATGTGAGGAATCTCGCATAATGGACTTCCCAGGATGTTGGGCAGTCACCATGTGTTCTTTGCTGGTCACAACATGAAATGGTTCAGCAATAAAAGGAGCATCAGACTTTCGTTTTCTATGCTTACGATCAAGCACTTGATCTCCTCTAGTGAATGAAACGTCTTTTGCATGTCGACGCTTGTCTGCATAGGCCTTCATTGTCCTCTTAAGTCTTTCATGCAGGTCTCTTCCTCAGTATTTGATGTTCTGTTGGTCCATTGAGGTAACTTGGTCATCATTGCTCTTTCAAACCTCAAGGTTGCAGTGCTTCCACCTGTAGTCGAGTGAGGGGTTGAACGGTAACCTCGAAGAGTCGAATTTAAGACAGTATTAAGGTCGAGCTTTTCTAGTACAGCACGCTGGATTGCTTTCTTATGAGTACTCAAGAAATGTTTGACAAGGCCATTGGCCTGTGGCCAAAGAGGTGTGCTCTTCTGATGCTTCACATTAAGATGACTGAAAAAGTCTCTGAATTCTCAACTGTTGAAAGGTGGGCCATTGTCAGACTTTAAGATCAAAGGAAAACCCTGTGTTGTGAAGATGCTGTCTAATCTCTCAATGACTCATTCTTGAGTGATAGATGAGAGATCTTCGATCAATGGAAAACAGGAGTATTCATCAATGATCACCATCAAGTGATGTCCGTTGTCAAGAGGACGGAAGAAGTCAATGGCAATTCTTTCCCATGCATGCGTTGGCAACTCTGAAATGTTTAAGGTGTGTTGAGTGGTTTTCGATGACAGGCAGTTACATAGATGACAGGTCTTCAATTCACTTTCAACTCTCTCGTCGAGATGTGGAAACCAGACTCGGTCTCGTAGAGTTAGTTTGGTGGCAACAATTCCGCAATGTCTTTCATGGGCCACTTCAATTATCTGTTGTCCCAGACTCTCTGGAATGACAATTCTCGAACCTACCTTCCTGAGTTTAAACTTTTGGTATTCACTGTCACTGGTAAGAGGCCCAGAGTGCTCTTGCCAAGAATGATTTGTAATAATGTCCTTCAATTTTAGCATGTCAATATCTTGACTCGTGGCAGTGACAATTTGTTCCAATGAAACAGCAGCTGGGGTGCTGGATTTCACAATGAAATTTATGTAGGCTTCAGTCATCTTAGAATGGGTGACAAGACATTGTAGAGGTACTTGTGAGAAGTAGTCAGCAGGGTTCTGATCTTTCCCTGGACGATGCACGATGGTGTAGTTGTATTCCTGCAATCACAGACCTCAACGTTTAATACAAGGAGGCATTTTTGCCTTTAGATTGCCAAAGATAGTCAAGAATGCTTTATGATTGGTCACAAGCGTCAAAGGCTTCCCATACAAGAATATGTGGAAATGTTTGTAGGAAGGTGGAATCTGACTATATGGTTGCCCCCACTTTTTTCCTGGTGTTTTGCTGGTTTATGACTTAGTTGGACTGGGATCCTGCTATTCAGGGCCCCAGTCTATCTGCTTCCTCTATAAAATGGTTTCCATGTGCCTTAGGCACATCTCTGATTGGAATCTGGAGTGCCCTTATAAGTCCCTAGTATATGGTATACTATGTACCCAGGGCATAGGTACCTCAGAGGCCTACCAGGGGCTGCAGCATGTATTGTGCCACCCCTGGAAGGCCAGCCAAAAGGACACCACAGGTCTGCTACTGCAGCCTGGGTAAGGTGGTGCATGCACCCCTTACTGTGGTATAGGCTACCTATATCACTACATACATACACACATATAAACCTATAAGTCACTCCTATGGCAGGCCTTATCAATCCTGAAGGCAGAGTGCGTGGTTCCTATGTGAGAGGGTGCCCCTGCATGAGCCTGGGCCCCTCTGCAGCGTTTGGAGACCCTTCTCTGATGCTGTTTGTAGTGCAGCCTGACCATATACTCTTAAGCTCATTATAACCTCGCGTTAAATGCTAACTTTGGGATGGCTGCACGGAAACATGTCGTGTTTGGTGTCAAACATCTTGGAATACTACCTCCCCGCCAGTTCTGGCGGTGGGGGTAGCATTCCACCCTTCTAGAGGGAGAGACATGTACACACCGGCCTGCCCGGTAACTTCTTTCCAAGCCCTGGCATCACAAAATGGATGCCGCTGCCACAGACACGAGTCTGGCCTCCTACTGCTGACCGAAACTCCAGCAGGGGAGGCCTGGACAATAGGTTTCCTGTCCCAGGGAGGTGTGACCACCTCCCCAGACAGGATAGTGTGTATTGGGGCTGGGCGGGAGCACTCTCTGGTGCTTTGAAGTCCTGCACTGGGGGCACACTTGGTGTCCCTGTGCATACCCCAATTCAAACCGGCTCAGGGGCTTCCAGCCCCTGCTCTGGCGCGAAACTGGACAAAGGGAAAGGGGTGTAACCACCCCTCTGCCCTGGCCCTCCCATAGGTGGGGCCACAGAGTATGTCCAACCCCCTACCTTAGTATAAGTAGGGGAACCCAGTCCTTAGGACTTTAGATTTACCTGGATGAAACTCTGACACAGAATCCTGGACCTTCGACGCTCTACTTCACGATTAGAGGACTGAAGAATCTCCCTTGGGGTCAAGGAGTGACTCCCCTGCTTGGCAGGCACCAAAGAAGCAATTGTCCGGTCTGCATCACTGAAGCTCCCGTCGGACGCCGAAGTCTTTGCATCACCAGAGGTGGATTTCCAGACTTCCCCGAGGCTGCCCTGAGTCCCCAGCAAAGCTGAGGCCCGTAGCTGTCGTGGGTAACGTGGAACCGTGACCACTGGACACCGAACGCATTTGCAAGTGCATCCTCTTCTGGGTCTCCCACGAAGTCGTGCTTTGGGCTCCGAGTAGCCCCAGCCTCCAGCACGAACTGCAATGAAGATCACTGGCCTCCACTCCTTGAGTGTCCTGTGAGCCAGCTCCACGTGCACCGTCTCGAGGCTCCTTCGCGGTCGCTAGTCTGTTGGCTAGTAGGCCCTCCCGAAAGCCAATCTTTTTCTGCTTGGGCTCCCTGGTTGCTCCAGGTGTGCCCTGACTTATCCTCGCTGGGTGAGTCCCCCAGACCTTGCTGGTCTGCAACATCATCCTTCTTTGATTTCCACGAGACTTGCCGTTGCCAAGGCTTGTTGGGTCCAATCCGGTCGCCGACACCCCTGCAATCAACAAACGTCGTGGGAGAGCTCGAATCCAGCTCCTGGTTGTCGTCGACGCCTCCTGGACCTCGTGGCTGAAGAGTCAAGACAACCGTCAACCTACCTGAAGCACTCGACATCGGTGGGCATCTGCTCACCGCCTTCCTGGTCACTGGCTAGTGACCCAGACTCTGTCCCCTCTGCTTTCAGGTTCTTCAGATCTTCGATCCACCTTTGGATCCACCCGAACACTTTCGACTTGGTCGCCAGCAGCACTTTGCAGCAGATCGCCATTGAAAGCGACGACGAAACCCGACCCCGAAAGACACCTATGCACCCGGCTTCCCTGGGTGAGGTAACTCGAGTACTCCGGTGCTCCCATGGGTATAGACACTAGAACAGCCTAGTTCTCAAAGGGTTTGCTCCAAGTCCTCCTCTAAATGTCCCTTTTCTCTTAAATTCTAATCGCGACTTTCCCCATAGAAGTTAACGGTGGTTCGCGGTTGTGTTCATACACTGCACGCGTCCCCCGTGGGTCCCCTGTGTCACTGCCTTGGGTGGTTCCTTGTGGTCCAAGCACTTCTACAGGCTCTAGGCCTTGTGTCTAGCTCAGTCGTGGTTCTTATACCACTTTATTGGTATATGGTTTGGTACGCCCCTGGGGCTCAAACGTGTATTTGTGCTATTACTGTAGATAACTAACTCGTAACGTATGTACTTCGAACTCTAGCCTCATAAAGAGACTAGAGGAGTGTGTTTAGTAATAAATACATATATTTTGAATATATACCTGGTGTGGTCCTCTTTCATTTGGTCACTCAAGAGATTATAGACTGGTAAAACAAGCTGCTTTACATTCCTTCAAGACTTAGCCTGAAGGCTGCTCTCCATAGCTACCACTAGGATAGCTTTCAATAAAGGTTGTCTTTAACCTATCTCCAATAAGGGGTTGTTTGGACTGGTGCAAGGTGCCCACTATAATTAGTGGACAGCATATGCCAGGCCAACTTCTCACAATGTTCACAAGCCCACACCACTGCTAAGCTTTCTTTCTCAGGTTGTAAATAAGCACGTTCAGTTTGGGAAAAACTTTGACTTGCATATACCACGATACGTCTTCGAGCATTTGGGTGTCCGCTGTACTGTGCAAGAATGGCACCTAACCTGACAGGGCTAATGTCAACAACAGGGGGCCCGATTCACAGAACTAACTTAAGACAAAATCCTAAACTTACTACCATTTTGGTATTCACAGAAGGCACTTACTCATTTTGGTATTCACAGAAGGCACTTACTCATTTCGGTATTCACAGAAGTTAGGAGTCCTAACTTTAGGACTCCTAAATGCCTTCTGTGAATACCAAAAGTCTTAAAGTTAGGATTTTTCTCAGTTTAGGATACCGAAAGTCTTAAAGTTAGATTTTCCTCAGTTTAGGAGTAGCAAAGTTAACTTTACTACTCCTAAACTGAGAAAAATCCTAACTTTAAGACTTTCGGTATTCACAGAAGGCATTTAGGAGTCCTAAAGTTAGGAGTCCTAACTTTACTACTCCTAAACTGAGAAAAATCCTAACTTTAAGACTTTTCGGTATTCACAGAAGGCATTTAGGAGTCCTAAAGTTAGGACTCCTAACTTCTGTGAATACCGAAATGAGTAAGTGCCTTCTGTGAATACCAAAATGAGTAAGTGCCTTCTGTGAATACCAAAATGGTAGTAAGTTTAGGTTTTTGTCTTAAGTTAGTTCTGTGAATCGGGCCCAATCTCAATATGTAGCTTTGGATCAAAGTATGCCATTTCAGTACCGTTCTCAAAAGCTTGTTTGATTTTCTGGAAGCTTTGTTTGCATTCATGTGACCAGTGACCAATTCTCTTAATGGCGCACTGACAGTGGCAAAGTCTTGTATGTATCTAGAGCAATAGCTGGCCATGCCAAGGAATGAACGTAACATGGAAACATCTTATGGAGGACTGGCAGTTAACAGCGCTTGCACCTTAGCTGGATTGGGTGTCATGCCCCCATCAGAAAATATATGGCCAAAGAATTCTAACTTTGTCTTACGGAACTCACATTTCACTGCATTCAAAGTTAAACCAGCAAATAAAACACTTGCATGAGAGCTGTGTCGTGCTCCTTCTGTGTAGTTCCGAAAACCAATATGTCATCACTATAATTGAAAACATTCATGACAGGCTGTATGATACGTCGAATGACATCTTGAAATAGCTCTGCAGCTGATGACAAACCAAAACTTCGTCTTTTGCAATAGAACAGACCAACATGGGTAGCAAAGGTTGTAATGTACCTGCAATTCTCCTCCAACTGATGATATCTTTAAATCAGATCAAGGCGAGAGAATAACATTTACACCATTCAATTGTGTTACCATGTTGGCAATGTGCAGACCTGCATGTCATTCTCTTTCAGTTGCCTTGTTTGCTTGACACATATCCACACAGATGCATACAGCTCCTTAACTGTCGTTTTGGGTACTACCACTATGGGAGAAACCCATGAAGTTGGACCAGTGGAACGCTCAATGATATCATGTTTGATTAAGGATTCCAGTCCTTTTTCAACAGCCTCCTATAAGTGAATGACGATTCATCTGTGTCTTTGAGCAATAGGATGGACGTCCTCATTAATGTGTAATTGGACTCTCATAGTCTTGAGTTTTTCCAACCGATGAAACAATGAAGGGAATTGACTTACTATTTTGTGATGAGCATTCATGTTTTAGTTCACGGATATCAGTACCATATCAGAAGTTGATTAAACATGCGCTTGATGCCTACCTTGAAGTACATAGATGGGTGCTTGTACTTTTGTTTTCTTATGTTTCATCGTTGCTACAAATTAACCTTAACATTTTAGTGGTGTCGATGCAGCCACGTATACACTTTAATTTTTGATGGAGTTAGTCAGGGCAATGGAGACTGTTAGAAATGGGATTTCTGGTTGGCTAGGGTATACACCTAAGCCAGGCAGAACCCACCACTATAGTCAGGGTAAGGGAATTACACACCCAAGATAACCCCTGGTTGTAGGAGAGTAGGATCTGCTTCACATGGGTACCCCCACTTTTTGCTGATGCTTCACTGTTTTTCGACCTTAGTCTGGCTGGGGCCCTGCTAATCAGAACCCCAGCCTAGCTGCTTCCTCTTTAAAATGGTTTCCATGTGCCTTAGGCACATCTCTGATTGGAATCTGGAGTGCCCTTATAAGTCCCTAGTATATGGTATACTATGTACCTAGGGCATAGGTACCTCAGAGGCCTACCAGGGGCTGCAGCATGTATTGTGCCACCCCTGGAAGGCCATCCAAACTGACACCACAGGTCTGCTACTGCAGCCTGGGTAAGGTGGTGCATGCACCTCTTACTGTGATATAGGCTACCTATATCACTAAATACATACACACATATAAACCTTTAAGTCACTCCTATGGCAGGCCTTATCAATCCTGAAGGCAGATTGCGTGGTTCCTATGTGAGAGGGTGCCCCTGCATGAGCAGGGCCCCTCTGCAGCGTTCGGAGACCCTTCTCTGATGCTGTTTGTAGTGCAGCCTGACCATATACTCTTAAGCACATTATAACCTCGCGTTAAATGCTAACTTTGGGATGGCTGCACGGAAACATGTCGTGTTTGGTGTCAAACATCTTGGAATACTACCCCCCCCGCCAGTTCTGGCGGCGGGGTTAGCATTCCACCCTTCTAGAGGGAAAGACATGTACACACCGGTATGCCCGGTACTGACTTTCCAGAGCCCTGGCATCACAAAATGGATGCCGCTGCCACAGACACGAGTCTGGCCTCCTGCTGCTGACCAAAACTCCGGCAGGGGAGGCCTGGACAATAGGTTTCCTGTCCCAGGGAGGTGTGACCACCTCCCCAGACAGGATAGTGTGTATTGGGGCTGGGCGGGAGCACTCTCGGGTGCTTTGAAATCCTGCACTGGGGGCACACTTGGTGCCCCTGTGCATACCCCAGTTCAAACCGGCTCAGGGGCTTCCAGCCCCTGCTCTGGTGCGAAACTGGACAAAGGGAAAGGGGTGTAACCACCCCTCTGCCCTGGCCCTCCCATAGGTGGGGCCACAGAATATGTCCAACCCCCTACCTTAGTATAAGTAGGGGAACCCAGCCCTTAGGACTTTAGATTTACCTGGACGAAACTCTGACACAGAATCCTGGACCTTTGATGCTCTACTTTAAGATTAGAGGACTGAAGAACCTCCCTTGGGGTCAAGGAGTGACTCCCCTGCTTGGCAGGCACCAAAGAAGCAATTGTCCAGTCTGCATCGCTGAAGCTCCCGTCGGACGCCGAAGTCTTTGCATCACCAGAGGTGGATTTCCAGACTTCCCCGAGGCTGCCCTGAGTCCCCAGCAAAGCTGAGGCCCGTAGCTGTCGTGGGTAACGTGGAACCGTGACCCCTGGGCACCAAACGCATTTGCAAGTGCATCCTCTTCTGGATCTTCCACGAAGTCGTGCTTTGGGCTCCGAGTAGCCCCAGCCTCCAGCACCAACTGCACTGAAGATCACTGGCCTCCACTCCACGAGTGTCCTGTGAGCCAGCTCCACGTGCACCATCTCGAGGCTCCTTCGCGGTCGCTAGTCCGTTGGCTAGTAGGCCCTCACGAAGGCCAATCTTTTTCTGCTTGGGCTCCCTGGTTGCTCCAGGTGTGCCCTGACTCATCTTCGCTGGGTGAGTCTCCCAGACCTTGCTGGTCTGCAACATCGTCCTTCTTCTATTTCCACAAGACTTGCCGTTGCCAAGGCTTGTTGGATCCAATCCGGTCGCCGACACCCCTGCAATCGACAGACATCGTGGGATAGCTTGAATCCAGCTCCTGGTTGTCGTCGACACCTCCTGGACCTCGTGGCTGAAGAGTCAAGATGACTGTCAACCTACCTGAAGCACTCGACATCGGTGGGCATCTGCTCATCGCCTTCCTGGTCACTGGCTAGTGACCCAGACTCTGTCCCATCTGCTTTCAGGTTCTTCAGATCTCCGATCCACCTTTGGATCCACCCAAACACTTTGACTTGGTCGTCAGCAGCACTTTGCAGCAGATCGCCATAGAAAGCGACGACGAAACCCGACCCCGAAAGACACCTATGCACCCGGCTCCCATGGGTGAGGTAACTCGAGTACTCCGGTGCTCCCGTGGGTATTGACACTAGAACAGCCTAGTTCTCAAAGGGTTTGCTCCAAGTCCTCCTCTAAGTGTCCCTTTTCTTTTAAATTCTAATCGCGACTTTCCCCATAGAAGTTAACGGTGGTTCGCGGCTGTGTTCATACACTGCACGCGTCCCCCGTGGGTCCCCTGTGTCACTGTCTTGGGTGGTTCCTTGTGGTCCAAGCACTTCTACAGGCTCTAGGCCTTGTGTCTAGCTCAGTCGTGTTCTTATACCACTTTATTGGTATATGGTTTGGTACGCCTGGGGCTCAAACGTGTATTTGTGCTATTACTGTAGATAACTAACTTATACTTTATGTACTTCGAACTCTAGCCTCATAAAGAGACTAGAGGGGTGTGTTTAGTAATAAATACATATATTTTGAATATATACCTGGTGTGGTCCTCTTTCATTTGGTCACTCAAGAGATTATAGACTGGTAAAACAAGCTGCTTTACATTCCTTCAAGACTTAGCCTGAAGGTTGCTCTCCATAGCTACCACTAGGATAGCTTTCAATAAAGGTTGTCTTTAACCTATCTCCAATAAGGGGTTGTTTGGACTGGTGCAAGGTGCCCACTATAATTAGTGGACAGCATATGCCAGGCCAACTTCTCACACTGGTTACCCCTTTGGTAGCTTGGCAGAGCAGTCAGGCAATGTTTAAAGCGTTTGCGCAACAAACACACACACATCAGTGACACACTACAAACACCACAAAAGTGACTCCACACCAGGTTATATTAAAATATCGCTTATATTGTATATAAACACATAGGCCACACTCACATAAACCATACATTTCTCTGTCAACTACGCAGTTGTCATAACATATCAGTTAGTGTTGTAAAATAAATTCTTATACGTTGCACATGTCATGAAACCATCATGGAAGACAACATTACTGTGCATACATACCATCCAAATGACATCAGGATATAAAATGCTGTAGTTAGGTTAGGAAGGGAAGCACAGATCACCAGGTATCACCATAATTCACTGCAGGGCGTAAATCACTAGATGTCATTATAACACCATAACCACTTAGGGTAATCACTTACAAATTCAGAGAACCCAGCGAAACAGCGAAGCTGTGTTTCTCCTCTACATTACGCGATACCAGCTGAGCCCTTCTGATGGCACTTGCGGCTATAAAGCATGAGTCACTGGAGCACTATGGTCCTGTGGTGGTTTGGCATGATAATTTGGGCAAGTTCCTGACAAGTTTCTGAATTGCACAACCACCATTTCTCGGTGGCAAACGGGGCCTCCAGTGAGGTTCTGCCCTTCAGTTACAGCATATCCGGAGCCCTCCAGGGCCTCTCGGACCGCTCACAGAGACCGTAGCCAAACTGGATGGGGACCGCCCGCGAAGGCCACATGGTGCGGCTGAATCACTCCCCTGGGGCCCGACTCACCAATCCATCCAGTCCTGGCCTCCCCCAAAGCTTACAGGGTTCGGTGTAACAGCCTGCGGCCTCCTGTTTCCAACTGGGTAGGCGGGCTGTACCCAACGCTGCTCTCGAGTACTCTGCTGTACACTAGGAACAGCATGACTTAGGGCCGCGATGGGGGGATATCCTTGCAGCGCAGCCAACAGATAAACAGAGGGAAATGCAGCCTCAGCCGGTTTCCCGTGCTGCTGCATGTCGCGGTCTCCCTTGCGGAAGGAAGGCCACGGTTGAGAGCGAGACACACGTTTCTTTAGAAAGCACCTACAGGACTACGGGTGGCCTTGGACCAGGGCCGCGTCTCTCAACCTCAGCCTCCGTGGTCTGGTCTAGTGTGATGCTGCTCTGAGGGGTGGGGCTACCCTCACTCTCCTTCTGCCTGCAGTGCTGCAGTCTACGTGAGCCGGCCAGCACTAGCCTCCTAAGCTGCAGACTCCTCGGCGTCTGGAGTTGCTGGGCAATGTGTCCTCCAGCGCCTCGCCTCAAGCAGGATACCACAGCAGGGTAAAAAGAGTCAGTCCTTTTCCTCTGCCACAGACAGAAGCAGCAACTGCAGGCCAACCCACCGCTCACACAAAAAGAATTGGTGCTCCTCACACAGCTCTTCAGCTCTTCTTCTTGTTAGGGTCCTCTTGCTTTTAGAAGCAATCTAAAGTCCGGGGGTTTAAGGTCTCATACTTATTGACCATTTTCTCATTGTTTGCTTTGCTTCAGAGTCTCTTAGCTCAGTCCAAACCAGTTCTGTCCTCTCTCGTCCAGGTTGACCACAGGGGGTGGATACAGCATTGTAGCAAAACTCCTCCCACCACTCTAAATGCAGACCAAGTCTATTCAGCCTGGCGATGACTCACCCAGGTAAGGCAGGACACACCTCAACCCCCCCTTGTGACTGTCTAGAGTGAATGCACATCCCCAGTTCCTGTCACTCCAAAACCAGACAGTGAATAAACAAACAGGCAGAGGCACATAGAATGGTGAAGCAAGAAAATGATCACTTCCTAAAAGTGGCATTTTCAAACACGCAATTTAAAAACCACCTTTACTAAAAGGTGTTTTATTAAATTCTGAGTTCAGAGGGCCTAAACTCCATTTCTCTATCTTGCCCCAATGGAAAGTTACACAATGGAAAGTTACACTTGTAAGATGTTAAAAGACAGCTCCCGTGTTAACCTACAGGACAGACAGCCTTTCAATAGTGAAAAACGAAATGCACAGTACTTTACTATCAGGACATGTAAACCACACCAGAACATGTCCTACCTTTCACATACACTGCACCCTGCTCATGAGGGTAAGTTGGGTCTGCTTGAGGGGTGCCTTACATGTAAGAGAAAGGGAGGTTTAGGCCTGGCAAGTGGGTGCACTCGCCAGTTCAACATGGCAGTTAGAAACTGTGCAGTGGCAGGTCTGAGACACATTTACAGGGCTACTCATTTGGGTGACACATCCAGTGCTGCAAGCCCACTAGTAGCATTTGATTTGCAGGCCCTGGCACACTCAGGCCACTTTACTAAGGACTTACCAGTAAATCAAATATGCCAATCATGGGTAACCAATCATAATCACAATTTACACAGAGAGCATATGCACTTTAGCACTGATCGGCTGTGGTAAAAGTGCCCAGAGTCCTATAGCAAACAAAAACATGGTCAGAAAAATATGAGGCAAAATGTTTGGGTATAAACCTGCAAAATGGGCCAGGTCTAACAAAGACAGTTCATTATATTTTCCTCAGGCATAATATTTATTGACGCACAGTGGTGGCTGGCACAGGTAAGAGTGGTGAAAAAATAAATAAAACCACTTACCTTGCACTCGCCACATCACCGACTCAGCGATGGGGTGAGCGCAAGGTAAGTGGTTTTAAATATTTATTTATTTAACTTTACTTATCCTGTCATCTGTCGCCTTCACCCCCACCCCGCTCTGTTGCCACAGCGCCTCACTGCTCTTACCTGTGCCGGCCACCACTGTTAACACACCACTATCAATAATGAAAGGTATTGAACAGCCATTGAATTTTAGTGTGATTTTCGGACAATGTTTGAATGGCTTTGATGCTTTGTTGTGTCGAATTTTCTTGGACTGGTATTTTTCCTAACATGCAGGCAGTACAACAATCGCCTGTTCCTCTGAGGTAAACATCGAAATGGCTCAACCATCTTCTTCACTTTCACTTGACATTTATATGAAAGAACTGTTTGACGAAGATTTAGATCGACTTTGTCTGGTGTTGATTTGCCTCAGCGGAAGTGATCACTTGTCCTAATGGGCGCGTCTTCACGCCATGAAGCACTCACTTTGTCATTCACCTTGCGAACTGTTGCAAAATGGTTCTCCTTTCCACAGCCTTTGCAGATTTGCCCAATGGCGGAACATTTACCTTTGTGTGGAAACAAAAATCCACACCTGAAGCACAACTTCTTTTTCTGTGGAGAATTCACTCTGCATCCCTCGGCCTTATGCTTTGGCCTATGTTTCACATTCATGACTGATTCACTCTGGGCACCTCTGCCCTCCATGGCAGCAGCTTGTCGATCAGCACACTCTTCAGCTTTGGCAGCCATGAGACCTCGCTCCTGACTAACAGTTTCTCTCAGCATTCGTCTTCTAAACGAATCTGACAGGCATCCGCCAATCACTCTGAGGCGTATAGCTTCCTCATCATTAAATTCATTGAACTTACAATGTTTGATGAGCGTATCTAGTCTCTCGAGAAATTCGTCGATGGTCTTACCAGCTTCTTTTGTTCTTGACTGAAGATGTACTTTTCATAATCTACATTTGGCATTGAATTGAACTTGAGATTCAAGGCTGCTTTGATTTGACTGTATGTAATTTCATCAGCTTGTGGCCTTTTCGTTATGACTTCTTTTACATCTTCACCAGCAAGCTTCTTAAGGTACTTGCTAATCTTCTTGTAATCTGCTTCTTCTATCACATCAATGAAATAATAAAATGTCTCTATCCAGGCAGTCCACCTGTCACCAATATTCAGTTTTTTGGTGGTATCAAATGGCGGCAGTGGTTTCAAGAAAGCAGCGGCATTGTAACAATTGGTGGAACTTACTAATGTGGAGAGTAGAGTTCTCTTGGTGATCTTGTTTATGCAAACCATCTCTCAGGCCTTCTGACGTGCTGCCCTCTGGGTTATGGCAGAAAACTTGACATCTTTTAAATGGTCTCTACTGGAAAAGCAAACTTTCATGATTCTGATCTCCGTTCTCTGCTTTCTGAACTTTGACTTCTGGTCCATGAATTCACCAGGTCAGCAGTGGCTCTGGTCTATACTTCCTGGACAGCGGATTGCCTGCCATATTTTTAGATTCACGCCTGTATGCATGATGGATGCATTGCAGGCAGAGCTGTATGCCCAGCGGGTACCAAACGTTTGTATCCCCATTCAGAAAACATTTTTGTTTTTCTAAAGCAAACTTCCAAAGCTAAAGTTTGTTTTAGGAAATCAATAACTTTGTTTCAGAAAAACTCAATGGCCCTGATGATCGGGGACTTTTCTCTTCAGAGCACTATCTGGTCGTGCTTATGTCAGATCCAGTTCAGACGAGGAATTCCAGATGCCTGGAAAATGAGACATTGTTTCCTGGGAGCAGTCTCTGCGGTATCAGATCATGTTAGGGTCTTGTTGGTTGGCAGGGGTCTGATCCCTGGATCGGTGTAACGCGGAACCAGAAACCTTTTTCAACACTTTGAATTAATATTCCTGAACCCTAAATTCTTCAACTTAAAAACAGCTTGAAATCCCCCTATAAAAAGTAAGAACTTAATGCATTCAGTGAGCAGGAATTAAATCAAACCACCCAAGTCTCTCTTTGTAGCGCACATCACTATGTTGGCCTCAGCCTGGGTCCTTGATCACACAAGCCAATGTTTTTGCTATTCCCAATCGTATTCTCCTCAGTCACTTTATATTTCAGCCAGTTGCAATGTAACCAGTTGTTGAACACACTTTGTGCCCTTATTCTACATCGTGAAATACCAATTCTGCACGATGTTTTTCATGAACTTCTAAGAATTTTCAGTAGATTCTCTTCTGTAACTGTATTCCAATACAGTGAGGGCATGTGCTAAGTTTTAATACACTTGAATTGCTGTATGGCCTTAGGGACCATAGGTGAAGCAGTATTGTTTCCACTTATTCACTTATTTCCAGGAGTAAAAGATTTACTCACTTGGGGGTTGTTTTTTTCCAGTACAATTATACCCATACTGGTCTATTATCTTCTTGTTCTACAGAGGGAATCATATGTCTGTCAGGCTAGTGAGAAAATGATACCCCTTTCCACTCTTGCCACTTTTCCAGATCCCCATAGTGGGTCCACGAGATACTAACTTCGTCAGGGCTCCAGACTTCTTCACGCCAGACAGTAATAGGAAATATTCTTGGTAACCGTCCCTTCACTAGTCGTCTCTAACCCAAAATTGTGCTGTTCAACAAGAATTACCCGTAGTTCTTCTGTGTATTGTTATATGGAAGATTGACGTCAGTTAGGGCTATTGTTTCAGCCCAAGTCCCACTCGGCTTACCACATGCAAATATAGAGTAGAACTAGGCAGGTCACTTTTCCTTTCTCTTGTCATACTACATCATGTATTCACTGCAACATCTGGATCTTCCATACCACTTGGCACTTGTCAGTGTTTTTCATTCACCTATTCTTTATTTATCCATGGGTTCATAACATTAATGGCATTTACATTGCTTGACACTTTTGTAGTCCAACGGACCCTGTTTCTGTTTTTTTTTTGCACTACAATTGGTTAATTGCACTGTTATTTGTACCAATGAACCTACTTGGTGTAATTACATGGATGCCTAACCCATCTTGTCTACAATGGCACACTTTGTTGTACTGCAAGCATGAGATCCACTGTTCGTATGACTTAAATGCACACCTCTCTGTAACGTGTCGAAGTATACTGTTTTAGATCCTTCATACAAAATGGCAATCAAAATCATTTACCAAAATAATTGAGTAGAAGTACGCAGAATTTGTACTGAAAAGCGCAAATTTGGGTTGGAGCCCTAACTAAATCCAGGTGATAGGGCTAGATGAACCATGTATTGGTTAGTTTTTGTTTAAAGTAGGAAATGAAGAATCGGAAGCTGGAGAAGACTGAAACAAAGTCTACATGTAATTTTTTGAGGGATCACAATGTCTTTTGGATTTTGTTTTTGTTGAGTCCTGAACTTGCGGGGAAACAGTGTGGCCACACTTCCCTTTGTTTTGAGCACCTTAAGATTTTCTTTGACTAAGGAAATTAGTGGTTAAATTAAATTTGTGGATAAATTAGTGGTTGGTTGCACCAACGTATACTCTGGCCACCTTAGCTTCACTCTCCAGAAAGGAGCTGAGGTGGATGAACCTTTTTTTATGAAAACGTTTGTGAAGATTCATTAAACAGCACCAAAGTTATTATCAAACCAAAAAATCAATTTCCTATGGAAACTAGGACTTAACTATAACTATGCACTAAACAGACCCACACAGCCATTCACACAGCCACTCACACACCTACTCATACACTCACACACCCACGTACACACCCACACAATCACTCACACACCCACTCACACATCCATACAGCTACTCACACACCCACTCAAACACCCACAAAACCACTCACACATCCACTCACACACCCACACAACCACTCACATACCCATTCACACATCCATACACCCATTCACTCACCCACCTATTCACAGACCCACAAAACCACTCACACACCCACTCACAGACCAACACAACCACTCACCTGCCCACTCACACACCCACTTACACACCCACACACCCGGTTACAGGGACATTATAGTTAGGAAATGGCTTTACAAACCATAGAAATTCACTGAAAAAAACAAAGGTACAGGGGCGTTATAGTTAGGAAATAGAAAGAATACATCCTTAGAAATTCACTGGAAAAAAAAAGGTTACAGGGACATTGTAGTTAGGTTCAGATTGTACTCACACAAAACCAAAGAAATTCAGCAGTTATAGTGATCTCAGGGCCGGCTCAAGGGCGGTGCGACTGGTGCGACCACACTGGGCACTGACTTAGGGTGGGGGCGTGGTGTTTGAAGTATATTACGGTTTTAAAAGCACCTGCTGCCATGTTCCTGGCCTCCAACAATTTTCAGGCAACAATAAAAATATCAAGATAACTCCGGTGATTAACGTTCTTCCTAGAGAGAGCTCAGAGGTTTGTCTAGTGGAGGTTTTGACTCATGGTAAGGTAGTGCAGAGGGTTAATATGCCTGCTGCAAATAACGTGTACCATTCAGATCACAAAGTGCATATAATGTAAATATGTCAATGGGTTTCTGCTTTTGTCTGAGAGCTCCTTTTTTACTTGCAGTTTATAAGTTATAATCCTAATATGGAACAGTGAGCTATTAACTGTCATCAAAGCGCTGCAAGGTATCGATTAGAGCGTTATGATTTTTTCCCCAGTCTTTCGTTATCCTAATGTTGGAAAAAGGGTTAATTTGGATAGAAATCAATTCAGATTATTAAACAGCACTCCCAACTATGGTGTCACATTTTAAATTCTTAGTTTGTGCTTGTCCAGACCAAGCACTCTTAAACTAGCCTGCCTACCCGTATGGATGACATGTGACTCCTACACCTTGTAATCATCTGTCTTATGTAACATTTCATATACACTGATTCACACACTTATGATAGATTGTCTCTGTGTAATATGTGTGAGGGAAAGTGCTCTGACACACTACACTGGTATGAGTGGTGGCGCTATAAAACTAATTAAATGCATCTGAGAGAGAGAGCAGTTATGGAGACTTGAGGGCACCGTTAAAGGGTTGTAGTGAGGGAATCCGTGGCGGAGGTGGTCATTGGGAGATGCATTAAGAAAAAACAAAGGGAGGTAGAGGAAAGCGGCAAAAAGGGCTCGTCCTCCTGGGAACCGTACTATAATAAAAAAAAGAAGCCCTTCCATCATTTGGGATTTTCTTCCCAATCTGGGTATGTTTGGAAAACAGAAGGTTTTCCTTAGATGACTCTCACCCACCAGGGTTTCCCCTTGGTGGCATGCTTCATCATTGGGTTCTTCCCGTTCCGCTGCGGAACAGGGCATGCTACGACCTACGTGTTACGTGGGAGCACTTTGTTGGAAGTCTATGTGGTAGATGAAGAAAAGGATAGGAGTGGGGAGGTTTGTGGAAGAAATAAGAGTAAAAAATACCTGGCTAGTAGGTTTTTATTTTTTATTTTGTACCTCTATCTGGTATGATTAAAAAATGGGGAAATTGGGAACTCAATGGAAAACTTTTTCCTGAGTTCCGCTGGTCAACATGTTTCTAGCCCTACCCAAAAGCTGTTCTTCAAGACCTAGGGTTAATGCTCCCTGATACCACTCCTGTATATTTCAGATTAGGAATATCATTGTTTGTTGTAGAAAAACAGAAAACCTATAATTAGATATACACATACAGCACCAATTGGTGTTTGTTACTGGAAAATCGGTGATGATAAAATAAATGGAATGGCTATTCCCTCGCTCGAGGAGTAATGCCCACCTGTGCCTCCGTAGGTGCCAGCCATTCATTTCGGCACACTAAATGGCTGTGCTGCGGTGGGGAGACGTCAGCGTCCTCGTGTCTAAGGAAGACTAGGATGCCGACCTTCCAAAATTGCCGCAGCAGATGGAACCACTTTCTGGTTCCAGTGTTCTACACTGTTGCCGTACAGAGCCACAGGCGGGCGTTACTCTTCGAACGAGGGAGTAGCCTTGACGGAGTGAGTATGGCATAGCCACCCTTAACAAAAATGCCTTCCATCTCCTTTTGAGGGTATCGCTTAACCTTTTTTTACCTTAATGACCCTGGTTTCAATTGACTTTATTACACAAAGTGTGACTAAAGGCGTCCCTTCCCCCCATATGGTCTCATGAAGCCAAATGGAGGCAATTAATATGTATGTGACATTTAATCACAACCTGTGCTATATGTATGTATGTCCTGTCTGTGCCTTTTTAAAGTCATTTTTTTAAAGTAAACCTCTCTTATGGTAGCACTAGAAGTGTTCATGTATATTGCTAGAAATATATCACATTTTTCCAACCGGGTAATGTGTTTTCCAAATTATACAAGCATGATAATGTGTAACATGGCCAAATGCCAAGACAAGCTAATCTCTTTTCTTTCCATTTGTTTTGTCTTCATAGATTTTCCAGTAACACACACCAATAGGTGCTCTATGTATATATCTAATTAAAGGTTTTCTGTTTTTCTACAACAAACAATGGTATTCCTAATTTGAGATATACAGGAGTGGTATCAGGGAGCAATAACCCTTGGCCCTGAAGAATAGCCTTGGTGTAGGACTAGAAACACTCCTATCCTTTTCTTAATCTACCACATAGACCTCCAACAAAGTGCTCCCACATAACACGTAGGTCGTAGCATGCCCTGTTCTGCAGCAGAACAGGAAGAACCCAATGATAAAGCATGCCACCAAGGTGAAAGCCTGGTGGGTGAGGGTTATCTAAGGAAAACCTTCAGTTTTCCAAACATACCCAGAGTGGGAAGAAAATCCCAAGTGACAGGAGAGCTTTTTTTATTATAGTACATTGGGGAAAGCCTACAAACATTGTCGTACTAGGCGCCACCAGTGCTAAAGCCGGCCCTGAGTTATCTCAAGTAACTATAACTCACGCCCTAAGGTAACTATAACTTGCGGCCTCGCCATGCACTGCTAATAACCCCACATATTACATCACTCATGATATTTTCTATGACATCATTGATAATATCCCTGCAACATTTGCAGTGAAATTATTGTTGAGAAAACTGTGCATGGTGGGGGCGCGAGTTAGAGTTACCTGCTGAATTTCTATGGTTTTCTTTGTGTAAAATCTGAACCTAACTATAACGTCCCTGTAACCTTTGTTTTTTTCAGTGAATATATACATATGTATATAAATATATATATATTCACTGAAACAAAGGTTACAGGGAAATAAAGGTTACAGGGATGTACATACATCCACTGACACACACATTCACTCACCAATACAGCCACTCACACATCCACTAAATCACCCACACAGCTACTCAGGCACCCACTTATATACCCATACAGCCACTCACACAGCTGTACAGTCACTCATGCACCCACTCACACACAGATACATACAGCCACACAGTGACTTACGTAAACTATGTTAAAAAAGGAATCACTCATAAGAAGTACACAAAGTATACTAATTTAACTTTTGTGGTACCTTAGTATATACGTTTAACACACAAAAACATTTAGAAAACACTCACAATCACTGCATGATGTAATCAGAGATGTCATCCGTGATGTCATTTGAGATGTCATCAGTGATGTCACTAACCTTGTCATGAGTGATGTAATATGTGAGGTCATAAGCAATGCATTGTGGGGGTGTAAGTTATAGTTAGCTTAGGTAAATATAACTGCTGAATTTCACTGGTTTTGTACGACTGAAATCTGAGCCTATCTATAACTTCCCTGTAACCGCCGGCTTTTTCAGTGAATATCTAAGCTTTTAAAATTCTATTTCCTAACTATAACATTCCTGTAACCTTTGGTTTTTTAAGTGAATTTGTAAGGTTTTTTTAATTTTATTTCCTAACTGTAACCACTAACCTTTGACACTGTGTGAGTGAGTGCATGATTGTCTCAGTGGGTGTATGAGTGTCTGAGTAGGTTTGTAAGTGGGTATGAGAAAGTATGAGTGGGGCTGTAAGTGGGTATATGAGTGTCTGACTGTGTCTCTGAGTGGGTGTACATGTCTGAGTTCGTCTGTGAGTGGGTGCATGAGTAAATGGGTCTGTGAGTGGCTGTGAGAGTGGCTGAGTTGTTCTGTTAGAGTAGATTCTGCTCATTTTCTGCTACTTTTCTGTAGGCCTGGGTGGAGCTCGTGGAGTTTCACTCTGCAGAAATTTGCGGATTTACCGAAAAACTCTGCCAAATTCCACAGAGTTCTGTGAGCGGGTGGAGTATTGCTTGGCCATCCCTAATGTAGTTCCCTTGGCTGCTGAGGGTCGTTGGGGGCCAACAACCCCTATTGTTGCCTCTAATAAGTCCCTCATAGCGGAATTGCTGAGACCTCATCGGAGGCCCAGCCCCCTTTCTCAACCACTTTGCAAATACACCTCCTGGTGCACTACTGGTTGGGGGATTAATTCCCCTTGACTGCTGAGGGTTTTTGGGAGCCAAGAACCCCTATTGTTGCCACCAATTGTTGCCCCCAATTAGTCCCACACAGTGGGATTGCTGAGACTTTGTTGGAGGCCCCACCCCCTTTCTCAACGACTCTGCAAAAGCACCTCCTGGCGCACTACTGGTTGGGGGATGAACTCCCCTTGGCTGCTAAGGGTCGTTGGAGGCCAAGAACCCCTATTGTGGCCACAAGTAAGTCCCCTACAGCAGGATTGCTGAGACCTCATTGGAGACCCCACCCTCAAGCACTCTGCAAAGGGGCGACTTTGAAGAAGATGCCTCTAGAGAAGACTTGAAGGAGTCCTGTGGAATCCAAAGGTGGATTTTTGAAGTGAAGAACCTGGAAGCAGAGGGTACAGAGTCTATGCCACTCGGAGGTGACCAGGAGGCACGGAAGCACAATGCCCACCGATGTCGAGAGGTTCAGAAGAGACAATCATTACCTTGTAGCTGCAGCTGTGAGGGCCATGGCGATGCTGAGGAAGACCAGGAGCTGTACACGAGCTGTCCCACGTTGGATGTCGGTGTCTAGGTGGTCAGTGTCCAGCGGGAGCACCAACAAGCCTTGGTAGCCACAACTGCCATAGAGAACTAAAAGGAGCAAACATTGGGACCAGGAAGGTCCAAGGGACTCACCAAAAGCGCATAGCCAGAGCATGTCCCAAGCAAGCAGGGGAGCTCACTGAAGCACGAGAAGACCCTCAGGAGGATCCACAGGCAGAAGGCACACAAGTCGCAAGAGGACCTCAAGCAGCTCACCAAAGTCGGAGGTCCACGATGCAGGAGATGAAAGGATGGCTCTGTTTGTCAGGAAGTGAGATGCTGGAGGCTGGAGCTTCTTGTAACCCAAAGATCTCTGGAGTGCAGAGCCAACATCCCTAGGCAACGGCAAGTCAATGCGGTGCATAGGGGTTCAGTCCCAGCAGACTTGATGAGGGATATGTTGTCCTCCAGACTGTAGGGAAAACAGGTCAACCCTCTAGGGAGCCACAAAACCGCACCTCTGTTGCTGAGCCCCAGGATGTCTGTGGGATGTCAGGAGCAGCAGATCGGTCAGCTTTGTTGTGGTGCCTGCAGATGCAGGGGAGTGACTCCTTCACTCTAATGGAGATTTCTGCGGGGGTCCTTGATGCCCACAGGTCTTTTGGAGACCCTGAGTTCCAGTCGAAGTCCAAGTGTCCAGACTATTGAAGAGTGACGTAGTTTCAGGGTTGAGTCTGGTCCCACGATGATTCTGAGGACCCACCCACAGGGGAGCCCTTAAATACCCTAAGGAAAGGGTTGGGATGACTCAGGGGTCCCTCCCAGAGGAGGGTCTGGACAGAGGGGAGGATATTCCCCTGTCCTTTGTCCAGTTTCATGCCAGAGTGGGAACCAAGGCTTCCTGAACTGGCTCAAACTAGAGTATGCAAGGAGGGCACCAAATGTGCCCTTTAAAGCAGTCTGATGGCGCTAGCAAGCGCCCCACCCCAGCCCAATACACTAAGTCCTGCCTGGGAGGTGGTCACACCTCCCTATGATAGTAAACCTGCCCCTGCTTGAGTTCAGCTCAGCAGCAGGAGGACAAAATCGTGTCTGTGGTCGGCAGCAGCACTAGCTTGCTGACAGACTTTGAAAGTCTGTTACCAGGAGTATAGGGGGGTTCCCTAAGGAGCCCCCAGTACACGGGATCATACTTCTAGCATTCTAGCACCAGAATTGGTGTTGGGGTATGATTTCGACATGTTTGATACCAAACATGACCAGGTTCGGTGCAGCCATTATATAGTTAGACATTTCGTAATGACTGTTGTCCACTATATGTCTTAAAATGACTGACCACACTTACAAAGCCTGGAGAATTGACTCTGGGGTTTTCAGGGGTGTCATGCTCATGCAGGGGTACCCTCACACTTGTAACCAAGCACCCTGCCCTCAGGACTGTAGAGCCTGCCATAGGGGTGATTTATAGGTTTTAAGTTCAGTGACCTTAGATATAAGGAGACTCATATCTTTCATGAAAGGTGCAAGCACCTACTCACACATGCTGCAATGGCAGGCCTGTAGTCACAATTTAAGTGAACTCCCATGGGTGGCACAATACATGCTGCAGCCCATGGGAGACCCCTGGTGTACCTATGCCCTGGGTACCTTAGTACCATATACTAGGGACTTATAAGGGCACATCAGTAGCCAATTGTGGAGGTACCAAAGTCCTTACCATGCCAATTTAGGAGAGAAAGCACAGATGCTGGGGTCCTGATTGGCAGGATCCCAGCAGACTAAGTCACAAACACACTGACACCAGGCAAAAAGTGGGGGTGACCATGAAAGCAGATCCTCCTTTCCTACAGGGGGCTTACTTTTATTTTTTTGGGGGGGAGATCACAATGTCTGTACCCTGGCAAGACAGAGGAGGTATCCCATTCTGCTGCACTCCAGTGAACAAATCGAGCAAAAGCGGGGCTGATTCTAGATGTAATACCTTATAAAATTCAAGGAGGATTCTATCTGGGCCAGCCGCCTTCACTGAGGCAAGAAAGTGCAATGCATTAAAACGTTTTCTAGGGTAACATCTGCTTCCGAATCCCTATTTAAATCTGGATCTGTCCGTCCTGGCCTTCTTCTAACCACACTTCTCCCCCCAATGGTCTATTATGCGAGGTTGCTTTGCAGTATAACATTCTATAAAAATCTTCAAATACTTTAATGATGTCAATGGGTCTTCTTCTTCAATTGAGATATTCTTGATTTTTTCTAGGTTCCCCTTTTATCATGTGCGTAAAGTCCCAAACGACTCCCCATACTCATAACTTTCATTTTTATGTGCCTGAAACCTTTCTGCCGCCCCCTCAGTATAATAACTATTGATCTCAGCTTTTACCACCACGATTTCTAATTGGATTTGTGCATCTTCATGCCCCTGCATGATTCCCTCTGTGTGGATCTTTTCTAGTGTAGCTACAACCCCCTAATATCATCCCTTTGTTGCTTCCTTTTGTGTGCAACAAAACTACTGGGCTCCCCTCTCAGTCCTACTTTAAAAGCATCCCAGACCATCCCCGTGAAGCACTATATCTGTTCATATGAAAAAACTCTGCCACCCACTTTCTCATGTAACCAACAAATAGTTTAAAAGCAATTTCCGTTCGAAAGTCCACTTAGGGTCTTATTGCGAGTGCGGCGGACCTGGGACCGCCATACTCACAGTGGCCGTCTGACTGCCACCACCCCAGCTGTCTAGCTGCCATATTACGATGGTGGCGGTAGGACCACCACAAGACCACTGCTAGGATCCAGGATCCAGCGGTGGTGTTGGAAGCATGGTGGGAATTGCGGCGGTGACGATGCCGGCACTGCCGAGCAGATTCCGACCTACCTTTCCACCAAGTATTTTATGGCGGGGACCCCGTCATGAAATGCTTGGTGGAAAGGCATGGAAATGGGCCTGGGGCAAATTTGCCCATGTGGGTGTGTGAGGGGGGTACATGATGTGCCCCTCCAAAAGTGCACGGTTGTACATGCACTGTGTGGCATGCATGACATGGTGCATGCCACACCGTGCACGAACATGCTGTAAGCGCTGTCACGGCGGAGGTATGCTGTTTAGGCTCTCCTATTAGCCAAACATACCTGCTGCTGTGACACCGCTGCTGCCGCACCGCCAGCCCAGAATTCAACTCGGAATCCGGCGGGTGGGTTCACCACGGGCTTTGTGGTCTTCCTGGGACCACCGCCGTGGCGGTCTAACAGGAAGACCACCAAACTTGTAATCAGGGCCTTAGTCCGAGACTTGAGGCCTCCCTGCTCCGAGATTTCCAAAACTTACGGACTATGATCAGACAAAAGCCTTAAAAGTTTTTTAATTTCAACCTTGCCCACTAGTCCGGTGGAGACCAGAAAATAATCTATTCGGGCATACTTTCTATGTGGACAAGAAAAATAAGTAAATACAGGATCATGCACTTTCTTGACATCCCAAATGTCAGCTAGCCTATAACTTTCCATAAGTGATGCCAAGACCCTGTGAACTTTTGGGTTTTCTCCCATGATACACTGGGCAGATTTACTAAGATTTTACTCTGTGTTTACATCACAAAAGTGACCCAAATCGGTGCAAAATCTTTTTGCCCAATTTTCTTTCCAGCACTAAACTTGTTTAGCGCTGGAAATAACTTGAAAGTAATATGAAGCAGCCATTACTTAGCACCAAGGGGGCGTACCATGAGTGGTGCAAGGCCATTCCCATGCAATCATCCAAGGTTTCTGATGCTAAAGTCAATTGACTAAATAAAGTAGACCGGTTTTAGCATCAGAAAATAGTGCACCCTTCAACCAGGCGCTGTGAAGGAGAAATGCTTTTTTTATCCTTTATTTTCCGACTTTGCATGTGTGCTGCACTGTACAGCACACATACAAAGTGGGAAAATGTTTAAAATTATTCTAAGCATGGTGTTTTGTACTGGAAGGGTACCCTGCCAGTACAAAACCTATGCTTGACTCACGGAAACACCCTTTCACTATGACACAAAGGTGTCTCTGTGGTGCTCCAGCAGCTAATTTCAGCACCGGAGTTAGGGAGAGGAGAGGAGAGTGCCATATTTTAGTAAATTTGGCACTCTTCTGCTCTCTGCTTTTCACGCAGCGCTGCGTGAGAAATTGGTAAATCTGGGCCATAGTCGATTAATTCCTTCCTACCTCAAGAAGCAATTTTAAATCCCCACAGATTATCAGTGGGACTGGCCAGTATGCTAACTCTACTTGTAACTCTTCAAATACGTTAGGATCATCCTGGTTAGAGCCATAAATAGAACAGACAGTCACCCCGACCGGTAGCTCTATAATCACCCACTTACCCCACTTATCCACCAGCTTCCGCTTAGCAGGATGATAATATTTTTGGAGAGAATAGCAACACCCCTAATCATGGAGCTCTGGTTCATACATGCTACTAAAGTATAGCCCCTGATTGTCCACAATTCCCTCTTTCTCCATGGAATATGCGTTTGCTGTCCACATATAACCTCTGGAGCCAGAGACCTAAGTATCTCTGCCACCCTCTGTCACTTCACCTTATTATTTAGGCCTCCTACATTAACTGAACCTATGGATAATTTACCCATTTGAAATTCAAGGGAGTATCCTTGTGCCCATTCTTTGCATCATTATTCTTCGACATTCCACGAAGCCTAATAACTTAAGATCCAGTGTTCTACTTCCTCACCCTCTCTTTTTTCCCTTGCTCACTCTTTGGGATTTTTGTATGCCATCTCCATACCCCTCCTCTACAGAGCCCACTAAACCTCCCCAAACCACTCCTAACCCTCCCTAGAGACATCCTCCCCAGCACCCCTGACCCCTCCAGTGTGTTGAGAAGGTGGGGGCCCGTCCTTCCCCTTTTATTCCCCTGTCAAATCCGTCTTTACGGCACCTCAGCCCACTGGAATTTGGGGTGTAACAGCCGTTAGGGAAGTGCCTTTGCCTTTCTGGTTTCCTGGACCCATTCCAACCACCGGTCTAAGTCTGCCACAATGAGTGCAGTCGGTACAGCTCACCGCTGCTCACCGTTCGCAGGCAAGTAGAAGCTTTCTTCGTGTTAGCGTGCTATCCCGTCTCCCGCAGCCGTGTTTTGGTTGGTGAGTCATGGCGCGCCAAAAACCTGCCATGGCCTCCGAGAGCAAACCCCGCAGGATTTTCCTATGCTGTTCTTAGTCTGGCAACTGGTCAGAGAGCTGCATTACGGTCACCTCACCCGGCCACCATCTTGCTCTTCCTCTACCAAAATAAATGCGAACTCAACATTCTAAACCTGCATTCACTTCAGTACGCTCTAATGCTCATGTCACAGTTCTACGGAGTCCATCAGGAGCCACAAGGGTTCTGTCATTACAAACTCACACAAAACGACATTACCCTTCCCTGTTTCAGCGTCTCTTCGGTCTTAAATGCACATTTAGATACCCCCTCCCTTTACTTCTAAATCACTTTTGGTCTGGCTGTAAATTATAGTGAGGCAGAACATGTAAACCAGTGAATGAGCCCCAGCTCGTATGGCTAAAAAAAAAATCAATATGCCATCCTGTGAAAAATTACTAGAGACTCTGAATTCGGCTTATCATGAATACAGATTGTCCAAACTGAGCAACGACACAATCAGATGCACAGATGTAACTAGGACAATGTAAATGTAGTGCCTGTGCCAATCGGCAGCCCTGCTCTTACTAATTATTGGTGAAAAGTTCTGCTCTATATTTATCAGATAGGCATACCATGTACCCCTGAATCTCTGCTGCTGGGTTCTTCACCGGAGAACGAGATACATTCTGAGCAAGCTTTTGTCTACAAGAACTGTTTTTATCAGCCACCAAACTAAGGCTTGCTGTGGGGTGAAAAAAAGAAAGCTCAACATTAGTAAAACAGTGACTCACTGAACTCCTCGCACATTAAGTGAGTGAGCGAGATATTGTTTGCCTTGGGAAGAGGGAGTGGTGAATGATTCTCAGAAAATTTTAATTTTTGGCATCTGGTCTATCAACTCGCCAGGTCAGCAGTGCTCTGGGCTCTATAGTGTTGTGCTAGATATGTTCCAGTGTCTCACTAGACACTTAGTTTGCCAGCCACTCCCTCGAGGGCTGGACGCACTTGCACCTCACATCCATCCACCAAAGGCGTCACAAGTGATGTGACCCTGACAATAAAAGGGCCCGGGTGCACGTGCTTGTGGCCAGTTAACGAACCATACTCCTTGTGTCCGTGTCACTCATTTAGTAGCATGTGGGCCCAGGGCCCACAACACTGCAGGCTCTGCTTCCCGGACAGTGGATTGACTGCCACATTGTGAGATCCAGTCCTGGCTGCAGGGGATCTCTCTGCCTACAGGGCATCTACCATTATGATGGATGCATTGCAGGCAGAGCTATGTGCCAAACGGGTACCATTCTTTTTTATTCCCCTTCAAAAAAAATGTTTAGTTTTTTTTAAAGCAAACTTCCAAAGCTAAAGTTCGTTTTAGGAAAACAAAAACTTTGTTTCAGAAAAACAAACACTGAATGGCCCGGACGATCAGGGACTTTTCTCTTAAAGCGTTAGCTGGTGTTGTTTATGTCAGATCCAGTTCAGACCAGGAATTTAAGATGCCTGGAAAATGACACATTGTTTCCTGGGAGCAGTCTCTGATGTATCAGTTCATGTCAAGGTCCTGTTGGTTGGCAGGGGTCTGATCCCTGGATCAATGTAATGCGGAAACAGAAACCTTCTTCAAATTCTTTGGATTAATAGTCCTACAATCGTGGATTCTTCATCTTAAAAACAACTTGAAACCCCCCCTAAGAACTTAATGCATTCAGTGAGCAGGAAATTAGTCAAACCACCCAAGTCTCTCTTTGTAGCACACATCACTTTGCTGGCCTCAGGCTGGGTCCGTGGTCACACAAGACAATGTTTTTGCTATCCCCAATCTTATTCTCCTCAGTCACTTTATTTCAGCCATTTGCAGTGTTACCAGTCCTTTAATCCACTTTGTGTCCTTATTCGACATCATGAAATACCAATTCTGCATGATGTTTTTTCATGAACTTCTAAGACTTTTCAGTAGATTCTCTTCTGTAACTGTATACCCATAGAGTGAGAGCATGTGCTAAGTTTTAATACACTTGAATTGCCATATTGTCTTAGGGACCATAGATGGAGCAGCACTGTTTCCTCTTACTCACTTATTTCCAGGAGTTAAAGATTTACTGGCTTCGGGGTTGCTAGTTTCCAGTACAATTATACCCATACTGGTCTACTATCTTCTTATTCTATGGAGGGAATTATATGTTTGTCAGGCTAGTGATAACAGGATACCTCTTTCCACTCTTGCCACTGGCCAGGTCCCTAAAGTCCAGCCACTAATGTTGTCAGGGCTCCAGAAGTCTTCACATCAGACAGTAACAGGAAATATTCTTGGTAACCATCCCTTCACTAGTCCTCTCCAATACAAAATTGTGCTGTTCAGCAAGAATTCCCCGTAGTTCTTCTGTGTATTGTTATATGGAAGATTCACGTCAGTTAGGGCTATTGTTTGAGCCCAAGTCCCACTCGGCTTACCACATGCAAATATAGAGTAGAACTAGGCAGGTCACTTTTCCTTTCTCTTGTGACACTATATCATGTATTCACAACAACATCTAGATCTTCCATACCACTTGGCACTACCTTGCATAGCCCTGACGGTGCCGTCCGTGTATTCGATCATTACATTGCCCGTCTTTGTCGAATTAAATGAGTGTAGCCCCTGTTCAGTTTCTCAGTGTTTTTTTATTCACCTATTGTTTATTTTTTCGACATGATTACATAACATTAATTGCTTGACACCTTTGTAGTCCAACTGACCCTGTTTCTAGTTTTATTTTTTGCACTACCATTTGCTAATTACACTGTTATTTGTACCTACGAACCTACTTGGTGTGAGTACATTGGCACCTAACTCATCTTGTGTACAGTGTCATACTTAGTTGTATACTGCAAGCACAAGCTCCACTGTGCGTATGACTTTAATGCACACCTCTCTGTAACGTGTCGAAGTATCCTATTTTGGAACCTTTGTACAAAATGCCAATACAAATCATTTACAGAAAAATATAGTAGAACTACGCAGAATTCATACTGAAAAGCGCAGTTTTGGGATGGAGCCCAGATGAAATCCAGGTGATCAGGCCAGATGAAACACAAGTTGGCTAGCTTTTGTTTAATGAGGAAAATAAAGAATATGACACTGGAGAAGACTGGAACAAACTCTACACGTAATCTCTTGAGGAATCACAGTGACCTTTGTATTTTGTTTTGTCAGTCCTGAACTTGAGGGGCAATAGTGTGGCCACACTTATCTTTGTTTTGAGTACCTTAAGAATTTCTTTGGCTAAGGAATAATAAATTAGTGGTTGGTTGCACCAGCATATACACTAGCCATCTTAGCTCCACTTTCCAGAAAGGAGCTGAGGTGGATGAACCTTTTTTTTGTGAAGATTCATCAAACAGAACCAAAGTTATTAGCAAACCAAAAAATCAATTTCCTATGGAAACCTGGACCTAACTATAACTATGCACTAAATCGACCCACACAGCCACTCATACACCCACTCACACACCCACTCATACACTCACACACCCACATAATCACTCACACACCCACTCACACACCCATACAGCCACTCACATGCCCACTCACACACCCACAAAACCACTCACATACCCACACAGCCACTCACACACCCATTCACATAACCATACACCCACTCACACACCCACTAACACACATACAGTCATTCACACACCCACTCACAGACCCACACAGCCACTCACATACCCACTTATACACCCACACAACCGGTTACAGGGACATTACACTTAGGAAATATCTTTACCAACCTCAGAAATTCACTGGAAAAAACAAAGGTTACATGGGCGTTATAGTTAAGAAATAGAATTTTAAAAAACTTTAGAAACTCACTGAAACAACCAAAGGTTACAGGGATGTTATAGTTAGGTTCAGATTGTATACACACAAAACAAAAGAAATGTAGCAGTTATAGTTATAGTTATCTCAAGTAACTATAACTCACGCCTTAATGTAACTATAACTTGCACCCTTGTCATGCACTGCTAATTACCCCACATATTACATCACTCATAACATCTTCGATGACATTGTTGGTAATATAACTGCAACATTTGCAGTGAAATTATTGTTGAGAGAACAGTGCACTGCGGGGGCGCCAGTTATAGTTACCTTTGGTTTTTCAGTGAATATATATATATATATATATATATATATATATATACATAAAAATATATATATATATTATGTCATATAGTGGTTCAATATTTATTGAGTATATAGTTAAATCAATGTAATTATGTAGTTCCCTCCTTTTGGTCACATTTACGTGACGCAGCAAGAGGGGATAATAGCCGATCCACGGCAAGATAGCCAAACATATGACTGTTTTATCCGACAGCAGCCGAAACTAATCAATTAATTGATGAAATTATAATTTGTCACAGTGTGATTCAATATTTATTGTATATAAATTATGTGTACGCAATTCAAATTTAAATTTATATGTATGTGTAACATTTCAATATGGCGCTAGATTTTGCGTATTGCGTTAGTCCCCTTTCCATTGTGATACACAAGTGACCAGGATGTAAAATAGAGTCGCTTCCGGTGTGCCAGTAACACCGAAGAAGGCTGACCGCCGAAACGCGTTTGTTGTTAATACTGGAAGAATAAATATCTTCAAAACGCCCCGCGGAGTGCTGAATTTCTTTCACAAAAGGAAAAGGAGCAATAATAATTTGCGGAGTACACGGCCGCATACAAGCACCCGTCCGAGAGTGCTTCCCATGGAGGTGTAAAGTGAGCGTGAGATATATATAAATATATATATATATATTCAGCTCCAAAGTTGTCCACCAGATGAGCAGCACTCAGACAACAGCAGCAAGACAACAGCATTTGATAGGTATGAATGGTATTCCGCCTGCGGATACTTTAAACAGCCATTCCGTATAGGACTGCCTGACGCTTTTCGAAGTTCCTCAACTTCTCCTCAGAGGCTTTAACGGAAAAGATGCATGCATGTACCGGTCCCAGTTCACATTTAAATATTGCACGCCCCCAAATGGGCCGCTCCTATGAGACTGTGCATGATGGGAGCTGTAGTCTCGGCACATATATATATATATATATATATATATATATATATATATATATATATATATATATACACACAAATGTTATGACTCAGCACTCTCTGTACTGATGTGTGCAGAGTTCTCCGCAACTGGAGACTCCGCGATCGGGGCGGAGAACTCCACACTCACAAGTATAGGGAGTGCAGAGTCGTGAAACTCCGTGCGTAGTTTGTGAATACCTACAAGTGGTCAACTTACAAAAAAGTGTACCTTTGTGAATCAGGCCCACACACTTTGATATATACATGTTTATATTGTTTTGATTTTTGAAAAAATATATATTTTTTTTCTTTTACTGTTTTAGGGGTAATCGACCTCCTAGACCCCTTACCTCCCCTTACCACTACCCTCCCCAAAACCTCTTACCGCACTTTGCCACTACCTACTCCTGAACCCTAAAAACCCCTTACCTTCCTTTACCTGTCCCCAAACTCCTTACCTCCCTTTACCACTACCTCCTTCTGAGCCCTAAAAACCCCTTAACTCCCTTTCACCTCCAACTGCCCCTGAACCTTGAAATCCCTTCCTTAACCCTCACTCCCCATTTTTTTTAAAGTGACATACAAATTGCTATTTGAAAAAAATGCCTGTATGGTAAACTGCCATATTGTAAAGAGCCTGAAAAAGGCCTTCGTTGTTCTTACCTTCATGATAAAGACCTGCATTGTAACGTCCAGTGTGTTAAAGGTTGTGTTATAGAAGTTGCATAGCAGTCAAGCACAATCAAGCGAACAAGCTCTACAAATTATGCAGATGCTATGATCCCTCCACCTCCATGTTCTAGGTAGCTTTTCTGGGGATAGTGTCATTTACATTGGGGGTATCTCAAAGTGCCATTTCAGGGGTTTTTCATATTTTGTAAGTGCAATGCTACCCAAAATTAATTTGCATATATGTTTCCAAAGCCACACAGCTGTGCTTAGTGCCACAAAGGTAGACTTTCTGGCACTTCTCAGTTTCCATGTGTAATTGGATGTATGGATGCCACTCACATCTGACTATGCACACCCTCACATACTGAGTATCTATACAGAAATAGATAAAACATTCGCTTAACCCATAAGTGGTTTGCAATGCTGCTTGCATTATTGCTGATTTAGTGATACAATATCCAGGGATGACTCCTTCATGTTTCGAATACATAATCAGCATGTTCAGCATTATTCAAATGGCTACAGATCTTTTTGTACTGACAACAGTACATACGCATATCCACGCCTGTGGATTACGATCCCTTACCTTAATCCCCAGAGTTCAAGAAAGAGCAAATAAAGCGATGCTCATAAGCAAATCGGGTCTGTCATGCAGTACATTTTTGCAATACGTAAGGGTAAATGTTGTTGTTTGCTGCTGTAAAATAATAGCAACTTGTGCAATGATGCACAACATAGCAATGAGAAAGGGCCTTCCACTGGAACCTGAGGACGAGGAACTGATGTACAGGAGAACCCTCCAAACCACTGCACTCTAGACAAGAGGCTACTATGGCCGTAGAGGGCATTACACGTAACACAGAAGTCACCAATAACTTCCTTTAAAGGTGAGAAATATTATGACGCAATACAATTAGGTAAGCTGACTGTTATTGGTTGTTCTAACAAAGCCATGACAAACTACTATTCTTGACGAATTTAACAAGAAGTGTTTTTGTGAAATAACAAAACAAAGAAAGACAAATTGCATTGAAACCAACTTTGCTTCAGTGTTTCCATTCCTTTGCCACTTTATGCTTTCTCAGTGGGATTCTGTGTTTGTCTAAAAGCAGGGTCACCACTTATACTCCTTCTTGGCCTTCCAGCAGCAGCGTCTGTTACTGTCGTCCTGCTCATACGTGATGCCTCCTGACTATCTCCCGGATAGCACTGGGGTCTGCAAATCCTTTAGGACGAGTGACCTGGGCTAGGTTTCTAGTTGTCACTGTGCCTGGCAAGCTGCGCCTGTGAATTAGTGGTGCGTTGGCATAGGGTGGTTATAGAAGAGGCAAGATGCTCTACAGTCCTTCTAAATGCTTGTTGATGGTATCTCGCTTGGCATTGTTTATGCCAGACATGGACAAATTCCCCAATTAGGGCCTGAGACAGTGTTGTTGCCGCCAGAGTCATTTCGTTTATAATTTGAACCATTGCAGCAAAGCTGTCATACGTAGTGCCCTTCAGCCCACCTACTCCGCAGCTAATTTCGCACAGTGCCTTATACTGCTTTTCTTGCACGCTCAGCATCTTGGTTTTAAATTTCTGAAAATGTGCGGGTGATGGTGTGCCAAGAACAACTCAATTTGCTCTAGTGCTACCCTCATTGTGTTTTTGTTATCTCAATGTCAGGGGGTGACAAAGAGTGAAAATTGTGAATGTGCTGCTTCTATCATTGCGTGGTGTTGAGGTGGTGGCTCTCACAGTAGTGATTGTTACAGCTCTTAGGCTGCCTCTTTGTCCTGAGGCAGGATGTTGTTCATTGGTAACTACGTCAATTGCCTTGCTTGTTTCCTTAGACCTCGTTTTGTCAGGTGCTGTGTTACCTTTTTCCCCTGTTTGTTGGACTTCTATAGCCTATGAGACTTCAGGCAATGCCTGATCTGTAAGGAGTCAAGACAGGTGACCTGTCAATGACATGTTGTGAAAGAAACTGGAAAGTAGAATACACTATAGGTTCTAAGCGATCATGTGCAATAATATGCTATTGTTAATGTCATATAAGGTAAGCAGTATTCAGGAGTGTAGATGAAAGCAAACATGCAGTATTTCTACACACATCTACTCCTCCAAGCTTTGCTGGTATGGAAGTTATACAACTTTATTACATGGCTTGGCTGAGGGTGTACCGTCACTTTTGTAGTATGGATAAACAACAAAGATGCATTGCACGAACAGCCATTTGACAAACATATATTGGATCTGTGAATGGATTCAGCATTTTAGTAATTGTTTGAGTGACTGTAAAGCGTGTGAGTATGTTATATGCCTAAAACATTGTGCCCCTTAGCACATATGTCCACCAGCAGTACATACACTTATCTTTGTTCCTGAACTGAGTCTGTTGCAGATGTGTCTATGCTGCTGACATCCTTCGCAGCGTCTGGCTTGGCAGTTGACTCAATGAGTTCCACCAGGGGTGTAGGTGGGGAGATCGGTGATCGGCCCACCTACTGTAGCAGAAGCCTCGTCTTGTCCTAAGTATTTCTTTAGTGCATGAACAAAGATCGTACCACCGTTTGTATGTCTCTACAATATTCTTGTTAGTAGCACCAATAGCATTGATACTCTGTTAGATACAGGACCATATCTGTCTTTTTGTAGCATCAGAACAGTTACTGAGACCTTGCTAAATAATTTGTCTTTTTCAACTATGCACTCCTAAGTCAAAATTTGAAGGTCATGATAACTGAATGTCCTCTTGTGTTCCAGCTACCAGTATCCTGCAGGTTCTGGCTCATCATGGGGCAGGATGTAGGTGGATGGAAGTGAATCCTGCTTGGAAAGTTTCTCAGTGTTTATACCCGGAGGCCTGCACCACTCCTACAGTGAATTGCCCTTTGTTGATGTCTTAGCTATGAGACAGAGCTACTTTCACTATTTGCAAGTAACATAGATTCCTTATTTGCATATCGATATTTTTAACTAGTGATGACCAAACTGATAATGTGTGCCAATGTGCTCCAAGATAAGCTAAGTGCCTATTATGTTTTAGGATAAAGCCCCTGATGAAGGGCCTAGCCCGAAATGCATTGGGCTTGCTACCAAATGTTAGCTGTAAAAATGTCTAATGACAACGACGTGGGGGGCGTGTCCAAGATGGCGAGGGGGGCGTGTCCAAGATGGCGAGTGTATAGGACGTGCCTTGCGGTCGCTCCGGCCTGCCGAGAACTAAAGCATTGTAATCGCCCTTCATCCACTGCCTTCAGAAGCAGGGGCTACTCACGCAATACTGCACCCATCCAGTGACTGCCTACCGAGCCCTTGCACATTTGTGGAGCCGCGACAGGCGAAGAAGGAGCCGAGTGCCGGAGACGGCGGAGGAGCCCGGCTGCCGCCGCCTGCTGAGCGTTTGCCGTGGATCGAGGAGAGGGCTCTCCCCGTGTGCTGGGGCCTGTCTGCGGCCTGACCGGGAGGACCACTGACTGCCAATATCCCACGGTAACTGCCGGCGCACTGCTTGCCCTCCCGTGGTGCGGCTCCCTCCCGGAGCAGGAGGGCCCGTGGGGAGGCCTGGCGGTGGGGCCGGGTCCGGAGCCGTCCCGCCGCAGGATCCTGGCGCTGATGTCCTGGTGCCCCCACTGAACCTCGCTGGGCTGGTCGGGGGCCGGCGCCGCTGGCAACTGAAGGAGCGCTGTGCCTGCGGGGGGTGGGGCGCCCCCCGGCCGCCGTTTGGGTCTTTCACGGGCGCCCGCGCTGGTGTGGAGACCGCCGGCTGTGGGCCTACGCTGACTGAGGAGGCGGGAACATTTGCCGACCCCGCGGGGCCTTGATTGGAGTGGGGCTCGCCCCCGTGCACGGCTCTCGTTGGCCCTGTGTGCCTTGCCCCATCGCTGGCTCCCCCCTGCGGGGATAGGCCTCTCCCCACGTGGTCCTGACCCTGAGAGCAGCCTGGTGCTGGAGGCCGGACCGAAGCGGGCCCATCTTCGCTCCTGTTGCAGGGGAGTTCCCGGGGCCCCCGGGGGTCGCAGGCACAGGACCCGGAATTCATCACCACGAGGTGAGCGGCGGGGGAGGCCACTGTGGGGGTTCACCACCGCTACGGGGGGTAGAAGAGGCCAGCACTGAAGCGTACCCCTCCCTGCAAGCGTCCTGATTGCCGGGCGGTGGTCCTGGGGGCGGCCACGACATGGATGGCACGATTGCCCTAGCGCGCGCTGGTGGCCCTGTTGTGGAAACGCGGGCTCTGGCGCATTGGTTCTGCTCTCCTGGCGGCCATCACCCCCACGCACGCCGCACAGAGCTCTAGGAAGGGTCCAGGTGTCCCCCAGTGGGCACAGAGTGCGGATCGCCATGCGATAGAGGCGCCCCTGCTCTTCTCGTGCCCGGGACCTTGGCTACCTGCCCGGAACCCGACCTATCCACGCTTGAAGCATCTACGCGCCCGCAGGCGATTCCTGGTGGTGGGGGATGGGCGCACGGATTGGCCAGAGCTCAGGCGTCCATGGCGACGGTGAGGTCCAAGAAGGATCGCTCAGTAAAAGAGATGCTGCAGGCCAAGCCTGCCACCCGGGGTCCGGAGGAGACGGCGGGAGTCACAGAGGGCATCACAGAGGGGGCCGATGCACCAGCTACGAAGGCCTTCATGACCTCGCTCTTCACAGCACTCAAGGACGACCTACAGGAACTCAAGGATCAACTAGCAGGGGATCTACGTGAGGTCCGCTGCGATGTCTCGGACATAGGAGACCGGGTCGCGACGTTAGAGGAGCACGAGAACGGGCGCGACGAAGAAATAGAGATGATGCGGCAGGAAATTCTTACTCTCAAAGAGCAACATATTGAGATACAGGGGCAGGCGGAGGACTTAGAGAACCACTCACGCCGCAACAACATACGCATCCGGGGTGTGAGACAAGGAGCGGAGGAAGGAGATATTGGCGAATTTGTTCAAGCACTCTTTCGACAAATCCTAGGCCCGGAGCACACCACGGAGGTCCAGATCGATAGAGTGCACCGGGTAGGCCTGCCCCGCCGGTCTGCCGCGCCGTCACCGGATATCCTGGCTTGTGTACATAACTTCCAACTGAAAGAGCTCATCCTCCGTAAAGCCAGATACACGCAACCTCTACAGTTCCGCGGCCTTACTCCGCTGCTCTTTCAAGATCTTTCGGCGATCACTCTGCTCAAAAGACGAGAATTTCGGCCTATCACCCAACACCTGAGGGACAAAGGGATGCCCTATGCTTGGGGCCATCCCTTCCGCATCATTTTCAAGTTCGAAGGGAAGTTACGCCAGTTGCGATCCTTGCAGGAGGCCGCCGACCTGTTGGGCCTCCCCCCTCGGTCCCCGCCACGTCAACAGAAAGCACCAACCTCCAGTAATAACAGACCGGAAAGGTGGCGGACCGTGAGCAGGCCCGCCTCATCGCCCCTTGGTCCAGACGCAGCGGCGTGAGTGAAGAAGAGGGCAGGCGTCCTAGCGTCTCTAGTGGGCAGCCCTGTTCATTCATCCCCCGCTTGACCCTCTTGCTAAACTCCAGCATGAGACTCGCACCTCGGACGGGCCAGAGAGCCGTCACTCTTCTGTCTTCACGGACCTGAAGCGCCATTACACCCCCGAACTGTATCATCTCGATGGACATGCGTCACCTCTGCTCAGTTGTGGGTTTCCCCCCTCTGGTACTGAAGCTGACTGGTCCTGGATCGGTCTCGTATCGCATTTGCAATACTTGTTGTTTTGTTATTGGGTTCTTTTTTATCTTTTCTTTTCTGGGTTAGGGTGGGTTCTCTCCTCAGTGTGCCTCTTTACCGGTCCCATACACAGCAGTTGCGTGCACCGGCCCATACTCACTTTCAACGCCCTCTCTGCCCCTTTTCTACCCCGAGGCAGCGCATGCCACCGTAGAGCTTACCCACCCCCTTCCTTCCCCTCTGGATCTCAAAATCGTTAGCCTTAATGCCCGGGGGCTCAATAACCCAGTCAAAAGGCGGGCGGTCCTGTCCCTCCTGGAAAATTTGGGTGGGGAAATATGTCTTATCCAGGAAACTCACCTATTGAAAGCGGATACCCACCGTATGCGCCACAGTCACTTCCCACACCAGTTCTGGTCCTCTACAAACAGCAAACGGGGAGGGGTGGCCATCCTAGTGGCCAAGCACTTTAGAGGCGCGAAAGGGGGAATTGTCTCAGAGATTAAAGGGCACCTTCTAGCGCTGCGATTCCATCTTGGCTCCTCTTCCTGCACTATTGCCTCTATCTACTCTCCTAATGATCGGCCAGAGAAGTTCTTATTAGAGGCCGGCGGTGAGGTATTGCATTCTCCTGACTCGGTGGTGATAGTAGGAGGCGACCTCAACCTCGTGATGAACGGTGGAATGGATCGTACTGGGTCCCGCACCGGGGGCGCAGGCGCTATTTCAACAAACGGAGGGACGCCTGGCGTTGTCTACATCCAGAGGAGAAGGATTTTTCTTATTACTCGGCCGCACACAAAACATATGCCCGTCTTGATCACTTCCTCGTCACCTCAGCGGCCTGGGCCTTCGTTCAGGAGTCTACCATCGAAGCAAGGGCCCTCTCCGACCATGCCCACATCACTCTGTCCCTGCGCTTCCCCCCTCAGAACTCTGCCTTCACCACGCGCTGGCGCCTGCGAGACTCTCTGCTCCGCTCCCCGGATGTGGTGACCGGCATACGGCAATATATTACCGATTATATAGCGTCCAATGATGGGAAGGATACATCGCTCTCCTCGGTATGGGAAGAGCTTAAATTAGTAGCGCGTGGAGCTCTCATTGCTAAGGCCGCATATGAGAATAAGATCAGGCGACTGAAACGCGCAGAGCTAGAGGCTTCCGTTAAGGAACTAGAGGCCATACATAAACGCACGGGTGCGCACCGAATCTGGCGGCAGCTGGAAAAGGAGCGCCTTCAGCTCCGTCGTCTGGACCTTGACTGGGCTGAATACGCAGTGGTATGCCTGAAGCACAAATACTTTGTGGGCTCCAACAAGGGGGGCCGCATGCTGGCGCATTGACTGCATAGCCAGCAGGAGGCTCATTCTGTTAAAGTGCTCCGTGACGCGGCTGGCCAATCTCTTTCTGGTGATACTCAAATAGTGGCGGCCTTTCGGTCCTTTTATCAATCCCTCTATGCGGCTGATCCCTCTCTGCTGCTGGATCCCTCGGGCTACCTTAGTGAAGCTGCGGTGTCGCCCTTGCCCGAGGGCGAGGCTGACGCCATGGAAGCCCCTATCCGCATCGAGGATGTGATATCAGCGATAGCCCGGCTGAAGTTGCAGAAGGCCCCGGGCCAGATGGGTTTAGTGCCCTTTTACAAAACCTATTGCGCTGAACTCGCCCCATTGCTCACCCGCCTGTTCAATTCCTTTGCAGATTCCGGGTCCCTTACGCCCTCTATGCTACAGGCCTCTATCTCGGTTATTCTCAAGCCGGGTAAGGATCCAGAGCTTTGTAGTTCCGATCTCCTTAATAAACATAGACGCGAAGCTGTTCTCCAGTATTCTAGCGCATAGGTTGAACCTCCGCATGCCTGGTCTCATTGATCCGGGTCAGTCCAGTTTCATTCCCGGATGGCAATGTGGGGACAATACCAAACGCATATGCCACCTCATCGATAAGGTGCAGCGGTCCAAAGAGGAAGCCCTTCTCCTAGCGGTAGACGCAGAGAAGGCGTTTGACCGTGTGCATTGGCCGTTCCTCTTCGCCACCCTGGAACGTTTCGGTGTTGGCCCCCGTTTCCAGAGCTGGATCGCGAGCATATATAGCGCCCCCCAAGCGGCAGTCCGAGTCAATGGCCTGCTCTCGGATTACTTTGCGGTAGGGAGGAGAACGCGGCAGGGATGCCCCCTTTCCCCCCTGCTTTTCGCTCTTTATATGGAGCCTTTAGCCCAACGGCTTCGAGACAATCGTCTGGCGCAGGGCATCCCTTTTGGCTCGGATCGTCACCTCATTAGCTTATACGCGGATGACATCATCTTCTCCGTGGCGCACCCCCAGACTTCTTTGCCGGCCATCGTGCAGGACCTTCAGACATTCAGTCAAGTGTCGGGTTTTAAAATTAATATGCAGAAATCTCAGGTACTCAATCTCACCGCCAGCCAACCCACAGTGGAGGCTCTCAGCAACAGCTTTGCTTTCGACTGGGTGTCGGAGGGCATTACATATCTTGGGCTGGTCCTCCACAAAAGTCTCGCGAAGACAGCGGAGGGGAACTACTCTGCTCTAATATCTCGAATTTGCGCAGATATACATCGGTGGCGTCGCCTACCCCTGACGTGGTTTGGGAATCTATCCACGGTTAAAATGACCATCCTACCGCGTGCCTTATATCTGTTCCAAACATTGCCACTGGAGCCCCCGCCTCAAGCCCTGCGACAGATACAGGCCACGATCGAGGGCTTCGTCTGGGGCCCGACCTCACCACGTTTGCACAAAGCCCAGCTCCAACGGCCTAAGAGGAACGGGGGCCTCGCCTTCCCTAACATCATCCGATATTTTCAGGCGTCGCTCCTACGGTACTTGGTGGAGTGGAATCGCCCCATGACAGAGAAACACTGGGTCTTCATGGACCAGACAGTGGCGGGCCACCACATCTGGCGGGACGCTTGGTTGCCGAAATCAGCACGCGCCTGGGGACTCTACTCTTCCCCAGTCACACGCCCCACAATGCTCGCATGGGACCGGGTCTCTCGGAGGGCCAACTTGACCACATTCCCCTCTCCCTTGACTCCGCTTTTCTCAAATCCCGCCTTCCCACCAGGACTGGAGGGGAGATCTGCGGCGCGATGGGTAGAGGGGGGTTGTAAGCGTCTAGGACACCTGTTTGACCTTCAGGGCCTCATCCCCTTTAAGGACTTGCAGTCAGACTATAATCTACCGGCCACTGATCTTTTTTTACACTCTCAGATGACACACTGGATCTCTGGTGCCGAGACACGTCCCTTGGCTTTCCGGCCGATGAAGCCGTTTGAGAAATGGTTAATTACCAAAAAAGATGATAAAAGCCTTATCTCTGAAATATACTCCTTCCTTGTTGAAGCCCTTCCACGGGCTCGTACGGCTGGACAGAAACGCTGGGAGGCAGAACTGGGGCGCGTGTTGTCTGACAAGGAGTGGGAGGATGTCTTTTACCGAGCGCACAACACCACGTACTCCTCGTGCCACACAGAAACAGCTTACAAGATTGCGACGTATTGGTATTATACCCCTACTAGACTCTCCAAATGGCAATCCCAATGCGACGGCCTCTGCTGGTGGGGGTGCGGTAGCCCTGGAACACTTCTCCACCTCCTTTGGCACTGCCCTAAACTAACCCGGTATTGGGAACAGGTATTGGATGAAATCGATCTGGCCTTCAACACCTCCATACCCCGTTTCCCTGCTTACACTCTTCTAGGCCTCCCCAATGCGTTAACATTTCCCCTGCGCTCGACTAGGGGGCGACAGATGGCGCTTGCTTTGAACGCGGCACACAGGGTAATACTAACACGGTGGAAGTCGGACAAGATACCGGATCACACACACTGGTTACACCAACTATGGAACCTCCTAGCGATGGAGAAGCTCTCAATGGCAGCCGCGGGGAAGAGTAAAGATTATGCTAAGACCTGGGCCCCCTTCCTAGCCATTCTCTCCACTGAATTCCGCGAACTGACCTGCCCACAATACCTTCGTATTCTGAACTTAGTCCCGGATGGCTCGGCTACCACCCCATAAGTGGGCGTTCACTGGCCTTTCCCATGATGTGGGGTACCCGGGACGGCGGGCGGGGAGCTTGGGCTGATAAGCATTCGTCCTTTGAGTGCACACTGGGGAGAGGGGGAGGGGGTGGGATGAGGTTTAGTTTGTTGTCATGACCGTTTCTATGTTATTTTCTGTTTCGCTCAATGTTTAAATATGGAATACCATTCCGAGCCTGCGCACCTAGCTAGGCCGACCCAAGGAGGCCCTAGACCTATTGCTTTCTTGGCTGGCTTGACTGCTCGCCCACAGCCCTGGTAATCGGTTACTCTCTACTTTTGTTGACGCGGCCGGCCCTGTTGGGTTGTAGGCGGCTTGCTGTGTTTAACCTTGTCACGCCTTGCATTGATTACTGTCTTGCTTCTACGGCCAGATAACTGCGAGCCGGCCCGCTGGGTTGTAGGCGACTTTCTCCTGTTTCTCTGTTTGGTGATCCGTCAATAAAAACAGATTTAATACTAATGACAACGACGTAATGTGACATTAACATTACCCATGTTAAGGATTTATACAAAGAAAAAATTTATATGGTACACTAAATTGAAATTTCAACATTCAATGGATTAAAGTCTGACTTTTATTAAGATTTCATCGAGGGAGTGCGGATTGGGGACGTTTTTACTGAATGTGAAAACGCTTATATTGTTAAGTTAAAACAAGTCCCATGCTCAGGAGACGATTCTCTTCTGCACCTAATACATGAATTATTGACCAAACAGCAAGATTACCTACTAAGGAGTGCAATTGCCAAATATTATTCGTTTTAAGTCACTAGCAACAACAGCGGAGGATGTGGAGGGCTGCTCCCAGCGTAACAACATGAGGGTGTTGGGTCTGCCTGAGGAAGCAGAAGGGACTGATGCAGTGGCATATATTGAGACATGGTTGCGTGACCTAATGCCAGCAGGTGTACTCTCCCTAGTCTTCATTGTGTAGCAGGTCCATCAAGTGCTGGTGAGCCGCCTGCTGCCAGGGACAGGTCCTAGACCCTTTCTCTTCCGCCTCCTACAGGGATCATGACGCTGTCCTGAGGGAGCTATGCAAGCTGGGGGAGGTGAAAGTGGATAACGCCGCAGTTATTTTCTTCCCTGACTATGCCACGGGGTGCAGAGGAAGAGGGGCTCATCTCTAGTGGTTAAGCGATGCCTCAGAGAGTTGGGCATCAAATACTCCCTCCTCTACCCGTAAAGGCTGCGAGTGAGGAGCTCAGATGTTTGACACGCAAATCATTGATGCCGCTGAACAGGTCTGGACCTGGCTGCAATCTACAGGTCGCCAGGCACTGTGAACAGGGAGGGAAGGGTCTGCGCAACAAGCTGTCATTCGTGGAGCCAGTCGTACTGGGAGGAGTAGAAGGAGCAGGTGTCCCCACCACAACTGCAAGCCAACCCCAATCTCCAGCAGGTTATACCAGAGAGGCAGAAGGCGCTGCATGGGGCGGCGACGATGTGCAATTGCACTCAGAGACAGGATCCCGACACTTCCCCTGAACGCTCCCCCAGCAACATGGGCTCCACTGCGACGTGGTCATCCGGTGTGGAGTCCGTGCAGCCCCTGGATGTGACTCCTCAGACTGCAGATAACTTAATTTAATGTTGACTGGTTGTGCATCTCTCCTTCTTTCATGGTTACAGACAGCTCCGGAGAGTCTCTGGTTTTCTGCGGGTCCTGGTCTCCAGTTTCCTGTTGCTGATGTTCAGGTGTACAGAGGTCAGCACTTAGAGGGGATCAGGTCCAGTTGTCACCCAAAGGGAACAGAGCAGTTGTTCAGGTGAGCGATGCTTGTCAGGGGGGGGTGCTTGTGGTCTCCTTGATACTCTGAGCTGCAATGGCAGGAAGTCCATGGCATTGTTGACCTTGCCAAGGATGAATTGTGGGAGTCCTAGCGGCCCTTTTGCAATGCTGTGACGTCACATGTTATATGTTCCGGTTGCACAATGTGCCACAGCATGTTTACAAGGCCACGCAAAACCACTTTACGTGGCTTTTCATGGACTTGTAAATATGTGCCCCTTTCACGCATTAAACAGTGTGAAAGGGGCGTTCAATGGGTGTTGCTGTGGGTGTTCCCACGCCAAACTAATGGAATCTGAAGCATTCCCAGGTTTACGAGAAACCGTAAACCTTGGGACTGCGTCAGAATCTAATGGCGTTTGGGAGGCGCCACGAGGATAAATGTTTTCATTTCTCCTCTTTTTTTTACTTTTTCTATGTGTGCAGCATTCTGAAACACACGGAGAAAGAGGAATTACCCTGGATTGATAGGTTTTGTGCAGGTAGGTGTCCCTTCCTGCACAACAATAATCAACTCAGCAACACAGTCACCCTTGCACCATAGCGCAAGGGTGCCTGCGTTGGCGCATGGCAGCCATTGTGCGTCAACGTAGGGGAAAAATACAGGGGGGCTTATTCATGAGTCCCTTCCGACAGTTTAACGCAGCTGGTGCGTCATTTTCTTGATGTACTTGCAGCGTGAACTTTGCACCATGTTGCGAAGTATTTACAAAGTGACGCATCTAGGCATATGCGTGAGCTTGTAAAGCCCTGTGCCACATTATACCTGCGTCAGGTATGATGTATGCGGGGTGTGGGTTCCCACGCAACAAAGCCTCGTAAGAGTGGCGCAGTGAAATCTATCAGATTTGACTGCGACTATTCTAGGACACCACTGTGTCAAAACCTTATGCCTGCCTCACGGCAGGCATAAGGGTGATGCAGTGCCAAAGGGATAGGCTGGCCCCATGCATTGTTGGAGTTGCATCATGCTTGCGACACAACTGCAGCAATGCATGACTTTAGCGCTGACCGATACGTCAGGATTCCAGACAATTTTGTCATTGATTGCGATATGGAGCGCCGTACAGTAAATACGGCACAGCCATGGTGGCTCAAGGAGGGCGCAGTGAAAAGTGTCCAATCGCTGTTTTATTGCAGTGATGCAACACTTTTCATGAATAAGGCCCAGGAATGTGCCCTATCTTATTTATAGGGTGAAATCCTGAACTTTTGTTTTGGCGCAGGGCAGCCAGCAATATTCCTTACAACGCTGTCCAGCACCCAAACATCTTATATGTGGGGCCAAGTGTTTGTACCAATTATAAGACCAGCTATTTTCTGGCCTGAAAAAAACGGCCTCTAATTGGACTTAGCGGCAGTTTTTAGGGTTTATTGACATACTAGGATTTCCTTGTAAATGTCGCATTGTGTACTTAGCGGCAATTTTTTCACGCAAACGCCTACCCTGCATCTTATTTTCGTTAAGTCCTGCTAACAGAAGTAGCGATCTTGAAAATTCGCGTTTACACTGGAAAATTGCCGCTAACTTAGAGGATATTGGATTCTTCTTTTTACATAGTTAGGACTCATGCCCTGGCAACGTTGTGATGTTAACACATGTTTGTATAGTGGATGATATTCTACTCAACATTACATAGACTATGTCTCATCACTTGAAACGTTTGATTTGTGAGATGACTTCAGTATTATCAATAATGGAGTGTTATTACAGTTACCTTGATATGCCACTAATAAAGGGGAAGCCATCCTTGAATGGATGTCCTCAATTCTGCAGTTTATGGCTCAGCATGTGCCGCTTATTTCCAATGTGAAAACAAGAGGCTATGTGTTAGGACTTGGGGTAGGGTTTACGCATCCAGGAACAAGAAGCCGTCTGTGCCACACTTCTCTTATTGATTCAAACACACACGGAGGCTTAAAAGGTGAAAGAGTTGGAGACATTGTAAGACTGAATAGTGGAGGATGGAGAGGATAGATGAGACCAATTACCAGCTTGAAGATATTCACTTCTGGGTTAGGTGTACAGTTCCAAGATGGCAGAGGCAGCGTAAGTATTTAAACCCATCACCCGTGTATGAAGCTTCCTGACAATGAATTTGTTTGTTTCATGGCCTGCCATTTAGTTTGTCACCAGGTTTCCTGCCCTCCACTTTATTGTTTTGCTTCACTTTTAGTTCTCTCTGGTCTCTTTCTGCCTCCATGTTTCTTTGTGATTTCTATTGATGACAGCTTGCTCCAACCTCAGCGCTTCTAGGGTTCTACACCAGTCCCAGGTTCCTGCAAGAGATCATCAGTTCTACATCCGCCCTGGAGTATGGTAAGTCATGAAATACTTCACTTGCATAATATACATATAAATCATATGTATGTATACTTATCATTGTGCTACCTTTCTTTCAATGTGCCAATCAAGAACTCGAATGTGAAGACCCTGTGACAGAACCTTCTTTATCTCTCTGATGATTGGCTCCAGTGTGCCTTTCCCTTGCCTCTTTTTTCCTGAGTCTTCACTAATGTTTCTAACTAGAACAATTTTCTAGAGAGCAGGCGGGAGGACTGGGATTTTCAACGCATCCATCTCCTTCAGCCAAGCATGACAGTAGTCCTTTTTTGGGTGAGGCCTGGGTGCATGCACTGATTGAGACCTTACACCTACATGTGCATAAGAGCCTTTCAATGATGAACTCCTAAATCACCACACTACCTTAGCAAACCACAAAGAAACCAGCACAAAGATGGGGAAGTAACACTGTAAACTTTAGGCAGTATATGGATGTTAACAAATGACAACACTGGGTCTGATAATGGCAGCACAAATGGTTCTGTTGTATCATAAGCAAAATCAGCTGCTGCAAAGTCAGATACCACAAAAGAGGTCGGCCATCATTCTGCACAAGATGCTGGCAGCTGCTTTGGGAGAGAGCAGAAATGGCAGTAGATAGAAGCACACGCCATCTTAAGTAGTACCTGATAATTTGAAGCAACCCTCAACAACTTCAAGTGTTTTGGGATATGTCTTACAATAGAGAGTATATTCCTCCCACCACGAAACCACTACTGCTCCAGCCAAATGACCATTGGGTGCATAAAAAGCAACAACTATGGAGAGTGCTAAAGAGAGTCTGCATGATAAAGTGCCAAGTTGAGGATACTGAGAAAAAGAAACAGAAAGTTGAAGAGATAGAGAGCGATACCAGCAACACATAGTGAGCGAAAAAAAGGATAGAGAGACTGCTGCAGAGAGAATGGGCAGAAACACAGAATAAGGCAGATAACAAAGGCAGTAGGGGAAAGAAAGAGAGTGAGAGAAAGTATGAGACAGGGAGATGTGAAGGGATAAAAGCTTACAGGTTAGAAATGTAGAGAAGAGAAGAAAATTAGCGTGAAAAGGAGAGGGGCTGAGCATGCGAAACACTGAAGAGTAGCTTCAGATCCAAAAGATGAAAAGGTTATCTCACCTCAGAAGAGATGGCGTAGGTGGAGAAACTGGCATAAGACAGAGACTGCATTGAGGTAAGGTTTGAATTCTATTGTCTAGACAAGAAAGAGTAAAGTGTGGTAGGGTAAATGAGAAAAGAGGGATAGCGTGTTATGATTCCATCATTCTGCCTCTGGGGGGCGCTGTACATGGACCACATGCAGCCTAAAAATCACCACTAAAACTCATCCAAAGTCCCTGTATGACTCCTGCTTGCTTCCCATTTCAATCTTGTACTCATTGAAAAACCTACATTTGCTCCAGGGACTTCAGGCTCCTTTTTTTCCAGGAGGCAATTCATGCCCCATCCTTTGTCTTGTGTTTCACGTGGTTTTAAGTGCCTTACCTGTGACAGTGTGACATTTCTGTTTTCTTAGGAAGCTCCACTGTGTCTGCTGCTGGACTCATAAAGTCTTGTCTTGTGTATGTAAGTGCAATCCTTGTTTGTGTCTAGGGTCCAAATACAGAAACACTTCTGCTGCCTCCTTTCTATGGGGTTTCTGTTCATATAGTACAGGACCAAAATTCCTGTACTATATAGAGTGCATAAAACTCACAAAGCTCCATTAAGCCTCCATTCAGACCCATTGTGTCTACCATTGGATCTATAACAGAACCTTTGTCCAAATATGTAGATAATTTTTTTAAACCTTTGGTATCTGCCCTTCCAGCCTACTTCAAAGACACTGGACATATGACATCCAAGATTTAAGGAATATCTTTCAACTCCAATACGGACACTCTTGTCACAATGGATTGTTACCACTCGTGTCCCTGTCATGCCCGATTTCCTAGCATAACCGATTTCATGTCTGCTTTTCTCTACCTTTCCTTTTAAGACCCCTCTCCTTCCTCATTGGACTATGGCACACCATGTGACGTTAGGTGTTGCTATATAGAGCCACCTGACACTATTCGCGTTGCTTGACTTTAAACGATTTACTGGTTGTTCGAATTCCGGCAGAGAGAGAGCGCAGGAGCGCTTGTCTTTCAACTCTCCCCTTTGTTCCCGTGCGCAGCAGGAGCTGCGAGCACGATCAAGATTCCACTGACCGCGGGTGCGGTCCATTGTTCTTTGAATCCTTTCCACGGTGCACGGCAGGAGCCGTTAGCACCTCTACAACGTATCCGACCGCGGATGCGGTCCTTCGTCCTTTGTTCTGTTCTTGGGTGTGCGGCAGGACCCGTGAGCACCTCTACACACAATTCCAACCGCGGAGGCGGTTTTCTGGACTAAGTTTCATTCACGGGTGCGCGGCAGGAGCCGTGAGCACCCCGGAGACATTTCCAACCGCGAACGCGGTTCTTTGTTGTTCAAGACTGGTGCACGGCTGGCGCCGAAAACGCCTTTGCAATTACTCACCCCATAAAAATAAAACAGTTCATAGTTCTTTTTCTCTTTTCCGGTGCGCGGCGGGAGCCGCTAGCACCAAACTACCTGCTCAGACCGCGGACGCGGTCCTTTGCTCAAAGAGAAGAAAGAAAAGGGCCTTTATACAGTGCGCGGCATGAGCCGTGTACATCCACAAGATTTTCACAAGACCGCAGGCACGGTTCCTTGTTTCTTGTTTCACTTTCCCGGTGTGCGGCAGGAGCCGGAAACACCGCAAAGCCTCTTCACGATCGCAGGTGCGGTTCCTTGGTTGTTGGATTTTCCTTTTTACTGCTTTATCCCATCGGAGCTTGGAGGTCATCTGGGAGAAGTATCCAGTTCTAGGACCGTTATTTCAAAGATTCTACATTTCTTTAAATCATGGTGAGTGCACATCTCTATGTCTCTTCTTCCCCAGTGAAGTAGGTTTCCTTGGTTTGTCGTGTACTTACCTTATTGTTTTCTTTCCTTTTCTAACGTCCCACTCCTGTTTATGTCTTCCAGACCCTGGCCTCCCCCGTTGATCCTCAGACTCTACCCAGATCAACACTGTCTGCGGTCCCCTCCATCCCCTATCACGAATTTCCAGAATTCTACGCACGTCACCATTATCCTCATCCCCAACAGCATCCGGTGGGGTATATTCACGTCCCTTTCCCCTTGGGATCAATCGCCCATCCTGTTGTAGTCAGTGTGGGGGATTGGTCCGGAGGTGAGAGGGGGGACTCTCTTCGTTTCCACGGTTCCTGGTTTTCAGGTGAGTGGAGTTGTGACATGGATATCGAGGCATTATATACTAACATACCTCAGCGGGACGCATTGGAATCAGTCAAGATGACCCCAGAAGGAAGTGATAGCCAGGATGACCACATGTTTATCCTTGAATGTTTGGCTATGGTTCTACAAGAGAACTATTTTGAATTTAACAATTCCATCTACAAACAAGTCCAGGGAGTCAGCATGGGCGCAGCCTGTGCCCCCAATGTGGCCAACATCTATATGGAGGCATTTGAGGAACGCTTTATCTTTAATGAAATAGCCCCTTTTGCCGAGAATATTCATCAGTGGCAAAGATTTATTGAGGATATTTTCTTCATATGGAAGGGAGAAGAAGAACAACTTAATGAATTCCTCCTGTGGATCAACTTGTGTGATCCTCACATGAAGTTCAGCCCTAAGACCAGCAAGGATAAGATTGAATTTTTAGACATATGGATCAACACTGAAAATAATGAGATCCGAGTGTCCTTGTACACCCAGCCCACAGCGAGAAATACGCTACTTCATTATGATAGCTACCATCCCAGGTGCCAAAGAGACAGCATTCCTTTCAGTCGTTTTCTGAGATTATGCAGGAACTGTACTAATATCAGGAATTATGACTACCATGCTGAACAACTCAAACACAAGCTACTCAGTAGAGGATATCCTAACAGACTTATCAAGGACTCCTATAAAAGAGCTTAATATTACAATAGGGAGACCTTTTTTCAACACAAATCCAAGAAAGATGATATTAAACTTGTGAGTATTACACGGCATTCCAACCTGAACAACAAACTACGCCAGATAATTGGGTCCCAATGGCATATCCTCAACTCGGGTGAACAATCGGCTCACCTTACTAGACCTGTCTTTGCTTTCAGACGAAACAGGAATCACAGAAATTCTCTTATGAGAGCAACCTACAAAGAAGAAAAAGAGTTCATCCAGAAATCTATTTCAGGATCTGACCCTATTAAGGGTAACCACAAATGCGGCAATTGCCATGCTTGCAATTTTGCTATTGTCACGACCACCCTAGACTGGGGACAGAGACAATTTACCCTTACAGAGATGACCAATTGCAGGACTGCCAACGTCATATATCTTATTCTATGCCCCTGCAATTTAGGTAACGTGGGCGAAACCAGCCGCGAGTTCAGAGTAAGATTCAGTGAACACAAATCCGCCATCAAAAACAATCGTGCTGGAGCCCCCTTGGTTGAACATTGGTCCCAAAGACATCATTCTGAGAAAGATCTCAAATGGATGATTCTGGAAAAGATGAGATGCCCCGAAGACAGTAACATTGATGGCCTAGGGAAATGAAGAGAAGTCTTCTGGATACATACCCTTCAGACAGCCAATTCTGGTCTGAACGAACTCCTTCCCTGGGAAAATGCTTTACTCTAGAGGGAGGTTGCCAGGTATCCCTAGTCTCACTTTTATTATCTTTGGTAAAGGAGACTTGTTGCAGCATTTTATTCTGTGTATATTTGTATATACATGTTATCTCTTTGCATATTCTGACTTAGCATGATGCCATCATTCATGCACTTTACTTCTTTTACTTCTTATCTATAGCCTGGGTGGTCCAAACTTTAGCGGTACTCCCAGAGATGTCTCCCTTTGTGTCCCGTTTTATGTTGTCTGATCTTTTTTATGCATGCACAGCCCACATGGGTTCATCCAGTCTTTTTTTAGTATGACCCACTTGTGTTATCAGTTTATTCCTCTTGGGGTTATCATTTATTATTTTACCGACCTTTTCCGCGTGCATGTACACTCCAACATGGCGGCCGTTTGTTGATTTCCATTTCAATATGGTGGCCGATTTCAGGCATTCTTCTATAGGTACTGGGTCTAGTTTTGTGACTCGAGTCCCAGCTGTAGCGCATCTTTCGAGCCGTGACGCGCGACTTCCATGTATTTAACTCTGCCGCCAGCAGCACCATTTTACGGGCCCATGTTAGGCCAGGAGGAGCTTGTATTTCCCGTCAGGACCCTAGACCAGAGGTCTTCAAACTTTTGGATGCCGAGACCCCCCTGTCAACATTTTCAGGTGTGAGGACCCCCTCCTAACAAAAATGTCTAAACCTGTAGGCAGGGCTACTGGAATTATGAGGCAGGTGAGGACCAAATTACGCGACAGGTTTGACTAAATTGTGTGGGAAGAAAATGTAAATAATATTATGTTATGCCGCGTATTTTGGGATAGCATTGCTTCATTATTTTGACATTTTTTACACACAGTAACACTGAGGAAAGATTTCACCACATCAGTACCAGTTTATAACCAAAATACAGCAATTAACATCAGAAAGATGTCTAGTCAACCTTTGTGAAGGGCACTCCACTCTGCAGGAATACGTGCTGCCACATTAGAAGCTCACCTGGCCCTGGCCATGAGCAGCAGGGGTCCCTTAAAACCCTGGCGGTCTTGTGCAGAGTTAAGCAGTTTACCTATGCTGCTTTCCTCTCACCCCCTCCCTTCCATCCCTCTCTTCTCTCGTCTCCCAACCCTGGATCCCTCTCTCACTTTGCAGGCCATTTTCTTTCACCCCTTTTACAACTTCTGAACTCTCCCCATGCAACCTCTCACTTCACCTTTAATCACCCCTTGCCATTCTGTATTTTCACTACCCTCATCTCTAACAGACTCTCGCATTTATCTCATCGCCTCTCTGGCCCCGTCACCTCTCGTGCCCCTCAGCACTTCTCATTCACCTCAAGTCTCTCCATTCAAATTTTTGTCTATTTGTATCTTACAACTCTCCAGTCCCCCATTCATCTTTAACATCTCCCCTTTGTTCTTCCACACATTCTTGAACCAACGTCCCTCTCCCCTGTTACCTCAGCACCAGTGCCTAATTTGAGCAGGTGGTTTCCGGTGCTCCGCACTGGCACCTAACTGTGCGCTCTGGCACTATGACAGACTTCCACATGGTGGCTCTGTCTGTGTAATTTAGAGATGAGCAGAACAGCTGTTTATTAATTCAATATACATTAAAAACGATAAACTCCTGACACCCATGCCATTCTTATAGCTTTGGGGGCTTGAAAAAGTCTGAATAGTCACACTTGTACAAGTGTTATGGTTGGTAGTTGCATAGGTATTGTCATTGGCCGCGCAGGCCAGGCAATGGGTGGGTGGTTAAAGTTGCAGTGACCTACTGGTGAGGGCCCTGGCACATGTATTATTACACATTAATCACTGCTCAGCACCCACCCCAGTACTCCCTCTCTTCCCCTATCGCTGCTGTCCCTCACCCATGTCGCATCAAATTATCTTTTTAGGTCACAGATCATCTCTCAGCTATCTTCTCTCACGATTTAACAGTAGCCCTCACCTTTCGCTCACACTCACTTCTTGCGTGTCCGCACTTCCCTTCGGCACTTCACATTTCTCCTCATCCCTGACCTCTTCAATCGAATTCTCTTACTCCTTTGCTGTCCTCTCTCATCCTCTCATCTCTCCTCACAGAGCATACGGGTCGGACCGGTATGCTCCTCTCGGCCTGTGCCACTCTGCTTATTGTTCCCTAATTCAGGAAGGCATGAATTGTCTGTCTCACTGTTTCGGTGCAGGCCGCGCAGTTATGGAACTTGCACCCTCCTTTGCTTCGCTCCACCAAGAATCTACATCTAAATCTGCATATTCATCAAACTCCAGCTCTGGTCCAGGCAGCACAACAAATTTTGGTCCCAGAGCAGGAGTGGGCAAAAAGCCTGGATTCATGGCTCTGCCAATGCCGCAGGTTAACAAACGGTTCCCTAAGCCTACATACTCAGTGCTTTAAAATTTTTACAACTCCAGCACATCCACAGGACCAAATTCTCACGAATTGGAGTGCCGAGATGCAATGGGACTTGTATATAATGTTTTTATAAGATAAATTATTCTTATAGTAGAAATTGGCAAAAGTGGAAAACACTTTGTGTACAGAAAAACCTTTTCGGATATATGAAGCCCTGGGAATTAGATGAAAGGTGGGATATTGGTGCTTTACAAATACACAGATAAATTGTTTCATTAAGGGACAACTTGCTTATGTGCTGTTTTCAGACAAGCAGTATCAATAAACACCATGTAAAATAAGTGTTACTGCACACGATCCCTGCTAAATGGCCCTCTCTTTAATGACCTCAGATAAAGGAAAGTTTGTGCAATCCCTCCATGATTTGCTCACGAGACTTGAAGTCTGTATGAACATTTATTCACTTATTTGTACAACGCTATTCCACCCTTCTGTCACTTCTGAGCGCTAGGGCATTAAACAATTTTTTGTTCTTGGTTAATTTCATTTGTTGTTGAACTGTGACATTCTTAACTTCCTGGAGTTTTATTCACAGCTGCGTTTCGTAGAACTGTTTAAATGTAAGGAATAGGCAGAGTGGGGGCCGAGGGGGTACTGGAACCAGAAAACAAAACTAAGCCTCGGTAAGCAGCTTACAAAGGCATGTAAATATGCAAATGGTTTTTAACGACCTGTTAAAAACTCGGGTGTGTCGGAGATAAGACTCCAGACACTGCCCAGCCGAGCCCACAGCTGCAGCAGCCTGGGCTGAGACACGACGGGAGGAGGGGGGCTGAAGCCCTTGTAGTTCTATGGGCCTGGGCAGAAGTGTGACTGGGAATGCGCGACCCCCTTTGTATCACTCCACGCCCCCCCTGGGGGTCGCGCCCCACAGTTTGAAGACCCCTGCCCTAGACTCTGGTAAGCCTTGCCGCAGGCAGTGTGCGTTATTGCATGTTTTCCAATTAGTCTTTTAGCTTACTTACGCCTGTGTCCCTCATTCCTTGCAGACCTCTCTAACCTCAGCCTCCTTTCATTATATTTGTTTGGGCCATCCTTGGCTGGTCCACTATATCTGCTTCTTGAGCCATGTTGCTCTATCATATCCCGCCGAGTGATTAGGTAGGTGATATTAATTAGGTTCTTTCTCTTTGGACTTTATTTTAGTCCATCCACTGTCCACTGACATTTTCTTTCTTTCATTTAGAAGCTTTGTAGTTCCGGTGGGACCTTTACATATCCCTCGTTCTCGCTAAACATATTCGAGATGTGGATGTCACACTATTAATTTGTTTGTGACGCAGTGCTTTTCATCCTTGTGAACTCCTATTCACAGTAGGTCTATTTTTGTTTACCTTACCCTGTCACTTCGATTTCCCTAAATGTGGGCTATCACTGAAACATACTGTTCTTCGGGTGAATCCTTGTCCTGCACTGTGGTTTCCCTTCAATGGTGGTAGCTTGCCTCATATGGCACACTTTCCAAAGCACTGTTATGTTCCTTCCTTTCCTGGCTCAGCCTTGCCTGTTTAGTTGTAGTAATTATATCTTATTTTGCCTTCTGTTTTCAGACCAGTGGTTGTGAACTTTGTGAGCCCCCTGCGTAGTTTTCAGCTCCGTGTTATTATACTTTGAATGGATGGCCTTCTGCCACAGAACGTATCCACAAGACCTGCTGACCTTCAGAAGACTCCTGAAGACCTGGCTCTTCGAGCAGTAGCAGCACCCCTCCCCCCAACCCCCCCCTCCCTCAGCGCCTTGAGACCCTCACAGGTATGTAGTGCGCTCTACAAATGCTATGATTGATTGACAGCGCCCTGATGAAAGTTGATCCCATCTACTGTTTACTTCCGAAACGTGCGTCGGCGCATTTCTGTCTATTAGATACAGTACTCATTACACCATATACATTTGCATATTGAGCAACAATTTTTACAAACATTTTTTTTTTTTCTCTTTGTATGTTAAATGGTTTATTGTCTTGTATAATTCTCGTGTATAGTCTTTTGATCACTGTTGGTTTTGTTATTATTGCACTGTGATATATTATGTGTTTTTTATGTGTTTGTATGATATTAGATGTATTACTGTACTGTTGTCTTATACTTGTGGGTGCTCACCAATTTAATGCACATAACTATACTATTGTATGTACTTTTTCTCATGGCTTTTTAAAAAAAAATGATGTATATAAAAAAGATGAATACATTATGAATATATTTTTGTAGACTAGATGAATAAATTTCAAAAACTACTGGTCTGTTGCATGGCTTTCTGTATATTGTAGATATATTGCATTTAAATATATGAAATGACTTGGAGACGTTTTTGTTTGTGTTTGCCATAGTTATATTCCCTGACCTCTTCTCCAAACGTATCCAGTCAAGTCAGGGACCCTCTTTGTTCTTTTAAACCATCAAACGTCACACCCTACAGGAAGCCAACGTGTAAATCCAGTGTTGCTAATAGATACGCACAGTCAATTTCTTCTTGCAATAAGTTGGACACTTAGAAGAAATCTTTGACTGAGGGGTGCAAATTGTGGGTAGCATGAATTCCTGCTTGAAGTGAAAGATTCAGACCAGCATAAGATAATCAAAGGTCAACACTCACAGAGGAATCAAAAGAGTCAGCATGAGAAGCATCCTTACTGATCATGACATTGGCCAGCATGGAGTCTATTTTCACTGTCTGAGGGAACTCAGATTCTCCTCCTTCCAAAGATTATCAGTCCGATCTGGGTGGACCTTTTAAATGTATCTATTTCCTTCGCAATTGTATCAACCTTGTGGAAGTATGCAGTAGAGAACTATTGGTCTATCTCTCTTCTCCCGCTTATATTCAAGATCTTGGAAAAGCTTATTAATGGCCAGCTTTCCAGCTACTTGGAATCCAACAATATATTACATGCTTCTCAGTTAGATTTACGCCCCGGTGACAGCACTGAGTTAGCTCTTTTAGCTGTCTCAGAGAGAGTCTTTGGAGAAAGGGGACTCAACAGCACGTACTTTACTTGATTTAAGTGACGCTTTTGACACTGTGTCATCACAACATCATTTTGACTAGACTATTGGTGCATGGGATATGTAATAAGGCCCTAGATTGGTTTAGGTATTTTCTAGACCACTGCTCCTTTCAGGTTGGACTTAAACCTTCTATGTTCACTTCCTGGCCGTTCCCATCAGCTGTCCCACAGTACTCGCCATTAAGCCAAAATCTCTTGAACATATATATTCGCAGTCATAAATGTGGTTACTGGTTGAGGGGGGTGAAACCCATCTCAAGCAGCAACCACAATTCTTCTCAGGATGAAGTCACAAGCAAACCCTAAATTAAACTGCGCTCAACCCTCAGGTAGCTTGGCACAGAGCACTCAGGCTTATCTCAGAAGCAATGTGTAAAGTATTTCTGCAACACTTCAAACAGTAACATAGTGAAAACACACCACAAAAGAATCCTCGACCAATTTAGAAAAATAGACTAGGTTTTAGTAAATAAAACAAGACCAAAATGACAAAAATTCAAACACTAGAACTGGAAAAATTAAATTTGAAAGTGTTTAGTAAAAATAGCGCCAAAAAGGCATAAAGCACCAACTGTGGATAACTTGTCGCGCCGGACTGGGACAAAGTCACAAGTTCAGGCAAACCGCGGTGGAGCACAGGCTGGCTACAGGGACTTAGTAAGGCCCGCTGAACAGTGTACCTTAAATCCTGGTTTGCGGAGCTATACGAGGATCCGCATCGAAGATGCGCCACGCAGCCAAAGCGCTGCATCGGCTCTGAGGAGCTGCAAGGCTGCGATGCGGAGTTGGGTGTTGTCGATGAGGCTGCCATTGATAAGGGATATGAGGGCCTGCACTGATGATGCGTTGCACCACGGCGGTTCTGATGTGGCGATGAACTACAATGCGATGCAGGTCTTTGTGATGATGCCGATCCACACAGCAGCAGCGATGCGTCGGTTCTGATTGGGGTTGCATTGTGCACTGGAGCAGTTGTGTCGGTTTTGCTTGATTCTCAGAGGCTGGCAGAGCACCTAGGTCCACTTCCAAGGGTCCAGAGCTGGGGTGCACCACTTGGCAGGGCAGACTCACAGATGGCAGTGTCCAGGCAAGGTTTATGGAGCTCTCTGTCCCTGAGGCTCAAGTCAGGAGGCCAGTCAACTAGCCTTTGGAGTCACTGTGGGGTTCTGGGTTCAGGAAATGCAGGTCCAGTCCTTCTCACCCAGACAAGAGGGAAACAGGCGGCAGGTCAACACAGCAGGGCAGCAGTCTAGCAAGGCATTAGTCCAGCAGGGCAGCAGTCCAGTAAAGTGGCAGTCCTTCAGAAGCACAGCAGTCCTTCCTCCTGGCAGAGTATTCACAGGTCCAGAAGTGTACTGAAGTAGTGGTGTCTGATGTTCAGTATTTATACCCAGTTGTGCCTAAAGTGGGGGGAAAGCTTCTAGAGGTTTCACTTTGCAGTCCCTAGGCATCCTGCCTTCCCTGTCCTGGTTCCAGACTAACTACAGGGGTATGCAGCCATTTGTGTGGAGGCAGGACACAGCCTAGTCAAGTGTAAGTGGGGCTGTGCCCAGCTCCTCTCTCCCATCCTTCCAGTGATGACCCATCCAGTCACAACTAGCTCCCTATTGTGTGTGGCTGTCTAGGAGGAATACACAAAGCTCAACTGTCAGCTCGACCCAGTCATGTCACCCAAGTACAGGATGCAGGCACAGGCTGCGGGCACTAAATGGCTAAGGCAGGAAAATGCCAACTTTCTAAAAGTGTTTTTAAAATTGTAATTTAAAATCTGACTTCACCATAAGTTAGGATTTTTCAGTTCAATTCCAAAGACACCAAACAGGAACTGGTTACCTGCTCACATTTGGAAATTACTGCTTATTATATTTAATAAGGTAACTCCAATGTTAGTCTAAGGGAGAGGTAGGCCTTGCAGTAGTGAAAAACTAATGTAAGAGTTTTTCACTACCAGGGCATATAAAACTTAGAATTACATGTCCTACTTTTTAATGCACTGTACTCTGCCCTTTGGGCTATCCAGAAGCTACCTTAAGGGTGACTTATATGTATTAAAAAGTAAGGTTTGGCCTGGCAAAAGGGTTATTTTGCCATGTTGCAACAGCAGTTTAAAAACTGCACAGACAGGCACTGCTTAAGTGGGTGGCACAATCAGTGGTGCAGACCCACTAGTTGCATTTCATTTACAGGCCCTGGGCACATGGAGTGCCACTCTACTGGGGACTTACAAGTAAATTAAATATGCCAATTGGGGATGAGCCACTGTTACCATGTTTTAAGGTGTGAGCATATACCCTTTAGCACTGGTTACCAGTGATAGAGTCCTAAGGCTAGCAAAACAAGATCAGCAAAAATGGAGGAGGCAAGCAAAAATGTTTGGGGGAAGACCACCTTTAGCCTGACAGATCTAACATGTGCCCCTCCCTGCTGAAAGTGGGGAGAACTACCCAACCCCTTGGGAGTTCTCATCACTAAAGCGGAAGAACCTGGATGGATCATCAGCACTGGCGTGACATGACCCAGGACGGTGTTCCACCGTAAAGTACATTTCCTATAGGGAGATGGATCACCTCAATAGTTTGGGATTTTCACCCCTCATTTGCATTAACCATCTGAGGGGCCTGTGGTCTGTCTGAACATGGGTGTGAGTCCCAAACAGGTATGGACTCAGCTTCTTTATTGCCCAGACCACAGCAAAGGCCTCCCTTTCAATCACACTCCACCTCTGTTCCCGTAAAGTTACCTCCTACTAATGAAGGCTAGAGGTTGGTCCAGGCACTCCTCATTTAACTGTGTTAAGACAGCCCCTATGCCATGCTCTAGAACATCTGTCTGCACTACGAACTCCTTATAGAAGTCAGGAGCCTTAAGTATGGGTGCTGCACACATGGCCTCCTGAGGGTATCAAAGGCTTTCTGGTAGGCCCCTGTTCAGATTACCTTTCTGGGCTGTTTCTTTGAAGTCAGTTCTGTTAACAGGGCAACAATGGTGCCATATCCCTTAACAACCCTCCTATAGTATCATGGGAGGCCCAGGAAGGCCCTCACCATAGTCTGTGTTTTAGGGGGTTACCAGGCCAGGATATTTTCAATCTTGACCTGGAGGGGCTGCACCTTGCCCCTACCCACCATGTGGCCCAGATACATCATGGAACCCTGCCCTATCTGGCATTTACTGGCCTTGATGGTCAGGCCCCCCTGCTGCAGTGCCTGAAGCACCTCCTGGAGGTGGTACATGTGTATCTCCCAGCTGGAACTATAGGAAGCTATTTTGTTCAAGTAGGCAGCACAGAATGCCTCCTTCTCATGAGGACCATGTTGGCCAACCTCTGAAAGGTGGCAGGGGTATTCTTTGAGCCAGAGGGCATCACTCTAAACTGAAACTGGAAGTGGCTGTCTGGGGTTGAGAATGCAGATCTCTCTTTCGCCCCCTCAAACAGAGCAATCTGCCAGTACCCGGATGTGAGGTCAAAGGTACTCAGGAACTTGCCAGTGCCCAGCCTGCCAATGAGCTCATCAGCTCGGGGGATGGGGTGTGCCTCAGTCTTTGTGACGGAATTAAGTCCTCTGTAATCCACACAGAAACTAAGTTCTGGAGAGGTGCCAGGTGAGACAGCCTTGGTTACCAGCACCACAGGGCTGGCCCAGGGACTGTTGGAGGGCACAATCACTCCTAAAGCCAGCATCTTGGAGACCTCCTCCTTGATACTGGCCGTCACCTCGTCTGACAACCTGTAAATCTTATTTTTAATAGGCAGACTGTCTCCAATGTCAATGTCGTACGCACAGGTGGGTGAGTCCAGGGGTGAGCGAGAACAGATAGTTAAACTGCCCTAGCAGCTGGCAATAGTCACTCTGCTTTTCTGGAGTCATAGTAGGTTGAGGTTGACACCCTCTACTGACCCATTGTGCTCTTGAGCAGTCAGGAGGTCAGGGAGTGGCTCGTTACTCCTTTTACACCTCTTCATCAGTCACCAGGGGCATGCTTACTTCAGAACTCTCAAAGTGTGGTTTGAGGCGGCTCACGTGGAGCACCTTTAGAAGGTTTCTAGTGGTCTTGAGCTCCACCAGGTAGGTGGACCCCCCCTTCCACTCCTTCACCTCATATGGGCCTGTCTAGTGATCCTGGAGAGCCCTGAGCACACTTTCTGAGCAGGTGGCCTTCTGGTCATACCAAAGTTTCATAACTTCTTGACTGGCCTCAAGGATGCTTTTTGCCTTCTTCCAGAAGCAATGCATCTGGTTGGGGAGGGCCAGCATGTAGCTGACCACATTGTGAGGGGACGTCCTGGGAGCTTGCTACCACCCCTCTCTGACAAGGGTAAGAGGTCCCCTAACAGGGTGGTCATAAAGGAGTTCCAGGAGGCTAAACCCAACTCCCTTCTATGGCACCTCCCTGTAGGCAAAGAAAAGGCATGGCAGGAGGATGTCCCACTCATGCCTCATAGTTTCAGGTAGGCCTATTACCATGCCTTATAGGGTATTTTTGAATCTCTCCACAAGACCGTTGGTTTGGGGTTGATAAGGTGTGAAGAACCTATAACTCCACATGTATCCCACATGGACTTCATATATGCTGGCATGAAGTTAGTGCCTCTGTCAGACGCTACTTCTTTGGGGTACTCCACATGGGTAAAAATCCTCATCAGAGCCATGGTCACTGTAGGTGCAGTCACCGACCTCAGAGATCTGGCCTCTGGATAGCGAGTGGCGTGGTCCACCAAGACCGGGATGAACCTGTTGCCTATAGCTGCCTTGGGGTCTAATGGCCCAACAATGTCGATGCCCACCCTCTCAAAGGGAGTGCCAACGACAGGTAACGGTGTTAGAGGATCCTTGAGCTTCTTCCCTTACTTCCCACTTGCCTGGCAGGTGCGACAGGACATACAGATAGCATCTAAAGCTGTCTTCATCTGGGGCCAATAGAAGTGGGCAACAAGCCTTGCAAACGTCTTGTCTTGCCCTCAATATCCTGCCTGAGGAATGTCATGAGCCAAACCCAGTAGGAAGTTCCTGTAACACTGGGGAACCACCAGCACGTGGGCTGCCCTAGGTCCAGGAACCTTAGGCTCACTGTATAGGAGGTCATTCTCCCAATAGATAAGGTGATCTCCAGAGATGTTAACTGCTGCTTTGGCTTCAGCTTGCAGTCTCAAGCCCCCTAGGGTGGGGCACTCTTTCTGCGCATTGCAAAATTTCTCCCTGGTAGGCCCACCCTCAACTTGTCATCAAGGAAGCTCAGGCAGCTCACCCAGGCCATCAATGTCCTCCCCAGTAGGCTCAGGGGCATCCTCTTCCAGTAGCCCATCAGCCTGGACGGGTAGAAACTTTAGAGGCTGGGTTCCCATGCCCCTTGCTCCCACTCTTCTTGGCAGCTGTCTGGGCCATTTGTCCAAGCTCCAGGTGCTCTTGACTCCCTTCCCGGGCAGCCATGAACCTTGTGGTCATACAGACCCATTCAGGCAATCATTGTCATGAGCATACATGCCAAGAGAGACCAAAACCTCCGCCTCCCAAAGAAACTACTACATGCAACACAAGTTACCCCACACATTCACTTCACTGGGTGTCACGGACGGATTAGTTCAACCACTAACCTGTAAAGCCGGATACAACGGGAGCGATGGAAGATGCCAAGTAACCCTATCCCCCTTAATAGTATGACCTGTGGGGGTGTACCAACCACGCCAACAGGAAACACTACGTGAAGGGAAAGGGAAAAAAGGGACAAAGGAAACGAAAAGGTGGCGGCTGCTGAACCTCGATGGAACTCGGCCTCGGAGTTAAAGAAGCCACTCCTGCTGGCTAGTCCCCGGTTACCTAGGTAAGACACAAGCACAACATACCTGTAACAAACATCATACACAGACGCCAGCAAGAAAACTAATGGCCATGTGCAAGTACTTACAGCTAGTTAGGCCGCTTTCATTCCTTAATCAAACAAGGCAATGTCAGAAATAATAATGGTGAAGTTAATTGTACTTAGCTGGATTGGTCGAGTCCCAAACCACAGCGGATACTCTTTTCCAACTGACAAGGGTCCAAATGGCGACCTCACATTCCAGCTGAGTCACGAAGTCTGCCCCAGCTTTGTGAGGCGAGGAAAAGCAATCTTTTGGCCGCACACGAGATGATCTTACTCCGAGCCTCTCATCGGCTCTATTCACGATGAAACACTACTTCCTTGCCGCGTTCGGCTCCTATTACGGGACACCAGGCGCTCCTGCACGGAAGCTCCAGCAAGGCAGCAGTCTCTGGGGAAGTAGTCTCGTAATTGCCGCTGTGGCGTTCTGTACCTCCCGCGCGTCCGCGCGTCTTAACCCGGAAGGGGTTGCACACCGAGGCTGCGGCCGGACGCTCAGAACGCTGGTCTTCTCCTTCGTGCTTCGGCGCGGCTGTCACACAGCACTAGGAGCCTCCGGATATCCAAGGAACTGCGTAGGAACAAACTCTGCTAACAGGAACACGGGCTCGTGAAGACTGCAATGAGCTCGATTGACAAGCACCCGTCTGGATAAGGGAGGTGCTTAAATACGGAGGAGAGGTAGGGCAACGCCCCTGTCAGTGGAATTATGGGAGTTGTAGTGTTCAGGCATACACACTCCATTACGCCTCTCACTAAGCGCGCTGAATCGTGACAGAACCCCCCCTCAAGGACCGACGTCTCGGCGGTCCACCAGGCTTAGAGGGATACCGCAAGTGAAAACGTCTGAGAAGGCCGGGGCAGTGGAGATTGGTAACGGGCTCCCAAGAGCGATCTTCGGGACCATAACCCTTCCAGTCGATGAGATAATGCACCCTCCCCCTGATACGCTTGGAGTCGAGTACATCCCTGACTTCGTACTCATCTTCCCCCTCTATTGACAGTGGTCGTGGTCTCACTGGTAGTCTGGTGTGAGAGAGACAAGGCCTCAAAAGGGAAACATGAAACACAGGGTGGATGCGCCATGAGGAAGGGAGAGATAACCTGATTGCTACGGGATTGACTATTCTCTCTATGGGGTAGGGGCCCACAAACTTAGGTTTCAACCGAGAATTCCCCTTGAATGGTAGATGCTTGGTGTCCAGCCACACCCTATCCCCCACTGTATAGGATGGTTCTAGGGTTCTCCTTCTATCTGCATACTGTTTGTCGCGCGCTTGAGCGGCTGTTAGCTGTGTTTTGGCAGTCTGTAGTACTTTTCTCAGGTGTGCATGGTGTTCCTGGATCGAGGGGTGCTTCGCCACCACAGGCCAGTTGAAGGGCAACATATTAGGATGGTAACCCAAGGTGCAAAAGAAGGGCGAACACCCCAGCGAAGAATGGTCAGAGTTATTGTACGCAAACTCGGCCATCCATAGAAGCGTGCTCCATTCCTCTTCATGTTGCAACGTGAAGCAGCGGAGATACTGCTCTAATGTCTGGTTCAGTCTTTCTGTTTTGCCGTCTGTCTGCGGGTGGTAGCTAGTGGAAAGACGGGCATCAACTTTCATGACAGCACACAGTGCCTTCCAGAATCTGGAGGTGAATTGAGTCCCTCTATCAGTAATGAGGACTGCTGGTATGCCATGCAGGCGCACGATATGTTGCAAGAACGCCTGAGCCAATTCCACTGAAGTTGGTAGCCTGGTCATTGCTATGAAGTGGCCCATCTTGGTCAGATGATCTACGACCACTAAAATGGTGTTATTGCCTGAGGAGGGAGGCATCTCCACTATAAAGTCCATAGACAAGGTGTGCCAGGGAGCTGGAGGTATTGGTATGGGCCGGAGCAATCCACTGGGCCTGCTGTGTTGTGCTTTTCCTTGTGCACAGATAGCGCATTCTGCGACGTACTTCATTGTGTCTTTTCTTAATGTATTCCACCAAAAATGTCTTTGCATAGCCTGAAGAGTCTTTTGGACTCCCAGGTGTCCACCCAGTGTAGAGTCATGTACCCATTGTAGGGCTTGTCTTTGCAGTGACTCCTCCGGCACGTATAACCGCTTATCGTGATACCACAACCGGTCCAACGAGGAACGATGCAGTGGCTCTTCGGTAACCCAGGCTTGTTCGTCTAGCCCTTCGATTTTCGCCCTAGCCTTTCCCAGGAAGTCAGGTGTTCTTGTCAAGGCCATTAACTCCGCTGGAAAGGAAGCGTTCTGTAGTATGATAGGGTTTTCTTCAACTCGCACCAGGCCCCGTTCAGGGTCAGGTGTGGGTCGTGATAGGGCATCAGCCTTGCCGTTTTGTGCTCCTGGCCTGTATCGGATCACGAAGTCAAACTCAGAGAAAAACAACGACCACCGGAGTTGTCTAGGAGTCAGGGCTCTTGCGCTCTTCAAGAATAACAAATTCCGGTGATCGGTGTAGATCTCCACGGTGTGTTTAGCTCCCAGCAGATGGTGTCTCCATTCCTCGCATGCCCGCTTTATTGCCAACAGCTCCTTGTCGGTGATACTGTAGTTGCACTCACAAGACGACAGCTTCTTGGAGAAGAAGGCAACAGGATGAAGCTGGCCTGTGTCAGGATGTCTTTGGGATAGGATTCCACCTAGTGCGTAATAAGACGCATCCGTTTCTACCACAAACGGTCGAGAGGCATCGGGGTGTCTTAACACAGGCGCACTGGTAAAACGGCTCTTTAGCGTTCGGAATGCCCTTTCAGCGGAGTCGGTCCAGCGAAAAGCCGCTCCTTTCCGCAACAAGTGTGTTAGGGGCTGTATGATACCGGAGAACTCCTTAATGAACCTCCTGTAAAAGTTCGCAAAGCCCAGGAAGCTTTGCAAGGCCTTTACACAGGAGGGCAACTCCCACTGCAGGATGGCCCGTACCTTTTTGTCATCCATGTGTATACCGTTTGGTCCAATGACATATCCTAAGAACTCCACTTCGGTGGCGTGGAAGAGGCTCTTCTCCAATTTAGCAAAGAGTTTATACCTCTGTAGACGTTCCAGAATCTCGGATACATGAAGGATGTGGTCCTTTAAGGACGCTGAGTAGATCAGTATGTCATCGATATACACTACGCATGATACGTCCAGCAGGCCTCTCAGGACTTCATCCATAAAAAACTGGAACGCAGCGGGAGCATTGCAGAGACCGAATGGCATGACCTGGTACTCATACAGCCCAAATTTCATTCGAAAAGCCGTCTTCCACTCGTCTCCTTGCCTCACTCTTACCAGGTGGTAGGCTTCCCGAAGGTCCAGTTTGGTAAATACCTTGGCTCCTTTCAACTGATCCAGCAGCACGGGTATCAAGGGCAGAGGATACCTGTTCTTTCTGGTCACTCTGTTGATCGCCCTGTAGTCCACACAAGCCCGCAAGCCGCCTTCCCTCTTCGGAATGAAGAAAATCGGCGAGGAAGCAGGGGAAGAAGAAGGACGGATAAAGCCAATGGACAGCATCTTGGTGAGGTACGACTGCAAATAGGTGGTTTCTGATTCAGTAAGGGCGTAGATACGGCTGCATGGTATACTGGCTCCAGGCTCTAAGTCAATCACACAATCGTAGCCTCTGTGTGGGGGTAGCCTTTCCGCTTCCTGTTGGCTGAACACCGCACTAAACTGCCCGTATTCCTCCGGCAGCGTGGTGGTACAGCATACGGTCTGTGCGTTACAAGCGCTCGCAAGCAGTCCTGCCGAGCTCACCATGGCGTCAGGCAGACGTATCTTCTCGGTGGAACAATGCGTTTTGCAGAACAAGGAGTTCATAGTGACCGTGCGAGCAGCCCACCGCACTAAGGGATCATGTAGGGTTAGCCAAGGCATGCCCAATATGAGTTTGAAGTGGGGAGCATCTATGAGGTCGAACTGGATATATTCGAAATGATCTACTCCCACATGCATCAAACACAATTGTGTGTGAAATCTCACTGGGCCTGAAGTTAAAGCCGTTCCATCCACAGCTTTAACAGGTTCCGGAGTCTCTTTTCGTATGCAGGGTACACCAAGTTCTTGCGCGTACTGTTGGTCAATAAAATTACCGGTAGCTCCAGAATCCAGTAATGCATGCACCATTACGGGCCCTCCTCCTGGTAGTTCCAGCGTAACACACACGTTCATATGGGCCACTGATGTTTGAACTGTGTTGGCCACAGCTGGTGAGACCTCTGCTCTCCTAAAACTCAAACAAGGGGTCTCCTTCTTGCTCGAGGGCGTTAGTTTCCCTGATCCTCAGAGGTATACTCCACCACGGTCAGGTTCCTGGATCCCGGACTGCCTTTGTTCATTAACCTGGTTCTAGATTTACACTCCCTGATGAAGTGACCAGGCTTCCCGCAGTACATACATAACCTCTGTTTCCTTCTCTTGTCACGTTCATCTTGACTAATCGGCCCTTTTATTCCGCTGATCTGCATTGGCTCTGTCCCATCAGGAGTAGCCGGGTGTTCTTCTCGTATGGGCCTAGGGCGTGGTAGAAGGAATCTTGAGTCCGCCCTTTGTTTGTCTCCTTTTCTTTCCTGAAGCCTATGATCAAGTTGAACCGTGAGATCTATAAGTTCATCACACGTGGCGGGCATATGCACGACTTGAGCCAAAACGTCCTTTAGTTCACTTCTCAGGCCTTGGTAGAATAATGATGTTCTTTTTTCCTTAGGCCAATTGGTTTCCACCAAGAGCCTGTTGAAGGTGGTTATATATGTGAGTAGATCTTGCGTGCCCTGCTTAAGCGCAATAAGCTCCCTGTCTAAGGATAGCTGGTGTGCCTTTCTGTCAAACAGTTTGCGCATCTCTTCACAAAAGTCAGAAAAGTTACGCAACACAGGATCGTCCCTCTCTATCAAGGGAAATGACCAGCTGGCGGCATTGCCCCCTAGATAGGACATAACAAATGCCGTCTTGGCTTGGTCAGTGGGGAACACAGCAGGTTTGCACATGAAGTGCAGCTTACACTGACCCAAAAATATCCCAAACTTCTTGGGATCCCCAAAGAACCTCTCAGGAGGGGCGAGGGGTAGTTGTAAAGGCTGTATCACTTGTATAGAGGCAGGCCCACCCTGGGCAGGAGAAGAAAAAGGCCCTGTCCCTCCATCCTGCGTGTGGGTCCCGTGCCCCCTGCCAGTGTCGTGTGAAGTAAGCGGGGGCGGTAAGGTCCAGTCTTTTATGTACGAACCTCCTCGTGTACCCCCAAGATTCGAGCGGGACAGACCCGCTACTTCACGTCTCATCGTGCCCATCTCATTACGTAACTCTAGGTTCTCCCCTCGGAAGGCATCCACTTCCATCCTCAATGCTGTCAACGTTTCTAGCACAGTCGTAAGAATCACATTGGGTTCCATCGCTCAGGCTGTAAGTAACCGTGGGCTTGTCAATCTGTCACGGACGGATTAGTTCAACCACTAACCTGTAAAGCCGGATACAACGGGAGCGATGGAAGATGCCAAGTAACCCTATCCCCCTTAATAGTATGACCTGTGGGGGTGTACCAACCACGCCAACAGGAAACACTACGTGAAGGGAAAGGGAAAAAAGGGACAAAGGAAACGAAAAGGTGGCGGCTGCTGAACCCTCGATGGAACTCGGCCTCGGAGTTAAAGAAGCCACTCCTGCTGGCTAGTCCCCGGTTACCTAGGTAAGACACAAGCACAACATACCTGTAACAAACATCATACACAGACGCCAGCAAGAAAACTAATGGCTATGTGCAAGTACTTACAGCTAGTTAGGCCGCTTTCATTCCTTAATCAAACAAGGCAATGTCAGAAATAATAATGGTGAAGTTAATTGTACTTAGCTGGATTGGTCGAGCCCCAAACCACAGCGGATACTCTTTTCCAACTGACAAGGGTCCAAATGGCGACCTCACATTCCAGCTGAGTCACGAAGTCTGCCCCAGCTTTGTGAGGCGAGGAAAAGCAACCTTTTGGCCGCACACGAGATGATCTTACTCCGAGCCTCTCATCGGCTCTATTCACGATGAAACACTACTTCCTTGCCGCGTTCGGCTCCTATTACGGGACACCAGGCGCTCCTGCACGGAAGCTCCAGCAAGGCAGCAGTCTCTGGGGAAGTAGTCTCGTAATTGCCGCTGTGGCGTTCTGTACCCTCCGCGCGTCCGCGCGTCTTAACCCGGAAGGGGTTGCACACCGAGGCTGCGGCCGGACGCTCAGAACGCTGGTCTTCTCCCTTCGTGCTTCGGCGCGGCTGTCACACAGCACTAGGAGCCTCCGGATATCCAAGGAACTGCGTAGGAACAAACTCTGCTAACAGGAACACGGGCTCGTGAAGACTGCAATGAGCTCGATTGACAAGCACCCGTCTGGATAAGGGAGGTGCTTAAATACGGAGGAGAGGTAGGGCAACGCCCCTGTCAGTGGAATTATGGGAGTTGTAGTGTTCAGGCATACACACTCCATTACGCCTCTCACTAAGCGCGCTGAATCGTGACACTGGGTTGTGGTCACAATCAATACGTGCATGGAGATACAAAGTAGACCAGGAATACATGTCCTTGTCGGGTCTCATGCTGAATGATGTGAATGACTGGGGTAATCGATAGGCAGGGACCAACTGTATCGAACCTTCAGTTGTTGTGCCTGAAAAGGGGGTATAGAACATTGTGTGCGAGGTGAAATTATGTGAGTTGAAATTGTGTTGCAGAACTGTGGACAACAACCTGCAGACCGGTAAGAACAATCAGGAAGGTGCATGCGAGGCCTCCCGAGATTTAGACATCTCGGCATCGATTTTGGGCATCAGGCTATATCCATGCCACACCCTTTTACTAGGCAATCAGAGCATCAAGTGGAGTAGAGACGCTTATCTGTCCCAGCACCCGGCTTCACACGGCCTTCTCCAACCTGGACAGAGTTTGGTCTTCAGCATACTGGCTTCTCTGGAGCCCCCTTGAAAACCTGAAAAGATAAGACACAAAAAGTAAGTACAGGAGTTGAGATTGCCACGCATGCGCCACCTGCCTAGTGAAGGAACTGATAAATGGGAGTTTGCCAAAGTGCTTGAACTCAGAGAACCATAGCAGCGTGCAACTAAGACAATAATTCCTAACGAGACTTGGCAAACCAGCTTTTAAATTACAAGGCAGATACTTGGCTTTGACTTGGTGTTCTCCACTCTTCCTCAAGTGGATGGATCATCAAGCATAGACTGCAAATACTGTGTTTGAGAGAACTCTGGTCACAGATAATAGGTACATGGAAGCATGAGTGTATCAGTATGATAGTAGAATCTAAGTAGTCAGTTGAGATAGTGCAGGATTAAGTTTGTGCTAATGATATTCTGTTCCCCTGCAGCACACATTGAATACCCGGAAACACAATTCAGAGAGTAGAGTTTGAGATGCGAGAGTGACGAGGGTGACACCGTGTGGCAATAACAGACCTTGGGTGCACCTTGTTCTGGCAGTTAATGTGGTTACGTGGAGCACTAAGGGGCGCGGAAGGAAACTCGACATGCATTGCTCCTGCTGGGTCAAGATTTAAGGTTAGTGACTCGGAGCAGTTGGCCAGGTCTGATAGGTTGCCTAGTCCATATCCCACCCCAGCCTGAGCAATGGACACAAATCGTGTGCTAACTTTCATATTGGGAACCATTATTAGTTTATAGTTGGAGGCACAGGCGTCTCACGCAGAAAGTCAGGGATTTCACAGGGAGATGGCAACAGTCATGAGGGTGGTAGCTGGTCTTTCTCATAAAGGGTAACCATAGACTGGTAGTAAGGTAAGTCCCTGGACTTTATCCCCACCTATGAACACCTCCAGTACCTCCTCCAATCACACCATTACACCCACTCCCGCAGCAGTGCATCAAGGAGGAGGTGTTCAATCCCCTCTGGTAAACATGGCACATGTGGTGCAATCACCTCAAATTACGGTGGTGGCTCCGAGAGATTTTACGGGGATCCCAAGAAATATGCTATTTTTATCAATCAATGTAAATTGCATTTTCTAAGCAATCCACAGCCTTTCCTGACACGCAAAGTAAAACGACCTGCATGCTGTCATATCTAGGTGGCAACACTGCCCGTTGGTGTATACCAATAATAGATTGAAATTACCCATTTTTATACGAGTTCACAGCCTTTTGTAACAAGATGAAAAAATTGTTTGATCGAAACACACAGTCTTTCCTTAGATTGGGAGCTAATAAACTTACGGCAAGGCTCACAAGATCATGTTACCACGTTTAATAGACTGGTGGTAGAAAGTGAGTGGCCAGAAGGAAAACATTCTTCTCTGTTCTATCAGGGACTGCAGAATAAACTAAAAGGTGTCTTAGCCTAGGTGGTCAATTTGTATGACACGTGTGAAGAACTAATAGACTTAACTGTTCAAGTTTGATCACATGTTAATGAAAAGTAAAGGGGATAAATCTCGAACAGAGTTTAAGTTGATCGTGGTTCACCTGAAAGGGTCTCCAGGGGACAACAGTAAGCCCGCAAATGGTCCTGAGCCATTGCAAATCAATGGAATCAGGGGGCTCCCTTACTGCAGAGGAACAAGACAAAAGAAGAAAACAAATACAGTGCATGTATTGTGGTAAGGGAGGTCATTTCATAAAAGAATGTAGAGCCAGATCTAAATTAGGAGAAGGGAACCAAGGTGATAAGGGAAAGGAAGTGGTCCATACTAGGGTTGCTGAACAAAGGGAGAGGGAAAACTAGAACTCTTGGGCTTGACAGAGGTCCCAGACTCAAGAGGGAAAGGTAGTCCAGAGACCTCCACCATCCTGGCTAACACTCAATAGGGATCAGGAGCTCACATTGACGTGAATGTTCGTTTAACTCTTCCAAATGACACATAGGTGCAAGTGGCTGCACTAATAGATTCTGAGGCCACAGACAATTTTATTGATCAAGCCTTTGCACAAGAGTTGACACTACTGTGCATTAAGAAGGCAATCCCTGAACCAGACAAACCGGTCGATGGGATAGCTTTGATTTCTAGACCAGCATGATACCACACACAATCCGTAATTATGCAGTTAGGTACTGACCACTTCGAACACATACAATTTGATATCATAGACACTCCTAGTTTCCGACTTATCTTAGGAATGTCTTTTTGACCCTGCATGATCCTACAGTATGTTCGGTGTCACAATCTGTTCAATTAAACTCATCATATTGTTCCCAACATTGCACCAAGGAATTGGTGGACCAATCCTCTGGAAGAGATTCTCCAGCACGATGTCTGTCCTATGGAAGTGTATCACAAATTTGCTGAGTGAACACTCTTCCATCCATTTATCAAGAATACCAGAAAGTATTTCACAAGGAACAAGCCTATCAGTTGCCACCACACCGTAATTGCGACTGTAGAATTGAGTTAATTCCTGGGGCAAACATACCTTGTAGTAGAATTTAAGCTCTAACTGAGCCAGAAAATCAACATCAATGAGCATACCTAGATGAGAATCTGGCATCAGGGTTCATACAACCGTCTCAGTCACCAGCATCCTCTCCTCTCTTCTTTGTCCCAAAGAAGAGAGGGGAGTTATGCACTTGCAGTGACTATCGAGCAATTAACAGAATCACCATAAAATATGGATATCATTAACTGCTGATACCAATGTTATTGGACGAGCTGAAAGGAGCTTCCGTATTTACTAAACGGGACCTTCGGGCACATACCATCTTGTGCGGGTCCAACAGGGCAATAAATGGAAAACTGCATTTAGGACCAAGTTTGGCTTGTTTGCATATCGGTTCATGCCCTTCAGACTGCGCAGTGCCACAGCAGCCTTCCAGTATTACATGGATGACGTTTTGCAAGGCTACTTAGACATATCCTGCATTGTCTATATAGACGACATTTTAATCTATTCCAAAACAGAACTTGAACACATTACCAATGTAAAGGTGGTCCTCACAATACTAAAGGAACATAGATTGTTCGCTAAGATTGAAAAATGTCAATTCCATGTGCCTGAAATCAAGTTCTTGGGGTATGTCATCAGTCCTGAAGGTGTCAAAATAGATTAATGCAAAGTGTCCACCATAACACAATGTAAAAACCCCACTGATATAAAAACTCTATAGAGTTGTACAGGATCTGCAAATTTCTATAGAATATTCATACAGTATTTTTCAGCAATAGTACAACCCCTAACACAGCTTTTGCAAAATAAAGTGATCTTCAAGTGGACAGAGAAGGCCGATCAAGCCTTCTGAAGGTTAAAGGACCAATTCATACAAGCCCCGATTTTGCGCAGTCCCGAAGCCGATGCTTCCTACTAAGCCATGGAAGGGGTTCTTTCCAAAAGATGCCCGGTCACAGGTCAGATGCATCCTGTGGCCTATTATTCTTGAAACTTCTCACTTTGTGAATGTAATTACAGGAGTACCGATAAGGAGCTGTTGGCAATCAAAAGAGCTTTTGAACAATGGTGACATTATCTAATGTCAGCTCGTCACATAGTGCAGATTTATTCCGATCACAGAAATCTCCAATTCTTGAAATCAGCAAGGGACATTACCCCCTGTCAATTATAGTGCACTTTGTTCTTCTCTTATTTCAACTTCTTCATCAAGTATTGACCAGGGACTCAAAACAGTAAGGCGGATACCTTGTCAAGATCAGTCTGGAGTCGCAAAAGAGTCACAAACTTGTGAATCTCCATTGATTCTGTCAGAAGCATCCCACTTGTAGAATATACTCTACAACTGGATGTCCTCATCAAGGATAAGGACTTCTTGGCAGAGCTACGAAGTCATTGCCAAGCAATGGATAAACAGGTTTGGGTTAGCGCAGATACAAGCAGAGTAGAACAATAGGGGTTACTGTTTCATCAGGGGGCTCGCTACATACTGAACCCTTCTCTTCAACAGAAGGTTCTTACTTGGGTACATGACTCAGATCTAGCTGGTCAAATGGGAGTCCACAACCCAAGACAGCAGCACAGATATTTTTCTGGTGACCCACTCTAGTTGAGGATGTAAAACACTATGTAGCAACCTGCGCTGTGTGCACTCAAGGAAAGGCAGAACATAGGAGACCAAGTGGCTTGTTACGTGAACTCCCAACACCTCCCAGTCTGTGGCACACAGTGTCATGAATTGTATACTATAAATGTCCCTTAGAAATGGGAACACTATGATATTAGTGGTGGTGGACCACTTAACCAAGGTGGGACATTTCATAGCATTACCTAAGTTACCCACAGCATACATGTTGGTTAAAATTTTCACTCAACATATAGTCACACTAAATGGCATACATAATTTGTTAATAACCAATCGAGGTTCGTAATTCACCGCATGCTTTTGACAACAGCTTTGCTCACCCATGAGGATAGATGTTAGGTTGTCAACAAGCTACCACCCACAGACAGATGGTATTAACGAGTGTTTAAACGAAACCCTCGAACAATACCGAAGGTGCCTTGAAGTTCAGCAAAAGGAGGACTGGAGCTTGCATTTGTGGATGGCAGAGTTTGTTTATAACAATTCAGACCATTCTGCATTGGGATAGTCCCCGTTTTTGTATCCTTTGGGTATCACCCTAATGTCCTACCATTTGAATGGCCAGCAAAATCATCAAACCCATCAGTGCAGGACCACCCCCAAAATCTAAGAACCATACAATTACAAGCAAGAAAACACCTAGAAATAGCAAAGAGTAGAAACAAGTTTTACCCTGATCAAAAGAGATCTCCAGAAAAGACTTACCTGATAGGAGATTGTGTATGGTTGTCACCCAAACACTTTATCCATACAAGGCAACAGAAAACGAATACTAAGATATATTGTCCCATATGTCATCAAAAGAGTAATCAACCCAGTTGTAGTCTCATTAGACCTCCCATCAAGCCTCACTATACAACCACTATGTTATGTATCGCTGCTTAAACCCTGCCAACCAGATATGCGTTTGAGTCAAGCTCCAGCTCCAATCGAAGTTGAAGGGGAATTGGAATATGAAGTCAATCGAATTTTAGATTCCAAAAAAGTGCAAGGACAGATCAGTTATCTAGTGGACTGGAAAGGGTTTGGACCCGAGGAACGCTCCGGGGTGCCCGCTTGTAACCTTCATTCACCCAGACTTGTACACCATTTACATCGCCAAAAACCCACAAAACCCACTCAACAATCACAGAGACGGGAGTCCTTAAGGGGGGTAACTGGCAGCATACATGCCAAGGGAGTCCAACCCCTCTGCCTCCCAAAGAACCTACTTCATGCATCACCAGTTACCCCACAAATTCATTTGGGCACAATGTATGCACTCATGGAGATACGAAATAGGCCATCAAAACATGGCCTAGCCGAGTCTCATGCTGAATGATGTGAATGACTGGGGTGGTTGATAGGCAGGGACCAACTGTGTCGAACCTTGAGGTGGTGTGCCTGAAAAGGGGGTAGTGAATATTGTTTATATGCAAGTTGAAATCATGCTACAGAACTGTGGAGAACAATCTGCAGACTGATGGGAACAATCAGGAACGTGTATGCGAGGTCGCGCAACATTTAGACATCTCAGCAGCCATTTTGAACATCAGGCCATAAAAAACAATGCCTGCACCACACCTTTTGCTAGGCAATTGGAGTGTCGGGAGGAGAAGAGCCTGGTTTCACGTGGTCTTCTCCAACCTGGACAGCTATCGGCCCTCAGCATTCCGACTCCACTGGTACCCTCTTGAAAAACTTGAAAAGAAAAGAAACAAGACATAAGTGCAAGAGTTTAAATTGTCACATGTGTGCCATCCAAACAGTGAAGGAACTGGTAAATGGGAGTTCGCCAAAGCGCTCTAACTCAGAGAACCATAGCAGCGAGCACCTAAGACAATAATTCCTAATGAGACTTGGCAAACCAGCTTTCAAATTATGAGGCAGAGAGTTGGTGTTCTCCACTCTTCCCAAAGTTGATGGATCATCAAGCATACGCTGCAAAGACTGCGTTTGAGAGAACTCTGGTCGCAGATAATAGGTACATGGAATGAGTGTATCAACATGAGTGTATCAATATGACAGAAGAGTTTAACATGTCAATCCAGACTGACCCCCTACAAGTTTTATCATTTAGTAAACTATCCATCAGAGAAACTTATATGAATAATAGGAGGGAAACTCGGCTAGCTAGTGAGAATAAGAAACCATCAGTTATGTTTTATCTAACGCTTAACCGTGCAGAGGGCTACCAGGATTATCTGACCTACATACACAATCCCATACCTCGTTTTGTCCTAGTCAGACTTAGATTGGGTATTGTCCACCATCTGGTTGCTTTTCCCATAATGAAATCCTGTCCCTCTGACACGTTTCCGTGCCCATGCGATGGACGAAGTAAACAGAGCACCGTGCACTTTATGTTGTTTTGCAAATTTTATACTGGTTTTAGAATTTATTATCTTAAACCACTTCTGCTCGCATTTGGTGGTGGATCACATCTTGCTGCAGCAAAATTTTTGTCCGAGCTCAGTGATGCTAGGGTCTGTTTTAATGTGGCGCTTTTTATTATAAATGCACTTAATATACGTAAGAGTATAATTGTTCCCATGGAGTGTTGAATTCTTCAGGGCCGACGTTTTTGATGTAATTGTATTATCTTTTTAATGTCATTTTATGAGTTTTTATGTTATGAACTACTTCGGATGTATGTATTTCTTGTATACTTTTATGGTTGTTTCTACACACCGAATAAAGTTTAATGAATTGAATTGACAGAAGAGTCTATATAGTCGGTTGAGATAGTACAGGATTAAGGTTGTGGTAATGATATTCTGTTCCCCTGAAGCAAACATTAAATACCCAGAAACAACGAGTAGAGTTGGAGATGTGAGTGTGACAAGAGTGACACCCTACCTTGGGTGCACCTCGTACTGGCAGTTAATGCTGTTACGTGTGGCACTGAGGGGTGTGGAAGGACACTCGATGTACATCGCACCTGCTGGGTCAAGATTTCAGGTTAGTGCCTCTGAGCAGTTGACCAGGTCTGACAGTCCACACATCTCCAAGTGTGACCTGAGTTCTGCCTCCTTCCAGATAGTATGCTCCAGGTTGGTGCCCAACAGACAATCTACAAGCATGGCAGGTTTCACAGCTACTTTTAGAGAACCTGAGACACCCCCTCCTCAGTCCCATAGAACCAGAGACACCGGTAGATGACTCTCACAGTTGCGTGCGACTACGACTTGGTGGAATGTGTTAGGGAGGACCTGCTGTGAGGACACCAGCTGACGCTCACAGAAGTCGTGCTGGCTAATGTCCCTCAGAGCCTCAATCTGTTGCCCATTGATCGTGCCCCACTGCCTGTACTTAGAATTATTGGCGGGCGTATGGGCTTTTGGCATCATCTGCTTATCCCTCAAGGACACAAGGGTCAACTCTGTCTGCTCCCTGAAGGTAACTGAGACTACCTCCTCCCCAAGCTCTACACTCACAAACCCAAGTGTCTGCCCACCGTTGGGGGATTGTGCCCTCTTAGAACATTTGGAGTGCCCATTTATTAATAACACTCAGTACATTGGGGGACAAACCTCCCTGTCTGCTTGTCAAAGAATCCCTTTTTCTCGGGCTCAGACTGGGACTGTTCACCACAGTTCCCTTGGGAATTATTTTGAGGGCCTTTTGAGAACTTCTTACTTTTAAGTTTTTTCTACCCCCCCCCCCTCTCCCCTCTTTCTTCTGATGGAACCCCTGACCACCCTTTTGGGGGTAAACACCCCCAGATGCCTTTTTGGACACTCTGGTACTGACCCAGAGGTCTGCCTTCTTAGTCAGCTTCCTGGGGTCAGTCAGCTTGCTGTGAACTTGGTGCTGATGCAGGTCTGTAAAGCAAATATTGAGCATGTGCTCCCTGAGATTCAAGTTGTACAGCCCATCACAGTCATTGACTTTGCTTCCCCTCACCCAGCCCTTCACTGTCTTGTTAGAGTAGTCCAGGAAATCAAACTAAGACTGATTGTGGAGTTTGTGACTGTCCCTGAACCTCTGGCAATACTTTTCAGGGGTCAGCCCAAATGTAGCTAACAGGATGGCTTTCATGGGGGTGTACCTGGTTTGGTCCTCTACTTCTACAGTCAAGAGCGTGTCCCTCCTCACTGGAGGCATAGGCTTCCACAGACCACCCCCAGTGTTCCTCTGGGATCTTGCATACTCTCAGGGTGACCTTATAGGCTGAAAACCATTTATCAATGTCATCCCCCTCCACATAACTGGGTACCAGGCCTTTGGGTATCCAGACCTTTTGATCACCTTCAAACACTGCTGAGGTAATGCTGCCACCATTGCTGGAATCTGCTTGTTTTGCCTTCAGTTCTAACTCTTTAAGGCTCATTTCAATTGCCAAAGGCTCCCAAGCAAGTTTCTCCTCCAACTTGATCTTTCCCATCTGCAGTTGAAACTCCCCCTCTGCCATCCTGTCCACTAGCTCCTCTGGGAATAGGTTATGCGATGAAGCACTGCTTACTGCTCTGACAGGGAGTTCCAATGCAGGGGATCGAGCCTCCCCTGGAGATTGCATTTCAGGGCTGAGGTCCTGATCCTGGTCTTCTACATCATCCTCATCCTCTTACTCCACTGTGGTTCTAAGTGAATGGTGGAGCCCCCACAATGCCCTCTGAGCTTTCTGCAGCTATAAATTGTTGGTGCCCTTCTTAGTGCGGAGCCTCCTTTCCTGGAAGAACTGCTTGAGCTCAGCCACAGTATAACTTTCCACTTTGGCCAGCTCAAACTCCATCACTGGAGTCAGGCAACAAGGAGAGTAGATTTGGAGAAAAATAGCCAATCAGAGAGAATTAAAATCTCGAAATGGTCTTAGATTATTTATGTGGGGTAATAGAGTAACACAAAATTACTGTAAGGCACTGCTCAAACACAACTCCAAATCCTCACTGCTGAACACCAATGTAAGAAATTGGGTTACTGGTTGAGGGAGTGAAACCCTTCTCAAGCAGCAACCAAGATTCTTCTCAGGGTGAAGTCACAAGCAAACCCTAAATTAACCTGTGCTCAACGCTCTTGTAGCTTTGGCACAGAGCAGTCAGGCTTAACTCAGAAGCAATTCGTAAAGTATTTAGGCAGCACTCAAAACAGTAATAAAGTGAAAACACAGAACAAGAAAAATCCCACACCAATTTAGAACAATGCAGTAAAATGTAATACATTATTTGGACCAAAAACAACAAAAATCCAATCAGTAGAACCAGAGATATGCATTTTTAAAGGTTTTATGTAAGTGTAGCACCAAAAAGCACCAAGCACCACTCGCGGTCATCTGGTTGTGCTACACCAAGGGGAAAGTCACAAGTTCAGGCTGACCGCGATGGATCGTGGGCTGGATACAGTGACCAGGCTTAGCTCACTGAAAATGTTATCTTCTCAAAGTCTGGCGCAAAGTGTCCGGTTTGTGGTGGAGGAGTCTGCGAGGAGCAGGGAGAGCGTTGTGGATGGTTATCACTTTAGCACGAAGAGCTGGTTGGGCGTCCTATAGAAGATTCTGTCAGGTGTCGTGGGTGGTCGTTGCTGGAGCTTCACATTCGCGTTCTCTGTGGGCTCTTGATGCTGTAGTGCAAAGTGCAATACGTGTATTGCTGGTTCACGCTGGCGGTCGCAGCAGCGCGAAAAGTTGGGTTCACCAGAGCTTTGCAGTGGCGGTCAGTGCAGGAAGCAAGACCTTGGTGCGCACGGGTCTGTTTGCGGTCATGAAGAGCCCAAAACTTCAGGACTTCTCCATTTCCTTTAGAAATAGCTCAACTGATGCCACACCAAGGGCCAGGACATGGGAGACACCTTTTGAAGATCAGGAACTAACTCCAGCAGAGGCCAGCAGAGCTCATGCAGGTCCAGTTTCAGGTCCAGGCAGGTCCCGTGCAGTAGGTCAGTTGGGCAGTTTCAGGAAGGCCTCTGGAGCTTATTGTGTCCCTGTAGCTCAGAACAGGAGGCTAGCAATCTAGGCCTTGGATTCACTCAGGTAGCCTGGGATGAAGGGGGCAAGTCCACTCTTTCATTTCAGACAGCAAGGCAGACCTCAAGCAGCAGGGCAGCACTTCTTCTGTAGTATCCACAGGTCCGGGAGAGTTCTGATGAGTGGGTCTGAGAGTCAAATATTTATACCTGTTGCCAGCTTTTAAGTGGGAAAGACTTCTGGAGGCTTCCCCCCCACAAAAGTGTCTGGAATTTCCTGCCTCCTTATCCTGGTTCCAGGATGCCTGGGGCACAATAGGCAGGTGTGTGTGTGTGTGTGTGTGTGTGTGTGTGTGTGTGTGTGTGTGTGTGTGTGTGTGTGTGTGTGTGTGTGTGTGTGTTTGTGTTACTATCCTTGTGGGGACTTGGGTGTGATAACACACTCACACTGTGGGGACTTGATTGCACTGTGGGGACCTGAACCCAGGTCCCCACAAGGCAATGTCTTCTAAATAATAAAAAATGACTTCAGGAACATCTGTGTCAATTTTTACAACTTTTAAAAAAATTGCCTTGTGGGGACCTGTGTTTCATCAAGTGTGTTTATATTTATGCTCAGCTCTGCCCCTGTAGACAGGAGGTGGCACTGCAGTCTTAAACACACTTTGCATTTAAACACACTTTGCTTATCAGAAACACACTAGTAGCTGAAAGAGCAGACTCTTCTAAGGAAAAGATGCACAACCCTGTTTATCCAAATATTTTTCATACAAATTAACCCTTTCTCTATTGATTAAAATAAAATGTTATTTGCATGAAGTATTAAATGTAGACTTTTGTGTCTGAATATTCTTAGCGATTTTATAAATATTGCTCAAAGCAACTTGGATCAGTTTTGAATCCCAGAATACTTTTTTATTGACGTTTGATTCTTAATTGCAATAAAAGAATGATGGTGCACTACGCTGCAATACAATATAAATTGTTACATTTTTAGGCTTGTGCCAGGAATTCAAAGTCTCTAGGTTGCTTTGCCTTTGTTTAAATATTAATATGCGTTATGGAATATGTTCTTTTAGATGATGGCTAGATGGGAAACACCCTTTACAATATTGCCTTTACCATGAAGCCTTTACAATGCATGCCTTTACCAAGCAAGTATATTTTTGTGACTTTACTATGCCAGCCTTTACCAAGCATGATATATATATGTATAGAGGTAAAGGATGGGAAGGGTAATTTTAGGGTTTATGCGTAAGGATGGTAATAGTAATTTTAGGGTTATCGGGTGGGTAGTTGTAAAGGGTGGTAAGGGTAACTTCAGTGCAGTGTTTAGGGGTAGGTATTGGTGAAGGGTGGTTAGGGTAATTTTAGGGTTTAGGGATATATATATATATATATATATATATATATATATATATATATATATATATATATATATACTGGCGATCACCAGTAGGTAGTTATAGTTAGGACCTTTTTCCCTTAGGAAAAGTGTTTTTTGACTTGCCTTTATCTTTGGCACCGGTCAACGGATCTTCACGAAAGTTTCCAAAAAAAGTGTCATAGTAAAATTTGTTGTGCATGGGAAGATTCGGGGTGATCCGTTAAGCGGGGGCCAAGAAAAAGGGGGTTAAAAAAGTGTATTTCCCCATTTTAATTTCCATAGGACATGTAGTCAAACCTACAGCCCGAACCGCTGGACAGAATTACACCAAATTTGGCAGAAAGGTAGATGTTGTGCTTTTTGTTATTCGGTGTAAATCCATTCAATCGTTTTTGGGAAATTTAAGAAGAATTTTTTTTTATATATCTCTGGCTGTAGATATTTTGCGATGCTTTCACTATCAATCACAAATGTTCGTGCCAACAGGAATGATGTGATTGGCTGGACACAACCTGAGCAGAAAGTTGCGGCTGCCATTTTACTGATCGGGAACGGTTCTGGGGCTGAAAATTTGTGTGAAAGCTATCATAAGGGATATGGGTGGAGGTACTCTGACCCCATGTTTGGTGTTAGTGACACAAGTTATGTGTCCACATTGTTTTTTAATCGAATGCAATATTTGCGATGGCGACCCGACCGCCAGCACGGCCCCAGCCCCTGTGTACCGTCACGGGGACATCCCGGCTATCGACGTCTTCGCGAATATTAGTGAAAAAATACATATATATATTTGTACACACTGCCGGTCACTGTTGCAGACTCATGTATGCCTCACAAACTCACTCAGACACTTATACACCCACTCAGACACTTATACATCCAGTCACATACCCACACAGATATCCATGCACTCACTCCTATGCCCCCTCAGATATTCATGCACCCCCTTACAGACTCACTCGGAGAGTCATGCACTCATGTACAGACCCACTCCGAAACTCACACACCCACTTATAGACTCATGCGCCCACTCATATTCCCACTTAGAGACTCTTACACCAACTCACAGACCCAACCAGGCACTCATGCACCCACTCACTGACCCACTGAGGGACTTAAACACCTAGTGACAGACCAATTCAGAGACTAATGCACCCAGTTAAAGAGCCAGTCAAAGACTCATACAGCCACTCAAAGACTTACTAAGAGACTTGCGCACTCTCTGACAGACCCACTCACAGACTAATGCACCCACTCACAGACCCACTCAGAGACTCATGCACCCACTCACAAATCCACTCAGAGAGTAATGCACCCACCCAGAGACTTATGCACCCCCTCAAATACTCACTCACAGACTCATGCACCCAGTCGCATTGCCACAGAGAGACTAATGCATTGTCAGAGCTGCTTTCGAGGTCTTACTACCCGAGCAGCAGCTGGATTCTGAAGCTTATTGGAATATCAGATGATAAACTAATGTTCACATGGAGCATATCCACAGAAAGGAGGCTATCCAATACATGGTACTTACATGGGAAGCTGTATTATAAAAGGAGGGAGTAGCCACAGAGGACAGAGCCATCCTTTAGATTATACTTACAGAGCACAGAGTATTGTCTTTAGTTTATTTCCAGGCAACTTCAGATTCTATAATACATAAACTGTGAACTGAGTCTCCTTTACATGTATGGGTACGTTCAGGTTATGAGTGGGTGTGCATGATGGAGCACGGTTGAGAGCTCTAGAGTTGGGGTTAAGGCAGTGAGAGCATCTCACAGTCCCTGTTGGTACCTCATAAATGTATTCACACCACATATGCATCTAATAATTGGCCTCTCTACTGAGTGCACAGAAGAATGATAATCTTTTCTCGCAAAGTAATCCATGTCAGTGATACAGTCCCTTTTTAAATTTTATCTTTTACTTCATTTACATTTCCTAAGATTAGATGGATTTTCCAGAGGGCATATTTCTATATTTGTTTTCATGCAACGTGATTCTTGTATAGTGCATACTACGAACTGTCACCTCTAGGTCTCTGGGTAAATTTGAGTTATGTTATGTACATGTACTCCTAACTGTACCTAGGTGCAGCTACCACTACCTACACATTTGTACCTGTACTCTGCCCTATACTCCAGCAACCATAACCACATCAATAGCCTAGTAACCTTATCAAAGTACCTGAATCTCTTCTGACACCCTAGTAGCTCTAGCCATGTCTATGCCTCCTTGCAGTACCCCTTACTCAACTTTGGTACTGCTACTCTTGCTAATAATGGGCTTCTCCTTTTCCCCCAGTATTGATACCCTTAGTTTTACCGTACGTCTTCTATCCTATTATATCCAAATATCGCAACCTTTCTCTGTAACTTAGTATGTCTACTCAAACCATAGTAGTTCTATCCCTGCCTAAACCCTACTACTTCAACTCCTCCCTTAACATCTAAATTAATTTGCCAATACCCCAGTGCCTTTAACCCTGCCACTACCCTAGCATGCCACTCCTACCTATACCCTAGTATCTCTACTCATACACCATTGTACCTCTACCCCTAACTACATCCAAGTAACTATATTCTTGCCTATGCCTCTAGGTCGGTCTTCACCTTGTAGCTCTACTGAGTTGTGCCCTTAGTATATTTCTACATCCCCTCCATTACGCCAGCTGTCTTTTCCAGTGTTTCTTTATTTGATTTTCCTAAATACTTTGAGGACTTGGGTTTCCTCGTTTCATCAAAAAGGAGGTTAACTGCCCATGAGTCATCAGTCTGTGTTCTCCATTTTGTTTTTTCTAAACAACATTATTAATGTTAATGTACAGTTGATGTGGCAGGCCTCCATTGCTATCTCATCATATTGGGGAAATACAGCAGAATGTTGTGCTCAATCATTAACACAGATCATGTTCCCGTACAGCCAGGAAAAATCTTGTTGTCTTCCTGTGCCTTGCTTCTCTTTTCTGTTGAGTGGCTGCACATAGAAATAGCCAATACATCTATTTTACGTTCTAGATTTCCTGTTGTGCCATATCCGCTTCTTCTGAATCCCCTCTCTCTCTCTCTCTCTCTCTCTCTCTGTTCTTTCCCAAGTGCATGTGTGGACAGGCAAATAAATACTTGTCACTCCACACAAATGCCACAAATATTGGTTTTGTCAATGCTTGTTTACTTTTGGAAATGGAGAATATATAGGTCATTTTATGTTATGGGTGTGAATCGTGCTAAATGTCTACTGGGGCAAACGAGCACTGTGTTAGGTTGCTAGCTTGTTTAGCTATTCAGTGATGTGCATCAAGTTGAAAGAAATTTAGTTGCATGTATGTGAATCAATAAGTGGTTAACATTATAAATGTGCGAAGACTGCCCACTGCTTATAATATTAATGTTTAGCTTTATACAAAACTTAAATAGCATGAAGAATATTGTCACGGACAAAAATTATACAAGTTGCATACACGCACATGATTTTCTAAATAGGGAAAGCCAGGAATTTAAACTGTGCCATGGCAAAGCAGACATATCAAATCCCGACATTGCATTTCATCCTGCAATATATTTTCTGTGTCCTATTTAAAAGCCAAAAAAGTATGTATAAATAAACCATATTGCACAAGAAGCACCAAACAATTCATTAGCGCCGTTAACAGAAAGGAAACCAAGAGCAGGGCCTCTACCTCAGCTCGGCCACTCACAGAATGTAAATGCGCGATCACGCATCAGAAAAGGTCAATCAGCATAACAAGGGACCTGTGGCTGTGTGTCACCTAAAGCGCATGAAAACTCCCAGAGTGGGGGATGGGCTGTCCTGCAAGGAATGCACCTTGAAAGGAAGCCTACAGGAAAGCAGCATTGAATGTGACAGACTTTATTCACTGACAGAAGCAAGTACAGGCCGAGGCGCACGGAAGAGAGACTCTCAGTGACCACGGCCTCGAGCTCAGAGCAATGTTAGAATCACAGACAGAACATTGAAATATAGCATTTGCAAGTGCTCTACAAAATTCCGTGTGCATAAGCACACACTTTTTCTACTAATTATTGCATTGTTAAAGCCTGTCTAGGATGCAGTGGGTCAGAATATGCGAACTGTCTATCTAAGGGATACTTATGAGACACTTTTACAGACTCAGCAATGGGAGGTATTTTCATTCTTTTTTCATGTTTTAAAGCGAAACGTCATTGATTGTTTCAAAATAGAGCACTGGATTAGCAACCACATTACAAAGACTTCCTTTCATTTGGGAAAACATGTTTTGTAACTAAACAAAAGTTTGGGGGAAAAATCGGTGACATGCAAATAAATGCCAAGTAGGGAGCAGGAGACAAAACGAAAGCAACAAAAATAACTGTAAACAAAGAAATACATGGAGAGGAAGAGACAGGAGAAAGAGAGATTGGGAAGACCAACAATATTAGAGAAGTCCTAGAAATGAGGTAAACATGCACATAGTAAAAACATGATCTGCCTAGGAGATAGGACTGTGCAAGTTGAAATCTATGGAGCTCTGAAAGAAATAGAGACACTGGAACTATCAAGGGAGGATGGGCACACAGAGGATGGTGAGCAGGAATAGCTGTAAAAGAAGAACACATAAGAAAGGAAATCACGAGCGCACGGATTGCATTGAAGTTGTTCCATGTCAAACTTGAGTGTATTTTCCAGCCCTGATGTTTTCCTTTCATTGAAATACTTGTGGTGCTGTTTTAATAATATGCAAGACAAGAATGCAAATGTTATGATGTAAAAAATAATTTTAGGAGCAAGACATAGTGGGTGCTGCTCAGCCTGAGAGCTGTAGTAACTGCAATAGAAAGCTAAGATTATAGAGGAAAGGCAGGATAAAGAACTATTGATTAACTATTTTTATTGATTTTTGTGTTGAAATATATTCTCACCTACATCCAGACTAGGCATTGAGAATTCCAGAAGTCCTCAAAGTTCATGTGCATGGCAAAGCAAACCTACAAATACAATAGCCCCTTGGGAACTCCCCCTCTGCCCTGACTCCTCAATCCTTCCTCTGTTCAGGGTCAAACCAATGCTTTTGGTGACAAAAATAGTGCCAGGCGGCATGCCAATTCCACCATAAGCAATCAGTTCAGTCCTGGCATGTCTTTCTTTTTTGCCATTTGATGGCTTTGGATTTGGCCTGCTTTGTGATCATTGTGTCACATCTGAAGGTGTCGCCCGAGGACTCTCAACTAACTATGGCATGGAAGCTCTCCAAATTATGTTTACAAACCGTACTAACAAGGTGAATAGTGCAAATAAAAGGTTTAGGTTTAGGTCTAGGTTTCATTGACAGAATGAGTTTCTTAATTCCTAGCAGGTTGCACTCTATATGTGTTTTGATCGTCACCTTTCCCGAAGTGCTGTCAAGGTTGTGAGGCTGCACTCAAAGCTGGTGCTATGTGTGCCCCCGCCTAAGGTATAAGTGCATATGGTGTCTGTGTGAGTCTAGCATAGGTTTTGTACTGGAAGGATATTCCACTACAAAATACTATGCCCAGACAAACTTAAAAACGTTCCCACTTTGGATATGTGCAGTACAGTGCAGCACATATGAAAAGTGGGAGTCAGGAGAAATAAAATAATTTTTAACACCTGCTTCAAAATGCGCTCTTTTTTGGTTCAAACCCTGTCTATTATTGTTTGTAGGTAGGATTGTGCATCAAAAACTGTGGGTGGTTGCATGGAAATGCACATGCCCCTTGCACTGCTTTGTGTTATTTTGAGGCAACTTTCCAGTGCCAAACAAGTATTGTGCTGGAAAGTAAATCCCCCAAAAATCCTTTTGCGCGGGTTTGTGTCACTTTTCCGATGCAAATCCAGAGCAAACTTTTATACATCTGGGCAAAATATGTGTAAACTCCGCATCTAAAGTGAAATTTTGCAGAACAATCTATGGCATTGTTTCCATCATTTTTGCCATTTAAACATACACTGATATAAATAGGATTCCACTGTGGAAAATGAAAGTAAAGTACATGTTTGGCAAATGATAATCAAAATGTTATTTACCAAGGAAATAGTATGTTTGTTGTGCATTTTAAATCTTGTCTTCAATATTGGATGTACTCGCATTCACACTATTGGGCGCTGAGAAGCATTACTTTCAATTAGGAAACAGGGCTGATAAACTTACAGTACATCATTTATTTATTAGAGTTGTGTCTCTTAAGAGAGCACATTTGAATTGAAGACATTTAATTTTTAAAGAGAAATGTGCCATGTTCAGGAATCCTAATAAAACCTGCGAGCCCTTGTGAAAAAAAGTCTGTATTTACAATAGAATAGCGCTTGTAATATAAGCATGAATTTCCCGCCATATAAAACACAACGATTTAATGACAAAGAAGAATGCGCTTTCTTCCAGACATCTGTGGAGTTAATAACTGAAATCCAGCCTTCATTGGTAATTCAAGTTTCAAGTCAGCACTTCAGCGGGACAGGCATGTGATGCAAATGCATTAGCATCGCAAGAGACTCGTGTGCTCTTAAGCCTAGAAGTCTACCACCTTCCCAGACTGGGGGATGGGGCTTGCACCTGACAACAAACCTTTCTGCGTTCCTGGGAGGCAGCATAGGATGACATTGACTTGAGACCCTGAAAGTAACAAGAATGGGGCTGAGGAGCTCAAACAAAGGCTCTCCAACACAGATTCGATCCCCCAGAAATTTTATAATAGCCACAGTGTTCGATTTCAGGTAATTGCTTATTTTAACATGCACTTTCTTATATTTTTAATTACCAAACTGCAGCTTTTTCATGACTTTCGCAGGAGGAAAAGGTTCAGTGTCTCGTAGAGCCCAGCGCAAGGCAAATGCTTATAGTTACTGTATTGCGTTTTCTAAAGGCTGTGTGCAGCTTCCACAATTCGCAATAAAAATAGAGAGATTTGGGGAAGAAAAAAATGAGCGGACGAGCAACCTGAACATATAAGACAGAGACCACATAGAGACATGACAGAAGAGAACATGGGATGTTGGGGAGTGCGATATGACGAGGGTGAGGTGTATGGAACTGGATGAGAGCCCAAAGGTAATAGAAAGATTAGAGCAAGTAGGGAGAAGAAGGGCTCAAGCAGGGAGAGAATACCCAGAATGGCATGGGAAATATGTAAGGACGTTCAAATGGGGAGATTTCGGGGTGATATTTTAAGGGGAAGAGGCCTGCCATCTAACATTTGTAAACACCCAAGAGGCAGATTAGAGTTTTAAGAATGAGATGTATTGGCTAACAGAACTGCATATTGAGCGCCTAATTATGAGTAGTATGGTCCAGGGAGTTCATAAATACTCAACCAGAACTACCATTTCTGGCTAGTTATTTCTCCACTGTACCACTCTATTCTGAGTTAAAATTTGGAATCAGACGGAGTGGTATCTCCCCATGGATAACATTCCACTTGACTTGTAATTGACCCAATAGTGGCTGTTTAAGTGAGTGAGTGAGTGTGAGAGAAAGAGAGAGAGAGAGTGAGAGAACATCCATAAAGATATAAAATATCATCAGTTTACATATATGGAGTCGTTCTCTATGAATTGGTGAGAGCTTTGAATTAGGTAAAAAAAAATCTCAAGAGTGTTAAAACCCGGACTGGATTTGGGAAGGGGTAGGGTGACCTAGGAAAGGGGTAAATTAGATATCATTGCCTTCCCTCTAAGATTTCCATCATAATTGTTTGTTGGCTATGTATATATTTATTTGTATGCACGTACATGATATTGTACAGGGTCGATGACAAGCATAAAGTCAGCAACTCCTAGGAGAGACAGCTGGGTAGTGAACAGTTAAAGCAGTGTGATGTAGCATTTTGTAAATAAGTGAGTCTTCAACTCTTTCCTAATTTTAAGCAGCGTTGGTGCGGTTCTGATGGATATGGGGATGTTGTTCCAAATCCTGGGTGTATATATGGAAAAGGCATAATGCCTTGTTTTTTTTTCTTCCATACATTCCTTATTCTGCAGTCTGATGGTGTCCTGGCTCTGCATTTGCTAAGAACCAACAGAGATGGGGAGCTTGTCTGAAAGATAAGTGGGGGTGCTGATCGCGATGGCTTTGTAAAACACGTCGCTGGCTTTGAAGATGGTGCGGGCCAGCAAGGGGAGCCAATGTAGTTCCATTAGGATAAAGGTGATGATATCATATTTCATGAGGCCCAGGATGAGATGTGCTACGGTATGCAAGAGGCTCTTAAAGGGTTGTAGGAAAGTGGGTTTCTGTTGCAGTAACACCCCCCACTTTTTGCCAGACTACTGATGCACTTTGACTTAATGTGCCCTGGGTCCCTGCCAATCAGGTTCCCAGGGCCTGTGTTCTTTTCCCAAAACTAACCCAATTGGCATTTCTAGCCAAAGGTCAGCCCCTGGTAAATGGTACCACAGGTACCCAGGGCACTGTGACCAGGGAAGATCCATAAGGGCTGCAGCACTTATTGTGCCAACCTTAGAGGCCCTGTACCTTTACACAAACACACACTGCCTTTGCAGGCTGCGTGTTTTGGTGCAGAACAAAGTGAAGAGTCAACATGGCACACATCTCTGTGTGCCATGCCTACAACCCACTGCCCTCGCATAGATCAGTCATCCCTCTAGCTGCGTACACTAAACCAGTGGTGAGGGTACAGGTGCATGTACATTGTGAGTGCAGTGCTGCCATTAAGAGTATATGGTGCTGGGAGTTTGTCATTACTAACTCAACAGCACCATAATGGCCACACTGAAAACTGAGAAGTTTGGTATCAAACTTCTCAGCACATTAATCCCACACTGATGCCAGTGTGGGATGTAATAAAAAATGCACACAGAGGGCATCTTAAAGATGCCCCCTGGAAACTAACCTACCACTAGTGTCCAGGCTGAGTGGCTGCTTTCAGCTGCCACCACCAGACATGTTTCTGGACCCCTGGGTCGAGAGCCTGCTGCTCTCTGGGGCCTGAAACAATGCACATCCTGGGACGAGGTGCCAAGCGTCCTCCCCCAGTATGGGCAAGGTTCACGAAGGGGAAGCTTCAAAGGCTTGCCGCCTTTGTGAGCTTTCCCAGGCCACTTGCTGCTTTCAGCAACTGGTCCCCACTGATTCTCACCCCCACTTTGGGCGGGAGAACCGGCGGGAAAAACAAGTGAGGAAGAGAGGTGTGCCCACCTCTGCCAACTCCACCCCTCAGGTGGGGGAGGCGAGGTGAAGCACAACTCTCAGTCCCCGCCATCTTGCAGATGGGGGGACTCAGCCAATTAGGGAAAGGCTTATGCCCCCCTCCCACTGGAGGGTGGCATAATAGGGGGTGTACCCGCCCCAGGGAAGGGACCCATTTGTCCCAACCTTTTAACCTCCTGTAAAGCCCCTAAATCTAGTATTTAGGGGCACCCCTGAACCTTGCTTCCTCAGACAAGAAGAAACTACAAGAGAAGAAGAAGAAGGACCGAACAGCCGTGCAGAAGCTAAAAAGAGGAAGACGCCCACTGACATGGCCCCAGCCCTACCGGCCTGTCTCCACCTTGAACCTGCTCCTGCAAAATCCCGGTGTGTCCTGCAGCCAGCAACCTTGAAAACCCCGGAAGACCTGCCTGCCTTCAACCTCCAAGACTGTGTCTCCTGTGAACACCGGATTTGTTCATCTGCAACCTCTGGTTCCGGCCAGACACCGCGGATCTGCACCTCTCTGCACCCGCCGTCCACGGCCCGAGCTCGAGTGGGCAAACACCACGAGGAGGTCCCCCCAGTGATCCTAACCCAAGATCCGGTGACCCCTGACCTGCCTCAAGCCTCCAGCCGATGCCTGCAGCCTAAATCCGGAAGGTCCCCCCAACCACGACCAGGAGCTGGTAATAAGATCCGACCCCAAAAGGCACCCCTGCACCCGACACCCCACGGCCTTGGGTGGCCAAACCGATGGTGCTTAACCGACCCCCAACTTACCTCTTGAAGGGGTGGTCGCACCCAGAAGACCTTCGTCCCCAAGCCTGCAGTGCCTTTGCAAACCGGAGGTTCCTCTAAGCAAACAACCGGGCGCCCGACGTCGAAACAGCACCCTGCACCCGGCCGCCCTACTGCTGCTGATGGTGAACCTTTGGTGCTAGTTTGTTTCCCAATTTGCCCTGAGCTAAAGTCTAGGAGCTTTGCTCCCACAACCAAGTGGCCTGCTCATTAGCAGCCACCAACCGGAGGCCCCCTATCCCCCATTGGATAACATTGGGGCTCAGCACTCTGCACCCGGCCGCCCTAGTGCCGCTGAGGGTGTAACTAGAGTGCATCCTTGACCCTGGGGGACCTCTGAGTCTACCCCCAGTACCTCAACTCCCACTACCAAATACTTACCTCAAAACCGATAGCACTATTTTCCTCCATAGGATAACATTGACTGTTTTTCTTGGAAAAGTTTCTAAGTGTTGAGTTTGAAAACCTAAAGAAATTCTTTAAAATTGTACTATTTAACCAAAACGATTTTACTTACCTGTTTACAGGATATGTCCCAGAGTAGTATCCAGGTATACTACTCTGAGTAAGAAAAGTAATCTAAAAAGTAACTTACCTGGTATTTTACTGAAAAGCCCATTCAAGTCTATGTACTGTATTTACAAAGTATTGCATTTCTCTGCAACCATACTTTAAGTCAAAACTAAGTGGCTATACAATTACAATTCAAACTGTTTACAAACTGCATTACTACTGTAAAGTATTTATTGCTTACCTGTACCAGGCTTGCTTGGTTCTAGAAAATAAAATAACTAAAAGAATATTTTTATAACAAAAACAAATTGGTCTGAAGTTCAGTCTTTGAGTGTGTGAATTCATTTGCTGATTGAGTGTGTACAACAAATGCTTAACACTGTCCTCTGATACTGCCTTACTGCTCGACCACACTACCACAAATAGAGAGTGAGGTGCTATCTAACTTTATCTCTGCCTACCTTTGGGGTTCCACTGGACTCTGTGCACACTATACCTCACTTTGGTATAGTATATACAGAGCCAGCTTCCTACATGGGTGACAGTGGGGAGTCTGGGACACCATGGAGTAGGGTGTTATGCCATTCATGCGTGAGTACAAAGGCTTGAACAGCAGTTTTGAAGTTGCTTTCTGGAACAAACTGTTTCACTTTCTTCAGAAGAGAGAGCTAGTACCAGGCCACTTTTTTGGGGGAAATGTGTTCCTTGAGGACGTGGTTGGTGTCCATGGTGAATCAAAGTAACTTGGCATTCCGTGAAAGGTTGAGTTTAAAGCCGTCAAGGTACAAACCATTGAGCCAAGGTTTGAATGGTGTGAGGTGCGTTGCTGCATTCCTGTCTTAAGCATTAGTTCAATAAGCTAGTGCATACTGGGAGTTGCAGTGAATATACTTCAGTCCAAACATTTACACTAACGTTCTAGATTAGAGTTGTTTGTATAATGAAACATTTATTTTAACATTTCGTCCCCATGTAACCATAGGGGACTTAGGGCCAGATGTACGACCATTGATGTTTGCGACTCGCAAATTGCATTAAATTTTGAGTCGCAATTTGTGAGTCGCAAACCTCAATGTACAACAGTGTCAGAGACACTGTTTGCGATTCCCAATGGGGTCGCAAATTGCATGCCTCATGCATATTAATGAGGCTGTCGCAATTTGCGACCCCATTAGGTATGGCTGACACTCCCAGTGATGGTGGCCTGCTGGGGTCAGCAGACCACCATGTCTGGGACTGCTTTGTCAATAAAGCAGTTTTTTTAAAATGCAGCCCATTTTCCTTAAAGGAAAACGGGCTGCATTTAAAAAAAAAAGAAATTAAACATTTTTGTTTCATTTGTTAAGGGCAGGTAGTGGTCCCTGGGACCACTGCCGCTCTTTAAAATGTTTGTGCACCCATTCACAAAGAGGAAGGGGTCCACTGGGGACCCCTTCCCATTTGCGAATGGTTTGGCACCCTCTTGAAGAGGGTGGTAAACTGCGAGTGTTTTGCGACCACAATTGCGGTTGCAAAACATTTTTACATAGGTGTTGGACTTGCTATTAGGAAGGGACACCCTTGGAATGCCCCTTCCTAATAGCGAGTCGCTAACCCTATTTTACGAGTCGCTATTTAATTAGCGACTCGCAAAATAGGGTTAGTACGTGGGCCACAGGTTTTTTGCGTGCGCAAACGGGTCTAAAACTCATTTGCTCACGCAAATAACCGTCGTACATCTGGCCCTTAATGTTACAGTTCATTTTTTGATCCTCATTCTTATTAAAAAAGTTATTAGGACCTGTCTGCAGAACTTACTGGACACCCAGTTTACCTGGTAGTTTAGGAAGTTGCTTCTCGATGTGTGTTGCATCTATGCAGCTTCTTAGTAGAAATCATAGACTCTTGGTTACCTCTAGACCATAAAGTGCCTTTGTGGACCAATAGATACTTAGGTACTCAGTGGGTTTACCACACCTGTACCCCATAGACTCTTACATATTTTATATTTGTTCAGAACAGCAACATGCTCTTAGCATAGGTCAGCTGGACCCAAGCACAGTGTGCTGAGGCAAAGAGGGGTGGAAAAGGCTATCTTCATCCAAATCATGCAGCAGTCTCCCTATGACCAGACCCCAAAGAAAAGTGTATTTAAACACTTTCTGTCGGCTGCCTTCGTACAGCTCATCTCTAAGGTATGCACTAACAACTTGAGGTGTAAGGAATCTTTTTTTGTGAAAAACAGCAGAAGGTGCACACCAAATTGGTGTTTGCTGTGGAGCTATCAGTGCAAAGGTGAGCCCTGGCCAGTCTCTATGAAGAACATCAGCTACCCCATCAAGCAGTGGCGGCATGCAGAGGTAACGCTGTGGGGCGGTGAGGCGAGACGGGGGCGGGGCTGGGTGGGGGGTATGTGGAGTCCGACATACGACGGCAAAGGTGAACGTAAATAAATAAATATCTGCCATCGTATATCGGACTCCACTACCCCCCACCCAGCCCCCGCCCCGCCTCACCGCCCACAGCATTACCTCTGCTAGCCGCCACTGCCATCAAGAGGGATTCAAACAGGTGCTCAAACACAAAGATGTCGATATCCACCAATGCAGAAACTGCATCTAATCTTAATAATTCTAATCTAACCCATCCCTCCTTACCTCTCTAGCTGTTCTGCCCCTCTTCCACCATACCTACTTAATTCTACTGTGTCTCCTTCCTCTTTGCCCTCTCTAGTGACCCATCTCCTCTCACTAACAGATCTCTCCACTTTCTAACTTTAACTACTCATTATACCTTGCCTACGCTCTCTGCTCAGTCATACTAAATACACGCCCTCCTACATCTCCTTACTCAAGCACAGGCTTCTCATATACATTTCTGTTCTCCTCCAAGCACTCCTGCATTAACACACTCAGGGACTTAACTATGACTATCATTTACACACTGTCTATAGGGACTTGAGCACAAGTTTAATCACACACTATCTCTGCAGGGACCTAACCTAACACACTAACTCAACAGGGATTTAAATAGGCTATCAATAACACAATATTCCTATGAGGACTTCAACACAGGTTTAAACACGCACCATCTCTGTGGTGACCTGGGCATCACTATAGTCACACTATATGGGCACCTGGGCCTCACTATAATTACTCATATCTCTGCGGGGACTCATGTATGACTAACCCAACACGCTATCTCAACAGGGACTTAACTATGACTATCATTAAAACACTATCTCTACAGGGACTTGAGCAGAAGTTTAATCACACTCTATCTCTGTGGTGCCGACTGCATCACTACACATATACGCTAGCTCTATGGGAATCTGGGCATCGCTACAATCACATACTATCTCTGTGGGGACTTGAGAATGACTTACCTAACACAGTATCTCAAGAGGGACTTAAACATGAGTAATCTAATACACTATCTCAACAGGGACTTAACCATGGCTATCAATAACACCCTATCTCTACAAGGACTCGAGCGCAAGTTTAATTACACAGTATTCCTCTGTGTACTTGGGAAAGACTAACCTAACACAGTATCTCAAGAGGGACTTAAATCTAACAATCATTAACACACTATCTCTACATGGACTTGAACATACTTTTAATCACACACTATAGTAGTGGTGACCTGGGCCTCACTATGATCAAACAGTGTTTCTATAGGAACCTAGGCATCATTATAATCACACACTATGTCAGTGGGGACATCAGTATGACTAACCTAAGAAAGTATCTCAACAGGGACATGAATATGACTATCATAAACACAATATCTCTAAGTTACTTCATCACATGTTTAAACACACACCATCTCTGTGATGGCATGGACATCACTATAATCACACACTATCGCTATAGGCAACTGGGCATCACTATAATCACACATAACTGTGTGGAGACACATGAATAACTAACTTAACACACTATCTCAACAGGGACTTCAATATTACTTTCATTAACACATTATCTCTAAGTGGTATTTAAACACAAGTTTAATCACACACTATCTCTGTGGTGACTTGAGCTTCCCTATAATCACACACTATCTCTATGGGGACCTGGACATTACAATAATCGCACAGCATCACTGCTGGGACTTGAAAATGACTAACATAACAGACTATCTAAAAAAACACTTGGCTATGAGTATCATTAACACACTATTTCTAATGGGACCTGAGCACAAGTTTAATCACACAATGTCTCTGTGTTGACATGGGCATCACTATAATCACACACTATCTTTGTGGGCACCTGGGCAGGGGCACATTTTATGTTTTATTTCCCCACAAAAACAGCTAATTGTCTTTTTCTGTTCCTGAAAAGAGGATTCACTAACCCCTTTGAGAAATCCTAGTTGTATACCCAACATACACCGACGTACAACATTTGGGATACTCAAAAATGTTTATGTTAACATTGTGAAAGAGTCCTGTAATTAAGGGGGCTCATTTTGTAGTGTTTATTCACATGAAAAGTACAGCTGTATGTCAGCCAAAGTGAAATTATTTACTCTTACACAATGAGCATAACAGCTCAGTTTAAGAGCCTAATTTGTACAACTCATCAATGCTGTCGAAGACTCTTATACTTAACATGAGCAACTCTGGGAATGTGCTTTTTTCTATGAAAAAGGCAGTGTTTAAGAACTCCTGCATTACACCCCAAACATAAAATGTGACTCCCAAATTGATTTTTCTACTTTTTGAACTCTCCCATGTTTTTCAGGGGCCCATTTTGAGAATGTTTCTTTTCCCATTTAAAGGCTGTTGTACCGCACCACTGCCAATGTGTTTTTTTCCACTCTTGCACTAAATGACAACTAGCCTTACCCTCGAAACCCAGCTGTATGTTCCACTTACAGAATTTGTGCTCCCAAACACAAAAAATGTTTTAACTTTGTTAAACAAGGTTTATGTTTGAGCATACAATAATTTATGGAGTGTGAGCTAAGGTGGCTTGAAGGAGCCCCAACCGCAGGTAGAGGAAACACTCAAGAGAAGAAAGAACTTTGGAAGGAGAGGCCTATTATATTCTTGAATTCTAGTGACAAAAATAACAAAGATGTGCCCATCCTTAAATCTATTTCTCCAATGTAATAAACCAACAGGGTCAGAAAGAATCAGTGTGGGCAGTTTGTTACAATCAGAAATACAGTTGTATCTTCTCTATGGAGAATAGTCTATTAGGTGGTGGCTAGAAAAAAGAATGCAAACTCAGATATTTAGTTTTCTAGGGAATTATGGACCTTCATTGATGAACAAATTTTAAATCAGTTATTGTTGTATTTGAAGTGGAATTATTAGATTAGTAGGATAATTCCAGTGTAACTACTGGAGGTGCTTGAATACCACTATTATCAGATCACATCCCATCATCTCATTTGCATTTTTAAAGTGCACGTTCATGCCTGTGGGATATCTTAGTGCTGAATAACAATTGTTTTTTGTTACCCAAGTCGATGGTACTCATTTTATCAACCGTGGAAAGATGAAAGTCTAAGTGGAAGCACCAGGATTCATACATTTGAGTTGGAGGCCAAACACAGATCCCTGAAGTGCAGTGGCGGCTGATAGGGGACAGTGGTGGGGGGCAGTGGAAGGGGGAGTTAGGAAATGCATAAAAAAGAAAACTTACCTGCTGGTCGCCGTCGCCAGCTGCCGCCTCTCCTCGCAGGAACAGGAAGCGTCCAGGCTTCCAGACTCCCCTGACCAATCACGACGCTGCTGATAGCAGCATTGTGATTGGTCTGAGCACCGTGGTTTGGCACTCAGAGATGGAAAGGAAGCCTGGGCATGTTCTCCATCCAGGCAGTAATGCAGCCTGGATGGAGAACATTCAAAGTGCGCATGACTGTTTGGTCGGCCAGTGACGGCGGGCCAAACAGTCATGCGCACTTTTGGTGCAGCAGGAACCAATACTCCTCCCCAACGTCAGGGGAGACCAGCCCCACCCACCTTAACCTGGCAGCAACTGTGTTGGATTTGGCCCTTTTTGCAGGGTCATTCCAGAACTTTTTGCCTTCCTTCTGTATTTTTTCTGACCTGTTTTTGTTGGTTTTATGACTCTGGGCACTTTACCACTGCTGATTAGTGCTAAAGTGCATGTGCTCTCTCTTGTAAACTTGGTAAGACTGGTCTACACCTGTTTGGCATATTTAATTTACCTGGACCCAGGGCCCGTAAATTAAATGCTACTAGTGGGCTTGAAGCTCTGCTTGCGCCCCCACTGAAGTAGCCTTTCCAACCTATCTCAGGCCTCTGCCAATGCAGGGCCTGCGCGCTGAGTTCACTGCTCCAGTGACGGGGCATGGCAAGTGGTTGCCATGTCTGAAACTCCCCTTTTACTATATATGTCACCCCTAAGGTAGGCCCTAGGTAGCCCTATGGGAAGGGTGCTGTGTAGGTAAAAGGTAGGACATGTGCCTTAACTGGGTGGTATGTCCTGGTAGTGACAAACAGCCTATTTGGTTTCTCACTGCGGTGAGGCTGCCCTCTCATAGGGTTGCATTGGGGATTCCCTGATATGTGCTTCAGTTGTAATTCCTGACATGAGAGGGTAGCGTGACCATGTTTGGATTAGTAGTGATAAATCCTGCTTATTGGTGAAAGCAGATTTATTATTATTAGTTTAGAAATGCCACTTTTAGAACTGGACATTTCTGTGTGCTTAAGAGTCTTTGTGCCTGCCTGATGTGTATTGACCGTCTGGTTTTGACTGACAGGCAAGAGGGGACGTGCATTCACTGAAAAACCAATCATTGTTTTTTCCTGCAAAGTTAAGGACATAAATGTAGGGCCTGGTAGGTGCCCATTTCAAAGTCAGTTTTTATTAATTATTTCTGGATGTGAGATTTGATAAAACCTGCCCTACTAAAAGCAATTTGCACTGTATTACCAAACCACTGGCACCCTGGTATGGTGGGGACCTCAATGACAACAATCGCTCCTTTCATCAATAAGGAATGCCATGGAAGAAAAGCAAATCCATTAATGACTTTGTACTTCTAAAATCCGTGCATGCAACACATACACCACCAATGAGGTAGCCCAACAAAAGTAGAATGCTATTCAAAACAAATCAAGACTGACCAACCTCACACTCAGAATGCAAGTGCAACACCATAATCTATTCTTTACTTACACATTACAAACAATCTGACAGTACATAGACAACACTACATCTCACTACCCTGAGAAAGTCCCCTTCCCCTTTCAGAACCCAGATGTTCACCCTATCACCTTAAGCAACCTCTGATTATATCCCTTTCGTTTGACCTTCTACTTCCTTGTGCTGCCACTGGCTAGCTATGTGCAATATAAATATACATATACAGTTAAGTAATCAAAAATTGTACCTCACCACAACTGGTTTCTTTTTGCATTCTAGTGTTTAGTCCTGTATTTGTAAAAGGAAAAGCACAACTACAGTTTGCAGAATACCAAGAATAAAACCATAATTTGACAGGCTACTGAGATGTTTGTGTACTGTTTATGCTGAATAAGCAGCTTGCTAGGACCTAATGCAGAGGTGCCAAGTCGGCAGCACTTAATGGGAAACACCAGAAATACTGTACATGTAAAATTAAAATTAAGAAGAAAAGCACAAACACACAAAAATTAGTTTACATTGTGTACATTTCAATTATACCGCCTCTTTAATGCAAATAACGTTATTTTTAAATAACTGTTTGGGGACTTGAAATTAAACAGGTTTCCTTTTACTGGGGATGTACATTTTATGCAGGAATGTGAATTTAATTTTATTTCTAAAAGTATCTTATGGGTGCAAGCCATTTTTTTACATTTTCAAAGACCTCAATGTGTTGAAATGCTGTGTGTTTTTTTTACCAGCCTGAGAAGGAAAATTCCTTTTCCCCTGTCTCTGCTAACAATCGACAGGCATTGAATGCATTAAATTGTATCATACGACCGTGGATGAGAGTTTCGTCTTAACAGAACATCTTCAGTGTCCCATCCCTTGCTGCAGCCCTCCCCCATACTTCTGTTGCCTTCTGTTGCCTTCTGTTTACTTCAAACTCTTGCTCTGTCTTAGCAGAATCTTATACTATTCTTACTGACATTGCTTTCTTCACTCTGCACTATGATCATAAGATATACCATAAAGGGACCTGCAGAGCTGCTCAAAGCTGCTGTCTTACTGAAAACCATAAACCCTGTGCCTATCTCTTACACCTCTTCATTCATCGCTTTGTTCCAGTCCACGATAACAGCACATTGGTGGTTATCACACATAACAGGGAAACACTTCACACAAAGTATCCATATAAAGACAATACCCACCCAGCCACACATCCCACATGGTGTAGAATGCGGCCCATGTAGGCCAGCGCTTCAACGCCTGCTTAGGGCTAGTAAGTGCTATATAAATATTGCAATACAATACAATGCATTACTGTGTGAAAAGACTCGTGTCCAGATTTACCAATATTTGAAACTACTAAGATATGGCAAATTTTTTCTTTCCCCCAGAGGTGGTGGACTTTTGACTGCCATGTGTCAAATCACACAACCTTTACGCCATAGTTCAACGGTATGTGCATTCTCTAAAGCATAGGCTGTGCAATGGAAGGGAACCCGTTCAGTACATTGACTATCTTTTAAAACTATTTCCACTTCTTATGTGTGCTATACAAAGCAGCACACATGCAAAGTGGAAAAAATAAGGTGAAACGTAAATATTTTTCCTTGTTAAGCCTGCCTCGAGGAGGCGTACGTTTGTGGGGCAAATTCCTCTCTACGAATGTTAGTAGATAGAGATTTGTGTCAAAGCCCATGGTTGGTTATGCATGGGAATACCCATGTACCACCCTTGGAACAGCCCCATGATGCAAAGTAGATCAAAGTAGCTCATAGCACAGCTTTCCGTTACTTTGGAATACTTTGCAATGCAAATTCTGGTTTGCTTTGGATTGCAAATCCCACCCCAACAATTTGAGCTGGGTTTGCATCATAAAAGTGACACAAGGACTGTGCATTGTTTTAATAAATCTGGGCCTCAGAGTAATTCATTGACTTATTTAACTTACTATAAAGTTAAATGTCACTAGTGGACTGTAGCACATGTGCCATCACTAGAGTGAGAATGAGAAACATGACTGACGCTTGCCACCAGTAACCTGGATGCGCAGGTTAAACTACAAATTGAACCTCTGTAAATAACCCCTTTTGACAGTCCTAAATCCTTCTTTTAAATATTACTTAGTCACCCATAACTTAGCCTTAATGCCCAATAAGGCCTGGTACATGGTATTGAAAGGTAGGACATCTAAAAGTTTAATGTAAAACAAGTCCTCACAGTGACAAGTACCCAAACGCTAGTTTCACTGTGACAAGGTTAACTGTTCAAAGGAAAGCATTAGGAGTTTTAAAATTAAATGTTATCTCCACCTCAGGAACCAGCTAAAAAGTTCTTTTTTGCACTTTCTAAAATATTAATTACAAAGCCAATTCATTGGTAAAGTAAGCTTTATGCTAAATATTGTATGTTTTTTTTAAAGGCACCTTCTGCCTGCATAAAGCTTCTAGAAGTCCATCTTATGAGCGTCCGACTGAATAGCTCCTTAATAGGTGTGAACTTGCTCCCAGAATTGAGCTAAAGGCCTTTGGAGTGGGGAGGTGTCCTGTTCCTCTGACAGGATTACTCTCTGGGCAGTGCCCAGGTACTTAGGGCCTGATTACGATGTCGGGCCGCCGGTGGCAGTCCCACTGACGGACATGCCTTCAGTCCAACCACTGTATTAGGATGCAGGTGATCGGACCACAGAGGTTGGGAGGAAAGTCCGCCGCCTCCAACAGGATCATCCGATCCCGACAGGGAAGCAGTCGGAATTGTATTCCCGAATGGCAGCAACGCCGATGCAGGCTCCGCCGTTGGGATTACGATATCACTTTCCAACAGTCTTATCATGGTGTTCTGACCGCCATGAAAAGGCTGTCAGAAACAGACTCTGGATAGACCAGAGGTCTATCCAGTCTGGTTATTACATAGCCCCTAGGAACGGCGTCTACAATGTCTAGGGCGGACTGTGCATGAAGCCATGTTTCCACTAGGAAAAGGGCAGTTATCTGTTTCTCCACAATCAGGTCTGTAATTTCAAATCTGTGCTTTGGGAGGGAGCGACAATTTAATAGGAAAAATTGGCCTTTCTTAGGGTAATTTACCATTATCGGGTGTAGCATAAAGGAGCATCTCTCGCAGGAATTTTGTCCGAGCTCCACCTGAACCGAATGCAGACAGATGGTGTTGCACTTGTGGTTTAGAGTGTGTAGCTCGTTTGCGGAATATTGCACCAGACCTGGCCTGCAATCGGCAGGGTTTCTGGCCCCTGGCGCCGTCCCGGCGAGGACGGGCGCATACGGGCTTGCTTTTGCTCTTTTTATACAAAGCGATACCAAAGGGGATGATGGACGGAGCGTTTGAGCAAATCAAACACACACCCCCAGTCAACTGATCTGGGTTTAATCCATCATCATTCTTTAGCTCACTCCACCACCCCAGTTCAGACATGGCCATATGCAAATCAGTCTGACCCTGTGCCTCATGGGAACAGTCCAGCCCGAACTGCCAAGCCATGTCTCCCCTGGACCGGAAACAAGCATCCTGGGACCGGTTTCGGGTTCATAACCTTCATCAGCCAGGCTATCTTGAATCCAGTGGCAAAGTGAGCAAGGGACCCACGTCTGGGCATACCCTGCCAACTTAGGGCGAACAAAGCGATACCAAAGGGTATGATGGACGGAGCGTTTGAGCAAATCAAACACTCACCCCCAGTCAACTGATCTGGGTTTAATCCATCATCATTCTTTAGCTCACTCCACCACCCCAGTTCAGACATGGCCATATGCAAATCTGTCTGACCCTGTGCCTCATGGGAACAGTCCAGCCCGAACTGCCAAGCCATGTCTTCCCTGGACCGGAAACAAGCATCCTGGGACCGGTTTCGGGTTCAAAACCCTCATCAGCCAGGCTATCTTGAATCCAGTGGCAAAGTGAGCAAGGGACCCACGTCTGGGCATACCCTGCCAACTTAGGGCGAACAAAGCGATACCAAAGGGGATGATGGACGGAGCGTTTGAGCAAATCAAACACTGTTCGCCCTAAGTTGGCATGGTATGCCCAGACGTGGGTCCCTTGCTCACTTTGCCACTGGATTCAAGATAGCCTGGCTGATGAGGGTTATGAACCCGAAACTGGTCCCAGGATGCTTGTTTCCGGTCCAGGGAAGACATGGCTTGGCAGTTCGGGCTAGACTGTTCCCATGAGGCACAGGGTCAGACTGATTTGCATATGGCCATGTCTGAACTGGAGTGGTGGAGTGAGCTAAAGAATGATGATGGATTAAACCCAGATCAGTTGACTGGGGGTGAGTGTTTGATTTGCTCTAACACTCCGTCCATCATCCCCCTTTGGTATCGCTTTGCTCTTTTTATTGCCTGCATGACTAGAGCGCTGCAGGCCAAGATGGCGTCCCCGCTCCACCCTACGGGTGCCCAGAGGACCGAACATGACAGCGTGAGTCCGGAAAGAGAGCCACAAGCCTCAATCACGGGTGAAACCCACCCCCCGCAGCCTCTCGGTAAGCAGAATGCTCTTAGTTTGCACACAATGTCAAATTCAATATTAAGGAAAGCATAGGAATTGGATGGACTAGATTTACTGTTCACACTCCAATTTAAGCAACAGTAGGGAATGTGTTGGACTTCAGAAAGGTTACATATACCATTCCAATACAGACATTTAAAAAAATATTTAAATACCTAAAAACATAAAATGATTAACCATAGTTAAACCAGAAAATATATATTGTATACATTTAAATAAAATGCGCAATTTATTATAAATATACAAAATAAACGTATAAGTAAATGAAATATTTAAATAAACATACGTAGAATTCACTTCTCTCGCTACAACTGAATAAAACCACAAACACCAAAAGATAAATTAAAAAATAAATAAAACAATAATAAAATTAAAATAAATTAAACATATAAAAATAATAGATCTAATATACACTTGCTGATATATATTGCTAATTATTTCTTGCATAGTCTAAATAAAACTATTTTTTCATTTTGAATATTCAATGTAAAAATTATGATTTATGAATTAAATATTTAAATAGCAAAAAAGTAATAAAGAAAACAATTTTCATTGAAATAATTTCTCACCCTATTCCCCTACAAACTGACATGCTGCTAAATTAGCTATAACTAATTATACTATACAAAATATAAATTGAAAATCTGAAATTAAACCCAGATAAATGAAAGAACAATTAAAACATTACATACTAACCATTTATATATTTATTTTACCTTACATTACTTAACATTACAAAATAATTAGTTAAAATGTAATTAACCTCCCCCCATATTCCCCCAAAAACCCAATATCCCGCTACTAAATTATAAACTACTTAACATAGGTATTTGTAGATCGCACAATAACTCTTAAGCATCTTGGCACTAACAGATGTTTATTGTTACCCAACAGTACTCATTTTATCGACCTCAGATGGTTGAAAGCCTGAGTGGACCCACCGCGATATGAACCTATGACCATGAGATTGAACACAGGGCCCTGTAGTGGACACATTAGTCCACTGAGCCACCAGACGCATCTAATTGCCTTTTAAAAATTAAATTACACATTTAAAATTGCAAACTATATTTAAAAAAATAAAATTTTACTAATATTACAAGTGTATATATATATATATATATATATATATGTAATTAAAAAAAATGTTTATTACAAGTATACTAAAGTACACAATATTAATTACAACAATTGTCTTCATTGCCATATTGTATACAATAAAACCTGCATTCTTAATTTTAATATTCTGTTCCACTATATTTTTGAAGTGGTGATATTTTTGACAACATATTTATGTCACATGATATTTTGAAATCAATATTTGTTTCATTCACCATATTTAACTTGTACCCATTTTGAAAATGTCCCTTTTCTCATTAAAAGTGTAGCTACAGAACTATTAGCCATTTTCTCGACTCCGGCACAAAGGGAACACAAACCTAATTGCAAAATGAGGAGCTTATTGATGAGCCCCTTGTTACACTTTGGCCCCGCCGTTGCGTCACTTTTTGTGAGGCTGCAGCGGCATAAATATTGTGCCATGTTGCACCATATATACAAAGTGATGCATCAGGTATAATGTATGTAGGGTGGGTGTTCCCCCTCAAAAGCCTTGTAGAAGTGGCACAGTGAAATCTATCAGATTTCACTGTGCCACTTCTAGAGCACTACTGCGTCACAACCTTACGCCTGCCTCATAGCAGGCATAAAGGGTGACGCAGTGCAATGGGAATAGGCTTCCCCCATGCATTGCTGGAGTTGCATCATGCTTACGACACAACTCCAGCAATGCATGGGTTTCGCGCCGACAGATACGTCAGGATTCCTGCCGTATCTGCCATTCCGTGCGACATGGTGCGCGATACAATAAATGCGGCACATCCATCATGTCGCAAGGAGGGCGCACTGAAAAGTGTTGCATTGCTGCTTTCACGCAGCGATGCAACACTTTTCATAAATGAGGCCCTTAGTGTTTAAGACTGTATGTATAAAATGCCCACTGTCAAAAAAACGTTTTTCAACTTTGTGAAGGACTCCTATCTTTAACATGGGCACATTTTAAGGTTTCTTTTCTCACAAAAACAGCTAGTGCATGACTAACAAATTGTCCTTCTCTATTCCTAAACAAAGGATTTACCGGCTCCTTTTAGGAAGCCTAGTTTTATACCTCACACACACCGAAGTACAACATTTGGGCTCACTCCTCAAAAAAAATTTGTTAACATTGTGAAAGATTCCTATAATTAAAGTAGGCACATTCTGAGGTTTTTATTCCCATGAAAAAGACAGCTGTGTGTCAGCCAAAGTGACTTTCTCTACTCTTACATTATGAGCATACCAGCTCAGTTCAGGAATACAATTTGTAAGACTCTTGTATATGATTTGCCCTTCAAATAAAGAGACCATCAACGCTGAGAAAGTCTTTTGTAGCTGACATGGGCACTTTTGAGAATGTTTAAGCCTTGTTAAGAATTTCTATTTTACACTACAAATATAAAAGGCTGAACAAATAGATGTTTTCCAATTTGTGAAAGTTTCCCATGTTTCACCTGGGCACATTTTGAGAATGTGTCTTCCCATAAAAAGGCGGATGTACCATTGCCAACTTGATTTTTTTCTATTCTTGCACAAAGGACTGCTAGCTCCATTCTGGAAATCCACTTACAGAATGTGTGCTCCCAAACACAGTAAATGTTTAAAGTTTGTTAAACAAGGTTTATGTGTATATATATATATATATATATATATATATATATATATATATATATATATATATATATATATATATATATTATCTACTGGCGGTCGCCAGTAGATAGTTATAGTTACAACCTATTATCCATAGGAAATCCACGACATTCTATTTGAAATAACTCTCTTGCCGGTTGACGTATCTTCGCAAAATTTTCAAACTTTGTGGGGCGCTCCAGTCCGCTCCTACCCTGAAAGTCTCGGGGGGATTCGTCAAGCGGGGGCCGAGAAAAAAGGGGGGTCCCAAAACGCGTTTTCCCCATGCAATTTTCCATAGGAAACTTTAGACACGGCTACAGCCCGAACTGCTGAACGGAATTACACCAAATTTGGCAAAGAGGTAGTTCTTGGTTCAGAAAGAACCCTTTTGTTAAATGGTGTAAATCCGTTCAGTAGTTGCTGAGAAAATCAAAAGTAAAAAGATAGATATATCTAGGGCCGCGGATCCTCCCGAGCACGAGCTTTATGTTAATTGGCTGTCAACACTCCAAATCAGGAAGTGTTGGCAGCCATTTTATCCCTCGGTAGAACCGAGGGACAGAAACAAGTGCGCAAAGCGCACAAAGGGGGCAGGGTAGAAACACCATGACCCCCTAGGTCTGCTCAGGGGGTCCCACAAGGACCCCCTGGGCAAATACATTTTTTTTTTTTTTTAAATCGGCAAAAAACGATTGGGCCCGTAGGCCCCGCCCCTTCCTTCACCACTCTGCAAACGCGCCCCTGGCGCGTTTGCAGAGGAGAACAATTCCCCTTGAATACTGGGGGTCCCTGAGGGCCAACTAGCCCACCAGGAACCTCCAGTATGCGCCAGGGAGCTGCCTTGCAGAGAGGTGTACAGAGGCCACGCCCTTTTTACACCTCTCTGCAACGCAGCTCTATGGCGCTTTTGGAGGTATATGGTGGGCTAGTTGCACCCCAGGGACCCTCAGGATTCAAGGGAGTTAATCCCCCGACTTAAAACGCGCCACGGGGCGCGTTTGCACAGTGGTGAAGGGAGGGAGCGGGGCTTCAGGTGACATGTGTGCAAACAGGCCCCGTGGCGCGTTTTAAGATGGGGAATTAAATCCTCTTCAATCCTGAGGGTCCCTGGGGGCCAACTAGCCCAACAGGTACGTCCAGAAAGCGCCACAGAGCTGCGTTGCAGAGAGGTGTAAAAAGGGGTGTGGCCTCTGTACATGTCTCTGCAACGCAGCCCCTGGCGCATACTGGAGGTTCCTGGTGGGCTAGTTGGCCCGTAGGGACCCTCATGATTCAAGGGGACTTAATCCCCCAAATTAAAACGCGCCACGGGGCGCGTTTGCACAGATGTCACCTCAGGCCCCGCCCCCTCCCTTCACCATTGTGCAAATATTCCTCTAAAATCAGCCGAAATACGAATTCTGATTTACTCACCTGTTATCAGGAGAGACCTCAGTGCTGCATCTTTCAGCCCAGTACTGGTCCTGAAAAGTAATTTTAACCGTACTTACCAGTAACTTGAATTTCCTTCCATAGGCTAACATTGACTGGTTTCACTTGGAAATTCTTCTAAGTGTGGAGTTTTGGAACTTTAAAATATTCCTCTAAAATCAGCCGAAATACGAATTCCGATTTACTCACCTGTTATCAGGAGAGACCTCAGTGCTGCATCTTTCAGCCCAGTACTGATCCTCAAAAGTAATTTTAACCGTACTTACCGGTAACTTGAATTTCCTTCATAGGCCAACATTGACTGGTTTCACTTGGAAATTCTTCTAAGTGTGGAGTTTTGGAACTTTAAAATATTCCTCTAAAATCAGCCGAAATACGAATTCCGATTTCCTCACCTGTTATCAGGAGAGACCTCAGTGCTGCATCTTTCAGCCCAGTACTGATCCTCAAAAGTAATTTTAACCGTACTTACCAGTAACTTGAATTTCCTTCCATAGGATATCATTGCCTGCTTTTTGCTGAAAAAGTTTCTAAGTGTTGATTTTGAAACATACAAATATTCCTCTAAAATCAGCCGAAATCCGAATTCTGATTTACTCACCTGTTATCAGGAGAGACCTCAGTGCTGCATCTTTCAGCCCAGTACTGGTCCTGAAAAGTAATTTTAACCGTACTTACCAGTAACTTGAATTTCCTTCCATAGGCTAACATTGACTGGTTTCACTTGGAAATTCTTCTAAGTGTGGAGTTTTGGAACTTTAAAATATTCCTCTAAAATCAGCCGAAATACGAATTCCGATTTACTCACCTGTTATCAGGAGAGACCTCAGTGCTGCATCTTTCATCCCAGTACTGATCCTCAAAAGTAATTTTAACCGTACTTACCGGTAACTTGAATTTCCTTCATAGGCTAACATTGACTGGTTTCACTTGGAAATTCTTCTAAGTGTGGAGTTTTGGAACTTTAAAATATTCCTCTAAAATCAGCCGAAATACGAATTCCGATTTACTCACCTATTATCAGGAGAGACCTCAGTGCTGCATCTTTCAGCCCAGTACTGATCCTCAAAAGTAATTTTAACCGTACTTACCGGTAACTTGAATTTCCTTCATAGGCTAACATTGACTGGTTTCACTTGGAAATTCTTCTAAGTGTGGAGTTTTGGAACTTTAAAATATTCCTCTAAAATCAGCCGAAATACGAATTCCGATTTACTCACCTGTTATCAGGAGAGACCTCAGTGCTGTATCTTTCAGCCCAGTACTGGTCCTGAAAAGTAATTTTAACCGTACTTACCGGTAACTTGAATTTCCTTCCCCAGGCTAACATTGACTGGTTTCACTTGGAAATTCTTCTAAGTGTGGAGTTTTGGAACTTTAAAATATTCATCTAAAATCAGCCGAAATACGAATTCCGATTTACTCACCTGTTATCAGGAGAGACCTCAGTGCTGTATCTTTCAGCCCAGTACTGGTCCTGAAAAGTAATTTTAACCGTACTTACCGGTAACTTGAATTTCCTTCCATAGGCTAACATTGACTGGTTTCACTTGGAAATTCTTCTAAGTGTGGAGTTTTGGAACTTTAAAATATTCATCTAAAATCAGCCGAAATACGAATTCCGATTTACTCACCTGTTATCAGGAGAGACCTCAGTGCTGCATCTTTCAGCCCAGTACTGATCCTCAAAAGTAATTTTAACCGTACTTACCAGTAACTTGAATTTCCTTCCATAGGATATCATTGCCTGCTTTTTGCTGAAAAAGTTTCTAAGTGTTGATTTTTGAAACATACAAATATTCCTCTAAAATCAGCCGAAATCCGAATTCTGATTTACTCACCTGTTATCAGGAGAGACCTCAGTGCTGCATCTTTCAGCCCAGTACTGGTCCTGAAAAGTAATTTTAACCGTACTTACCAGTAACTTGAATTTCCTTCCATAGGCTAACATTGACTGGTTTCACTTGGAAATTCTTCTAAGTGTGGAGTTTTGGAACTTTAAAATATTCCTCTAAAATCAGCCGAAATACGAATTCCGATTTACTCACCTGCTTTCAGGAGAGACCTCAGTGCTGCATCTTTCAGCCCAGTAATGATCCTCAAAAGTAATTTTAACCGTACTTACCGGTAACTTGAATTTCCTTCATAGGCTAACATTGACTGGTTTCACTTGGAAATTCTTCTAAGTGTGGAGTTTTGGAACTTTAAAATATTCCTCTAAAATCAGCCGAAATACGAATTCCGATTTACTCACCTGTTATCAGGAGAGACCTCAGTGCTGTATCTTTCAGCCCAGTACTGGTCCTGAAAAGTAATTTTAACCGTACTTACCGGTAACTTGAATTTCCTTCCCCAGGCTAACATTGACTGGCTTCACTTGGAAATTCTTCTAAGTGTGGAGTTTTGGAACTTTAAAATATTCATCTAAAATCAGCCGAAATACGAATTCCGATTTACTCACCTGTTATCAGGAGAGACCTCAGTGCTGTATCTTTCAGCCCAGTACTGGTCCTGAAAAGTAATTTTAACCGTACTTACCGGTAACTTGAATTTCCTTCCATAGGCTAACATTGACTGGTTTCACTTGGAAATTCTTCTAAGTGTGGAGTTTTGGAACTTTAAAATATTCATCTAAAATCAGCCGAAATACGAATTCCGATTTACTCATCTGTTATCAGGAGAGACCTCAGTGCTGCATCTTTCAGCCCAGTACTGATCCTCAAAAGTAATTTTAACCGTACTTACCAGTAACTTGAATTTCCTTCCATAGGATATCATTGCCTGCTTTTTGCTGAAAAAGTTTCTAAGTGTTGATTTTTGAAACATACAAATATTCCTCTAAAATCAGCCGAAATACGAATTCCGATTTACTCACCTGTTATAAGGAGAGACCTCAGTGCTGTATCTTTCAGCCCAGTACTGGTCCTGAAAAGTAATTTTAACCGTACTTACCAGTAACTTATATTTTCTTCCATAGGAATCCATTGTCTGGTTTTCAGCAGAAAAGTTTCAAAGTGTCGATTTTCACAAACTACAAATATTCCTTAAAAATTGCCTGTATGACTTAAACGCATTCTTTCAACTGTTTACAGGAGATGCACCAGTGCTGGATCCAGGATCCAACACTGAGTAAGAAAAAGTAACGATAACAGTTTTTACCTGCTAAGTGAATTTCCTTCCATAGGATAACATTGGTGATTCTATGAGAAAAAGTTTCTAAGTGTCAACTTTTAAAATACAATAATATTCCTTAAAAATCACGACTGTAACCAAAACGCTTTTACTCAACTGTTTACAGGAGATGTACCAGGACTGAATCTAGGATCCAGTCCTGTGGTTAGAAAAGTAATCCATAAAGTAACTAATTGCATTTAACTAGAAATTCACATTGAGCTGAATGTTGCATTGTGTTTGAAAATGTGTTGCCCATTGCAACAACTGTAACTACTGTACTTAAAAGTCTATTGCCTATGTGCAAAGTATTTAAACTAAAGTAATTCATTCTGAGAAAGTATTTTTTGTAATGTAATGTATAATGTAATTACAATGTAATTTAAAAAATAAAATATGTAAAAGAAATTGTTTCTAAAAATGTAGTAAATCAGTATGAAAAAAATTAATATAAAAATTAATACATTTAAAAATTGTCATTTAAAAAACCTTTGAAATTCACTGAAAAAACCGTAGGTTTCAGGCACGTTATAGTTACAAATTAGCATTTTAAAAACCTTTGAAATTCACTGAAAAAACCATAGGTTTCAGACACGTTATAGTTAGAAATTAGCATTTAAAAAACCTTTGAAATTCACTGAAAAAACCATAGGTTTTAGGGACAGTTATAGTTAGTTGGACATTGCACTCGTACAAAACCCGTGAAATTCCCCGTTATAGTTAGTTCAGCTAACTATAACTCGCGCCCGCAATGCACTGCTGATGACGTCACATATTACATCACTCATGACATGGTCAGTGACATCACTGATGACATCACTGATGACATCTCAAATGACATCACTGATGACATCATCCACGTGATAATCTGATGCAGCTCCTCACACCCTAATATAACCTTTGATACACCCAATCTAAATTACAGAGTGCCATTCGCAAAACCATAGACACTCCAACACCAATAACTACATACCCACTCACTGATTCTTAGGTCTACACACACACATCCACTCACTCACCCGTACAGTCACTCATACTTATGGTCACTCAGTACAGGACTATCATATGTACTCTTACTCCTATATAGACACTCAAACACCGCCACTCATCCATAGAGGTACTCACACACCTAGTCAGTCATGCAAATAATTAAACACACTGCCATTTACTCACCTATACAGTTATACACACACCAGCTCACTTAATCATACAAATACTAGCACATTGTTACGCTCTTATACAATCACTGATACAAGCACACACTCATCCATACAGCCACTATCACAATCACTCACTCTCGCTTATAGCTATTTATATACTCCAATACACATATATACTGCCTTTCACATATGTAGTTACTCACACATGTACCACTGGGACATACATTCACTCACTAACACACTCTTACACACACTTACCCACCCATACAGTCTATCACAGATGCACTCTTGAAACCATCCACCCAGTGAATCACCCACTCACACATCTATGCACAGTCGCACACACCCCATCCACACAAACACTCAGGCACCCATACAGATACTCATAGAACCAATCAATAACCCATATAGACACTCATGTAGCTATTCGCAAATCCATGCATCCACTTACACACCAACAGACGGATACAGACATTCACACAGTTTAGTCACTAACCCATGCATTCAGTAAGATACGTTTAATCACTCACTTGTAGAGTCAGTCACGCACGTACTAAATCATCCATTCAGACACTTAACACCCACTCATTCTTCAATACGCCTTTCCCTATATATATTAAACATATTTAAACTTTACAGAAACACACAGTCACTGGATGATGTCATCAGTGATGTCATTTGAGATGTCATCAGTGATGTCATCAGTGATGTCACTGACCATGTCATGAGTGATGTAATATGTGACGTCATCAGCAGTGCATTGCGGGGGCGCGAGTTATATTTAGCTGAACTAACTATAACGGGGGAATTTCACGGGTTTTGTACGAGTGCAATGTCCAACTAACTATAACTGTCCCTAAAACCTATGGTTTTTTCAGTGAATATATATATATATATATATATTGCAACCTGAGTTTTGTGGATTCCGGAGTGCTTCCTAATCGCCAGTGGTGCTGGTTTGAGGCGATGCCACATCATGCCTCTAACAATCAAAAAATTCCACTTCTCACATGAAGAATGGACCAGCACTCAAATCTCTGGAATTATCCAATTTAATTCAAAGGCAGCATTCGTGAGGACATATATATATATATACAAGTATTTATAGAGTGTGAGCCTGGTTAGCTAGAAAGAGCCCCAAGAGCAGGTATAAGGAATACTTTGAGAGAAAGAAGAGCTTTGTGAGGAGAGGACCATTTCATTCTTGAATTATAGAGACAAAAATTATAAAGATGTGCCAGTTCTTAAATCAATTTCTGTATTGTAATAATCCTAAAGTGTCAGAACGAATCAGTATGGGGAGTTTATTGCAATCAGAAATACAGTGATATCTTCTTAATGGAGACTAGAGTTGATAAGATGGGGGCTGGAAAAGAAAATGAGAACTCTGATACTTGGATTTGTAAGGAAGTGTAAACCTTCCTGGATGAACACAGTTTAAATCAGTTAATGCTGCATTTGAAGTTGGATTCATAGATATGGGATAATTCCAGTCTATCTCTAGTGGTGGCTTGAGTACCACTATTATCACATCATCTCATGTGCATATATAAAGTGTACATTCACACCTGAGGGTATCTTGTTGCTGAATACCATATGTTTTTTGTTATCCAAGTAAATAATACTTATTGTTTAGACCTTGGAAGGAATAAAGGCTGAGTGGTAGAACCAGGATTCAAACATGTGAGAGAGTGGTCAAACACATATCCCTCAAGTGGATTAATTCATTTAATAAGCCACCAGACTAATACGATCTGTATGGGTTCTTCAACATACCTATCATTACACACATCACTGTGGAGACTTGAATATGACTGTAATCACACATTATCACTGTGGGGACTTAAAAATCACTATAATCGCACAATATCTCTGTGAGGACTTGTACATGACTATAATCACGCACTACAACTGTGTGCTATCCCTGTGCATCCCATTAATCACACGCTATCTCTGTGGGGACCTGGGCATGTCTATAATCACACACTATCTCTGTGAGGACCTGGGCATGTCTTTAATCATACTCTATCTCTGTGGGGACCTGGGCATGTCTGTAATCACACACATTCTCTTTGGCAACCGTGGAAACACTATAGTCACACACCATCTCTGTGGGGACCTCGACATCTCTATAATCACACACTATCTCTGTGGGGACCTGGGCATGTCTATAATCACACACTATCTCTGTGGGGACCTCAACATCTCCATAATCACACACTATCTCTGTGGGGACCTGGGAATGTCTATAATCACACACCATCTCTGTGGGGACCTCGACATCTCTATAATCACACACTATCTCTGTGGGGACCTGGGCATGTCTATAATCACACACTGTCTCTGTGGGGACCTGGGCATGTCTTTAATCACCCACATTCTCTTTGGCAACCGTGGTAATACTATAGTCACATACCATCTCTGTGGGGACTTGAGCATTCCTGTAATTAAACGCAAGCTCTGTTTTGGCTTGAGCATCATCAGCTTCGCATTCTCTGTATGGGGCTTTGTGAATACTGATAAGTAGTAAAATTAGACTTTTGGTCTAAGTTCACATTGTTGAAACTGAAAAGTAGAAAAGTTTGATTTTTTGTCTAAGTTTACCATTGTGAATCAGGCCCTGTTTTAATGAGGACTTAAACACAATCATCTTCATGCACTATATCTGTGGGGACTTGAACATCGCTATAATAACACACTATCTTTGTGGGGGCTTGAACATCACTATAAAAACATATCATCTCTGTGGGGACTTGAGCATTCCTGTAATTAAACGCAAGCTCTGTTTCGACTTGAAGCACCAGGGGGTGCCATGAGGCATAGGGTTAAGACTGATTTGCATATAGTTGGGTCTGAACTGGGGTGGCAAAGTGAGCTAAAGAACGATGATGGATTGAATCCAGATCTGTGACTGGGGGTGAGTGACTGAAAAGTTTCAGCACTCCGTCCATAATCTTTTTGTGTTTGCTTTGTTCGCCCTAAGTTGGCAGGGTTTGCCCAGACATGGGTCCCTTGCCCACTTTGCCACTGGATTCAAGCTAGCCTGACTGATGAGGGGCTGTTACCCGAAATCGGTCCCAGGATGCTTGTTTCCGGTCCAGGGAAGACCTGGCTTGGCAGTTCGGGCTGGACTGTTCACATGAGGCACAGGGTCAAGACTGATTTGCATATAGCTGGGTCTGAACTGGGGCGGCGAAGTGAGCTAAAGAACGATGATGGATTTAGCCCAGATCTGTGACTGGGGGTGAGTGACTGAAAAATGTCAGCACTCCGTCCATCATCTCCTTGTGTTTGCTTCAACTTGAACATCAGCTTCACATTCTCTGTATGGGGCTTTGTGAATATTGAAAATTAGTAAAGTTAGACTTTTGGTCTAAATTTACCTTCGTGAATACTGAAAAAAGTAGTAAAGTTAGACTTTTTGTCTAAGTTTACCTTTGTGAATCGGGCCCTATTTTAATGAGGACTTAAACACAATCATCTTCATGCACTATCTCTGTGGGGACTTAAACATCGCTATAATAACACACTATCTTTGTGGGGACTTGAACAACACTGTAATAACACACTATCTTTGAGGGGACTTGAACATCACTATAATAACACACCATCTGTGTGGGGACTTGAACATCTCTATGATAACACACTATCTCTGTGGGGACTTAAACATCGCTATAATAACATACCATCTCTGTGGGGACTTGAGCATTCCTATAATTACACACAACCTCTGTGTGGACTTGAACATCATTAGCTTCACACTCTTTATAATGGGATTTAAGCTTTGAATGTACACACTGTTTCTATGGAGACTTAAACACAATTATCTTCACCCACTATCTCTGTGGGGACTTGAACATCTATTTTGGCAAAACTTTAAGTGGCTAATCAAGCTCTGGGTTCCACTTGACCATATTTCTTGGTTCCATATGTTAATTTCTTTGTGTTAGTTCCCTTATCCCCTAAGATTTTAAGCTCTAATAAATAGGTTAAATACAGCTTTAAGTCTTTCTTTAAGCATGATATATTTTCTGGCACATTAACATAATCTGTCTTTAATGTATACCCCTAGTATATATGCAGCAATTCATATATGAATAGATTATAATGTTGTTTGTGTATATTGTTGATAAAATAAACATTTAGCCATGTGCCTTCGACTGTATTCAATCACAAATAGTGTTACGGACTAGGTCCCCACAAGGATGGTACCACGTGTTCAAGTCCCCACAAGGATGGTGCTGTGCGCACGATTAAATAACAATATATTTGCAAATTTGAAGCAGGATCCTGTATCATGCATTTTTTCTTAACTTTTTTCTGTTATTAGTGTGTTGTGAAAACATTGGGAAAGGTTAGTCCCCACAAGGCAGGTATTCACACATAGTCCCCACAAGGATGGTAACACGTGTGTGTGTGTGTGTGTGTGTGCGCGCGCTCAGGCAGCTCTTTTGAAGTGCAATTTAGGTAGGTGACTGTTCTACCCCTCCCATCAATTCAGGAAGGCCCTCCAGCCAACAACCAGTCCCCCTTTTGTGATACTGTCTGCGAGAAATACAAAAATGCCAACTGCCAACTATACCTAATCATGAGGCCCAGGAACAGGCTGCAGGCACTATATGGATAGGACAAGAAAAGGCCAACTTTCTAAAACTGGCATTTTCAGAGTTGTGACTTAAAATCCGCCTTTACCAATAAAGAGGATTTTAAATTACAATTCCTTAGACACCAAAGTGACATTCCTACCTGCTACCAAACAAAAGTTCTCACTTATTAAAGGTAACCCAATGTTATCCTATGGAAGAGGTAGGCCTCAGAGTAGTGAAAAAGGATTTTGTGAGTTTTTTACTACCAGGACATGTAAAACTTAAACGTACATGTCCCACTTTTTAGATACACTATGCCATATGGGCTGCATAGGGCCTACCTTAGGGGTGCGTTATATTTATTAAAAAATTGAGTTTTATGCCTGGCAAAGGTTTAATTTTGCCAGGTCAATTTGGCAGTTTAAAACTGCCTTCTAGCTGCAATGGCAGGCCTGAGACATGTTTTAAGGGGCTACTTAAGTTGGTGGCACAGCCAGTGCTGCAGGCCCACTAGTAGCATTTAATTTACCAGCCCTGGGTATATGTTATACTACTTTACTAGGGACTTATAGGTAAATTAAATATGCTGATTAAGTGTAAGCCAATTTTACCATGTTCAGAGGAGAGAGAATATGCAATGTACCACTGGTTAGCAGTGCTAAAGCCAACAAAAACGAATTGAGGCAGAAGGAAGGGGTGAAAACAAATGTGTTTGAGGGACTACCACCCAAGATTGTCAGATCTGACACTCTCCAATATGTAAAGGATCAAGCCTATGCTGTGTTATAGCCTGAGCTTAGCTCTGGAAGAAAATGCAGGGAAGATCTATAAGATTTTCAAGTGGAGCCATACCCAGCTTACATAGAAACAGTTGAAATTATTTTCTTCAACTTTATATACAATTTTAGAAGCCACGCAACAACACTGAACATTTTTTTCCATTCCCTCACAGCACGGATACCGGTCGAGGTCTACAGGGCAGCTATCCGAGCAAAACTTACATTTTTTTTGTCCATGTCTGACTTGTAATGCAGTGTTCTTGTGTAAACCTACCTGAGTTTTACCTTGATATGTTTTATTTTTTCATTGTTGGTGCCGTTGCTCCTCCAAAGAAGTACTCAGTTCTAAACTTACTCGTCAATTATCCTTCTTTCCGTGTTTTCGGCACGTGCACCTCTACGTCCCATAGTAACCTCGGATACCTTTGGGTATATGCTGGCTACAATATGAAAACAAATAAGACATAGGTTGTTACTCTAGTTCTATACTCTCCAATCAGATGTACGTTTGCTTGCTACTATCTGTGCATACACACCCACACATCCTAGCCTCACCCTCAAACATCTGTTTACACTCAGCTTCACCCAGCCGCGCCCCACAGCACCCGCCCACAGGCATCCACCTACACCCAGCGTCTGACTCACACACATCCATCCACAAACAGTCTCACCTTCTTGCACACATCTGCAAGCCTCCACGCGGCGTTTCAAAGACACAGCAGCACACCAGCACAACTGACCCACGTGTTTCCCTTCCCTGCACGACAGCGGTCCCCCTTAACCACAGGTTTCAGTCTCCCTCCAGCGCACCCGTCGTGCAGACGAGTACCACAGAAACCCACGAAGGCAGAATCCGCAGAAAATGATGTTCACTTTCTACGCACCCAGCGCTCCGCTTTTGTTCCTCACAAATCTTGGGAACTTCCGGCACCTTGAGGTTGAAGTAGGTACTGAACCCTACCGCTTTGATTCTCTCTGCTCACTACATGTTTATTAATCTCTCGCGATTTCTTCTTTTGGCCTGTCGGGATTAGATTTGAGCCATTGTTTTATTTTTCCCCTTTATTTGTATGTCTTATTACTAGCCTATTTTCTGACTGTATTAGTGCCAAGATAGGATATTGGTGTTTTTATTGCCATAAACACAATTTACATAGATGACAAGTTTTCTGCTTTGGTCATGTGTGACATTATCAGGGTTTAAGTGTGCTTATGTGTAATATTCTGCGTCTCATGAGTGAGTGACACTGAGAGTCAAACCTAATTGGGGTTAAAACCGATCAATATATATGCACTATATATGGTGCCAAGTAGCTCCTTGGTGCAAATTGACACCACACATGCATTTTATTGAAGACAGCAGAGCAAGATCTTTCTTGCACTTTCAAGGCTCTCCATCTTTGAGGTACGCTAATTAAAATATATGCATTTATTTATACATCTTTTATCATTAGGAAACATGTACGGTGATCTATAACTTTGCGGGATATATATTGATGTACAAAGACAACAGATTTAAAGGCTTACCATGTAACCACAAATTAGCATTGTTCCAGACTTAAATGTTTTGATGGCGTTGTGATGTTGATAAACTAGGAGGAGGGAAATGGAGTCACATTTATATGCCGAACAGCTTATAATATGGTCTCGTTAGTTGTAACTAGGCGGTAGAAAACAAGAGAGAGAAGGAAACCACTTAACAGTCCTACCAAAGCATCCTAAGATTTTGGAATAGACGCCTCACTCACTGAATTGTGACATGCTTCATCATTGGCGCCTTTCCACACCCTGGTAGTATGATACCACTAGGGTGGACTCAACCAAAAATGGGAGTTCTTATATAAAGTATTTCTCTGGATAAAGTAGGGGTCCAGATAGGTAAAAGATGCTAAAAATAGATACAAGGTTTTAATTGAGCATTAGTTTCTAAATTGCCCCTGATGTTTCCATTACCAACATGTTTCGGCCCTCGCAAAGAGCCCATACGGGTCTGGGCCCTTCGTTAGGGCTGTGTGTATATTCCTGCCTAACTTTGCATGCACTCCATGCACATACGTGAGGCGTAAGGCTCTCACCTGAAATAGAACTTCCTAGTTTAGCGGTACCTATGGATAATGAAGAAAGAATAAATAAATAAAAACGTTTTTTCCCCAAACCGTTTGATCAAAAAGTGTTTCTTTTGGGGATTCACAAATGAGTAGATTTACTGGAGAACGGTTGGTGCCCAAATAACAGGTATTAGTGACCCGGTTTTTTAACTCAGCAGAGAGGGCAACACACATTTATTCCAAGACACCCCCAACCCTCTGTCGTGCAAGCAGACACATTTTTAGTTAAGGACTGAATTCTTGCCCATTGAAAATGGAACTTGGTGAGCTAAATCCAATAAATCCCAAACCATTGAAGGTGAGCCTTACATGCATGCATAGGTAGGCAGGGATATACATATAGCCCTGACGAAGGCCTCAGACCTGGATGGGCTCTTGGCAAGGGCAGAAACATGCTGGCAATGGAGAAATCATGTGCAATTGAGAAACTAATGCTCAATTAAAAGCCTGTATCTGTTTTTATTCATGTCCAAGGTACCCTACAAATAAAGAAAAATCCTTTTTGGGTATATCGTGAGGTATTTTTAGCATCTTTTACCTATCTGCATCCCTGCTTTATCCAGAGAAATACTTTATATTAGAAATCCCACTTTTGGGTGTGCTGGCCCTGGTGGTATCATCCTACCATGGTGTGGACAGGCGCTAATGATGAAGCATGTCAAGATTCAGTGAGTGAGGCATCTATTCCAAAATCTTTGGATGCTTTGGTAGGACCGTTAAGTGGTTTCCTTCTCTCTCTTCTTTTCTTTTCTTCTCCCTAGTTGCCCTTTTGTGTATAATTGCTTATTTGGGAGAATGCAACTAGTTATGTTTTCTCTCACTCTCCCTGTGTGAGAACACTCGCTAGTTATAAAACAGTATTCAGCTTCAGGAGCATGTACTACACAAGCACTCTGTGGAGACTCTGGTGCAGCAGGCCTTTCTGTTGACACTGGTACGCCCGGTGCTGTGCTGGAACTCTGCAGCTCTGTGTCTGTCCATATTACAAGACATGAGAAATCACAAGCTCTCGACAAATGTTCATGGAGACTGATTAAAAGTGGGCCTTTGGGCTTACTGTTTTTGAAAGTATCTGCATGTTGTTTTACTATTATTGCTCCCTTCTGATGTCTTGGTTTCTACTCTCTTTTGAATTTGTATTATTTCCTGTCTGATCCTCATGAAATTGATTTGGTGCTCACTGCTGGTGGCGTTGACCACAACTAGGCAGGCAGAGGCTCTCTCGGTGCTCAGTGCACTACGGCTGTTAGTCCGTCTACTGCAGCTGAGTGGATCAAAAACAAAGCTGCTCTGAATCAGACACTGCGTGGTCACAGGCTCAGGTGCGTTGCCGGAAAACAACAACAGGCAAGGTGCTGCTCCCGATCCACGTCCGGGCACTGCAGGGTCCATACTGTATAATGTTTATGAACATGACCACGCTGCGCTGACAACACACACAGGGGCATCTTTATGTAATTTTAACACAGGGCAGAAAGTCAACTTGCTGCACTATGCTGTGTTACAGGGAAAGGGCAGGAATGCCCCATATTTATTACAATACAGTGCATTCCTGTCCTTTCCCCACTGCTGGTGCACAATGGGCTGCCTAGCACCAATGCAGGCACCCTTGCACTATGGTGCAGGGGTGCCTGCGTTGCATGCAGGAGGGTTTTTTGTGGAGGAAAGGGCACCTTCCTGCACAAAAATAATCCTCAGAGGCATTTTCCTCTATTTATGTGTGCTTCAGAATGCAGCACACATAGAAAGAGGAAGTAAGGAGGAGAAATTAAGATATTTCTCCTTGTTACACCTCACCTGAGAAGGCATATCTTTTTGGCGCATTCCCAGGTCTATCAGTGATGGTAAATCTGGGAATGTTTCAAAATCCATGGGAGCTGGGAGGGAACACCCACACAATGCCCATGGAATGCCTTCCTAGGCAGAGTAATGTAATGCAGCGATTTGAGCTGTGTTGCATTACGCCTGATTTATCAAGCCACTCAGAGCCACACAAAGTGGCCTTGCATGGCTTGATAAATAGTATTTTAGGGTTTGCGCCGCGCATGGACCACGTTGCGTGGTAACAACGAAATGCAAACCCTTGATAAATATGCCTTGTAGTATGCTCAGAGCTCGGCTTAATTGTGACTGACACTGATTCCCGTGCATGGCAACTAAAATACTTCTTAATTGATGGTGTGTGATGACTCACCGAATAAAAGGAAACAGGATTGAGGCAAGCCAGTGTATTTGACAGAGCACACTCACTGCCAGTACAGCTGACTACAGCTCCTTGTAGAGCACCAGTGCGCCTCCAGGGTGGCCAGAGGGCACTATAATATACGTGACTAATGCCTTTCACCAGCAATAAAATATGTTCGTTTAACCCCTGATGCGTTGCACTTGGCAGGGCTGAATTTGTTTTTGCAGGTTGGAATAACGCAGAAAGTGTCTGGATTGAATAGTTGACAGAAAAATACAATTTAAGTAAAGGGGCCCAAAGCTTTACGTAGGAGCCCGCCGCCAGTGCCGCTGAATGCAAGCGATGTTTAATAAATATCAAGGCTGCCTGGGCTTGATTTCATCTCCTGTCTCTTTCTTCTAACACCCTCCACTTTCTGTCTCTTTACCACACAGTCTTTAACACCCAGATACGTTTTTTGTATCCTTTACAACACTGTACTATGCAGGTAAGATTTTTTTTAAATAGCTTAATTTTTTATGTTATTTAAAAAAAGGAGGTAAAGGTGCGGGTACTGGGAGGTAAGGGTAGTAAGTAAGACAGCTTGAAAAGGAGGTGGAACAAACTATTATACATTGAGATTACAATAGGTAGTTTTAAGGTTTAGTAGTGGGTGAAGGTAAAGGAAAGTAAGGGTGATTTGAGGGTTTAGGGGTGGGTTAAGGTTAAGGGAGGTAAGGGTAATTTTGGGGTTCAGGGGTGTGTAGAGGTAAAGGGAAAAAGGACAGTTTTAGGGTTCAGGGGTGGGTAGAGGTAAACGGAGATAATGGTAAAATTTGGGTTCAGGCATGGGAAGAGGTAAAAGGAAATAAGGGTAATTTTAGAGTTCAAGGGAGTAAAGAGGTAAAGGAAGGGTGGAGGAAAAAGGAGGTAGGAGCAATTTTAAGGTTTATGGGTGGGTAGTGGTAAAGGGATGCAAGGTTAATTTTATGGTTCAGGAGTGGATAGAGGTAAAGGGAGGTGAAGGTGATTTTAGGGTTTAGACGTGGGTAATAGTAAACAAAGGTAAGGGTAATTTTAAGGTTCAGAGGAGTGAAGGGGGTTAGAAGTAAAAAAGGAGTATATATATATATATATATATATATATATATATATGCAAAGAAAAGTCCCAGGGTAAGACCTCGCCGGGTCGAACAAAAGGGCACAGACTCCAGTAGTGGTGCTTGTGATGTTGGTTTATTTAGCAAGCATGGCAAGAAGACGCGTTTCGACCGCAAGCCTGCGGTCTTGTTCACATATATATCTTTCTCTGATATCCACAAGGACCAGGCACAGACTCCGACCTCTTTTGCCAAAATTTGTTTATTCCGCACAATGCACTGCCATGACGCACTTCTGCCACAATGCTGGCCTTGACCACATGTGTGTGTGTATATTTATATACATATATACATATATATATATATATATATATATTCACTGAAAAAACCATAGGTTTCAGACACGTTATAGTTACAAATTAGCATTTAAAAAACCTTTGAAATTCACTGAAAAAACCATAGGTTTTAGGGACAGTTATAGTTACTTGGACATTGCACTCGTAAAAAACCCGTGAAATTCCCCCGTTATAGTTAGTTCAGCTAACTATAACTCGCGCCCGCAATGCACTGCTGATGACGTCACATATTACATCACTCATGACATGGTCAGTGACATCACTGATGACATCACTGATGACATCTCAAATGACATCACTGATGACATCATCCAGTGACTGTGTGTTTCTGTAAAGTTTAAATATTTTTAATATATATAGGAAAGGCGTATTAAAGAATGAGTGGCTGTATAAGTGTGTGTATGGATGATTTAGTAGGTGCGTGACTAATTCTATAAGTGAGTGATTAAACGTATCTTACTGAATGCATGGGTTAGTGACTAAACTGGGTGAATGTCTGTATCTGTCTGTTGCTGTGTAAGTGGCTGCATGGGTTTGTGAATAGCTACATGAGTGTCTATAAGAGTTATTGATTTGTTGTCTGAGTATCTGTATGGGTGTCTGAGTGTTTGTGTGGATGGGGTGTGTGCGACTGTGCATAGATGTGTGAGTGGGTGATTCACTGGGTGGATGGTTTCAAGAGTGCATCTGTGATAGACTGTATGGGTGGGTAAGTGTGTGTAACAGTGTGTTAGTGAGTGAATGTATGTCCCAGTGGTACATGTGTGAGTAACTACATATGTGAAAGGCAGTATATATGTGTGTTAGAGTATTTAAATGGCTATAAGTGAGAGTGTGTTATTGTGAGAGTGGCTGTATGGATGAGTGTGTGCTTGTATCAGTGATTGTATAAAAGCGTAACAATGTGCTAGTATTTGTATGATTAAGTGAGCTGGTGTGTGTATAACTGTATAGGTGAGTAAATGGCAGTGTGTTTAATTATTTGCATGACTGACTAGGTGTGTGAGTACCTCTATGGATGAGTGGCGGTGTTTGAGTGTCTATATAGGAGTAAGAGTGCATAGGATAGTCCTGTACTGAGTGACCATAAGTATGAGTGACTGTACGGGTGAGTGAGTGGATGTGTGTGTGTAGACCTAAGAATCAGTGAGTGGGTATGTAGTTATTGGTGTTGGAGTGTCTATGGTTTTGCGAATGGCAGTCTGTAATTTAGAGTGGGTGTATCAAAGGTTATATTAGGGTGTGAGGAGGTGCATCAGATTATCACGTGGATGATGTCATCAGTGATGTCATTTGAGATGTCATCAGTGATGTCATCAGTGATGTCACTGACCATGTCATGAGTGATGTAATATGTGACGTCATCAGCAGTGCATTGCGGGGCGCGAGTTATAGTTAGCTGAACTAACTATAACGGGGAATTTCACGGGTTTTTACGAGTGCAATGTCCAAGTAACTATAACTGTCCCTAAAACCTATGGTTTTTTCAGTGAATTTCAAAGGTTTTTTAAATGCTGATTTGTAACTATAACGTGTCTGAAACCTATGGTTTTTTCAGTGAATTTCAAAGGTTTTTAAAATGCTAATTTCTAACTATAACGTGCCTGAAACCTACGGTTTTTTCAGTGAATTTCAAAGGTTTTGTAAATGACAATTTTTAAATGTATTAATTGTTATATTAATTTTTTTCATACTGATTTACTACATTTTTAGAAACAATTTTTTTTACATATTTTATTTTTTAAATTACATTGTAATTACATTATACATTACATTACAAAAATACTTTCTCAGAATGAATTACTTTAGTTTAAATACTTTGCACATAGGCAATAGACTTTTAAGTACAGTAGTTACAGTTGTTGCAATGGGCAAGACATTTTCAAACACAATGCAACATTCAGCTCAATGTGAATTTCTAGTTAAATGCAATTAGTTACTTTATGGATTACTTTTCTAACCACAGGACTGGATCCTAGATTCAGTCCTGGGACATCTCCTGTAAACAGTTGAGTAAAAGCGTTTTGGTTACAGTACTGATTTTTAAGGAATATTATTGTATTTTAAAAGTTGACACTTAGAAACTTTTTCTCATATAGTCACCAATGTTATCCTATGGAAGGAAATTCACTTAGCAGGTAAAAACTGTTATCGTTACTTTTTCTTACTCAGTGTTGGATCCTGGATCCAGCACTGGTGCATCTCCTGTAAACAGTTGAAAGAATGCGTTTAAGTCATACAGGCGATTTTTAAGGAATATTTGTAGTTTGTAAAAATCAACACTTTGAAACTTTTTGCTGAAAACCAGACAATGGATTCCTACGGAAGAAAATATAAGTTACTGGTAAGTACGGTTAAAATTACTTTTCAGGGTCAGTGCTGGGCTAAAAGATGCAGCACTGGGTTCTCTCCTGATAACAGGTGAGTAAATCGGAATTCGTATTTCGGCTGATTTTAGAGGAATATTTTAAAGTTCCAAAACTCCACACTTAGAAGAATTTCCAAGTGAAACCAGTCAATGTTAGCCTATGGAAGGAAATTCAAGTTACTGGTAAGTACGGTTAGAATTACTTTTCAGGGTCAGTGCTGGGCTAAAAGGTGCAGCACTGGGTTTTCTCCTGATAACAGGTGAGTAAGTCGGAATTCGGATTTCGGCTGATTTTAGAGGAATATTTGTATGTTTCAAAAATCAACACTTAGAAACTTTTTCAGCAAAAAGCAGGCAATGATATCCTATGGAAGGAAATTCAAGTTACTGGCAAGTACGGTTAAAATTACTTTTCAGGATTAGTACTGGGCTGAAAGATGCAGCACTGAGGTCTCTCCTGATAACAGGTGAGTAAATCGGAATTCGTATTTCGGCTGATTTTAGATGAATATTTTAAAGTTCCAAAACTCCACACTTAGAAGAATTTCCAAGTGAAACCAGTCAATGTTAGCCTATGGAAGGAAATTCAAGTTACTGGTAAGTACGGTTAAAATTACTTTTCAGGACCAGTACTGGGCTGAAAGATACAGCACTGAGGTCTCTCCTTATAACAGGTGAGTAAATCGGAATTCGTATTTCGGCTGATTTTAGATGAATATTTTAAAGTTCCAAAACTCCACACTTAGAAGAATTTCCAAGTGAAACCAGTCAATGTTAGCCTATGGAAGGAAATTCAAGTTACTGGTAAGTACGGTTAAAATTACTTTTCAGGACCAGTACTGGGCTGAAAGATACAGCACTGAGGTCTCTCCTGATAACAGGTGAGTAAATCAGAATTCGTATTTCGGCTGATTTTAGAGGAATATTTGTATGTTTCAAAAATCAACACTTAGAAACTTTTTCAGCAAAAAGCAGGCAATGATATCCTATGGAAGGAAATTCAAGTTACTGGTAAGTACGGTTAAAATTACTTTTCAGGACCAGTACTGGGCTGAAAGATGCAGCACTGAGGTCTCTCCTTATAACAGGTGAGTAAATCGGAATTCGTATTTCGGATGATTTTAGAAGAATATTTGCACAATGGTGAAGGAAGGGGCGGGGCCTGAGGTGACATCTGTGCAAACGCGCCCCGTGGCGCGTTTTAAGTTGGGGGATTAAGTCCCCTTGAATCCTGAGGGTCCCTAGGGGCCAACTAGCCCACCAGGAACCTCCAATATGCGCCAGGGGCTGCGTTGCAGAGACGTGTAGAGAGGCCACACCCCTTTTACACCTCTCTGCAACGCAGCTCTGTGGCGCTTTCTGGATGTACCTGTTGGGCTAGTTGGCCCCCAGGGACCCTCAGGATTGAAGGGATTTAATTCCCCATCTTAAAACGCGCCACGGGGCCTGTTTGCACACATGTCACCTGAAGCCCCGCCCTCCCTTCACCACTGTGCAAACACGCCCGTGGCGCGTTTTAAGTTGGGGGATTAAGTCCCTTGAATCCTGAGGGTCCCCGGAGTCCAACTAGCCCACCATATACCTCCAAAAGCGCCACAGAGCTGCGTTGCAGAGAGGTGTAAAAGGGGCGTGGCCTCTGTACACCTCTCTGCAAGGCAGCCCCCTGGCGCATACTGGAGGTTCCTGGTGGGCTAGTTGGCCCCAGGGACCCCCAGTATTCAAGGGGAATTCGTTCCCTCTCTGCAAACGCGCCAGGGGCGCGTTTGCAGAGTGGTGAAGGAAGGGGCGGGGCCTGCGGGCCCGATCGTTTTTTTTTTTTTTTGTCGCCTGAAGGGGGCTGTGTGGCCCCCTTCCTTTTTCCTGTTTTTGGGCCCCGGGGACCCCATCCCCCGGGGCACGGCCTCTATTTTTAATTTTATTCTTTGGAGGGGGGCTGTGTGGCCCCCCCCCTCCTCTGGCCATTTAAGGCCCCGGGGACCCCATCCCCCGGGGCCGGCCATACCCTTTTTAAAAAAAAATTTAAACTTTGGGGAGGGGTGCTGCGTGGCCCCCCTCCCGGGCCACTACTTGCCCCGGGGACCCCATCCCCCGGGGCTGCCCTCTCCGTTGGGGACTGTGGGGGGTCCCCAATCCCCCCACAGTCCCGCCGGCTCCCCGCGTCCCTTGGGAGCCGGCATTGCTTTTCCACATGGGGAGCTGCTAAGATGCAGCTCCCCATGTGGAAAGCAGTCGGCTTTGGATATTGGAAGAGAGCAGGTTTCCCTGCTCTCTCTTCCAATATCCAAAGCAGTTTGCTATGGCAGGACGGGAGCCGCGAGGCTCCCGTCCTGCCATAGCAACTACAGTGTCCCGGGGTAGGCACCCGGGACACTGCAGGAGCCGGCCCTGGGGGTGGCGGTCCCCAGGGCCATCAAGGGCTCCAGGAGGGGGCCGCGCGGCCCCCTCCCTTAAATTGCACAGCCCCGGGAGGTGGTGGTCCCCGGGGCTCTGGGGGTCCGTGATGGACCCCCACATTTATTTTATAAGTGCCCCGGGGAGGTGGTGGTCCCGGGGTGTGTGGGGGGCTGGAGCCCCCACACCTTATTTAAATTAAAAAGAAGCCCCGGGGGTGGCGGTCCCCGGGGCTGCGGGAGGCAGAAGAGCCCTCCCGCACCATTTTTCAATAAAGCCCCGGGGGTGGCGGTCCCGGGGCTTGGGGGCCTTTGAGGCCCCCACACATAAAATTAACCCCCCCACCATGCCCCCGGGACTTGGGCCACCCGGGGGCAAATACAATCGAGCGCGGAGACCGCGCTCGATTCTTCGGCAGGATTCGCACACCCTGAGCGCATCCTGCCGATTTTAAAAAAAATTGTTGTTTTTTGCCCAGGGGTCCTTGTGGGACCCCTGAGCAAACCTAGGGGTCAGGGTGTTTCTACCCTGCCCCCTTTGTGCGCTTTGCGCACTTGTTTCTGTCCCTCGGTTCTACCGAGGGACAAAATGGCTGCCAACATTTCCTGAATCGGAATGTTGACAGCCAGCTGACAGCCAATTAACATGCAGCTCGTGATCGGGACGGTGCGCGCAGGGTGCGCTAAGGGTGCGCGAATCCTCCGTGCCCATAGATATATATGTACATTTACTTTTGATTTTCTCAGCAACTACTGAACGGATTTACACCATTTAACAAAAAGGGTTCTTTCTGAACCAAGAACTACCTCTTTGCCAAATTTGGTGTAATTCCGTTCAGCAGTTCGGGCTGTAGCCGTGTCTAAAGTTTCCTATGGAAAATTGCATGGGAAAACGCGTTTTGGGACCCCCCTTTTTCTCGGCCCCCGCTTGACGAATCCCCCCGAGACTTTCAGGGTAGGAGCGGACCGGAGCACCCCACAAAGTTTGAAAATTTTGCGAAGATACGTCAACCGGCAAGAGAGTTATTTCACATAGAATGTCGCGGATTTCCTATGGATAATAGGTTGTAACTATAACTATCTACTGGCGACCGCCAGTAGATAATATATATATATATATTCACTGAAAAAACCTTAGGTTTCAGGGACGTTATAGTTAGAAATTAGCATTTAAAAAACCTTTGAAATTCAATGAAAAAACCATAGGTTTCAGTGACGTTATAGTTAGAAATTAGCATTTAAAAAACCTTCGAAATTCACTGAAAAAACCATAGGTTTCAGGGAAGTTATATTTAGAAATTAGCATTTTAAAAACCTTAGCAATTCACTGAAAAAACCACAGGTTTCAGGGACGTTATAGATAATTGGACATTTCACTCATACAAAACCAGAGAAATTCAGCCGTTATAGTTAGTTCAGCTAACTATAACTCGCACCCCGCAATGCACTGCTGATGACATCACATATTACATCATTCATGACATGGCCAGTGACATCACTGATGACATCACTGATGACATCTCAAATGACATCACTGATGACATCACTGATGACATTATCCAGTGACTGTGTGTTTCTGTAAAGTTTAAATATGTTTTATATATATATATGCCAATGTGTATTGAAGAATGAGTGTGTGTATAAGTTTCTGAATAGATGATTTAGTAGGTGCATGACTGACTGTATAAGTGAGTGATTAAATGTGTCTTACTGAATGCATGGGTTAGTGACTAAACTGTGTGAATGTCTGTATCAGTCTGTCAGTTGGTGTGTAAGCGGCTGCATGGGTTGATGAGTAGCTACATGAGTGTCTATATGGGTTATTGATTGGTTGTCTGCGTATCTGTATGGGTGCCTGAGTGTCTGTGTGGGTGGGGGGTGTGTGACTCTGTGCATAGATGCGTGAGTGGGTGATTCACTGGGTGTATGGGTTCAAGAGTGCATCTGTGAAGGGCTGTATGGGTGGGTGAGTGTGTGTATAGGTGTGTTGGCGAGTGAATGGATGTCTCAGTGGTACATGTGTGAGTAACTACATATGTGAAAGGCAAAATATGTGAGTGTTGGAGTATATAAATGACTATATGTGAGAGTGAGTGATTGAGAGAGTGGCTGTATGGATGAGTGTGTGCTTGTATCAGTGATTGTATAAGAGAGTAAGTATGTGTTAGTATCTGTATGAATAAGTGCAGTGGTGTGTGTATAACTGTATAGGTGAGTAAATGGGAGTGTGATTGATTCTTTGCATTACTGACTAGGTGTGTGAGTAACTCTATGGATGAGTGGCGGTGTGTGAGTGTCTGTATAGGTGTATGATTGCATATGATAGTGCTGTATTGATGAGTGACTGCATGTATGAGTGACTGTATGGGTGAATGAGTGGATGTGTGTGTAGACCTAGGAATCAGTGAGTGGGTATGTAGTAACTGGTATTGGTGTGTCTATGGATTCGAAAATGGTAGTCTGTATTTTAGAGTGGGTGTATCAAAGGTTATATTAGGGTATGAGGAGGTGCATAAGATTATCACGTGGAGGTTGTAATCAGTGATGTCATTTGAGATGTCATCAGTGATGTCACTGGCCATGTCATGAATGATGTAATATGTGACGTCATCAGTAGTGCATTGCGGGGGCGCGAGTTATAGTTAGCTGAACTAACTATAACGGCTGAATTTCTCTGGTTTTGTACGAATGAAATGTCCAACTAACTATAACGTCCCTGAACCTGTGGTTTTTTTCAGTGAATATATATATATACATACACATATATATATACATACACATATATATATACATATATATATACATATATATATATATATCCAAGAAAGAAGTGACTCAAACAGATAGATTCACCAAAGAACAAAAATATATTTCCACTACAACGTTTCAGCTTCCGCCTTCCTCAGGTAGTACAAGATGGTTTGCTCAGTGGCTGCACAGATGACACAGCTGAATTTTCAAAAAGCATCATGAGTGAAGATTCCATTTGGAATGTGGAATCAATGCAGTCCTGAGAGCTCTTGAGATATGCAGTAATCAGGTTGTATTGTCAGTAATGTTCAGTCCATCTGGATGCAGTGATTTTAAACGGTACATCCAGAAGTTTTCTCTGGAGTCCAGTAGTTCTTCCTTTGAGACATGTTCCACGGGAAAATCTTCAAATCTGATAGTAAATGATCCACAAGGTTAAAATGATTGGCTACAGGTTGGTAAATTTTCTTATTAATTATTGCCAATTTGTGGTTCCTGAATCGTGTACGGAGGTCATTCACTGTTTGGACTACATATTGTTTTTTACAGCTTTGCCGTTGGCACTGAATCACATAAATAATGCATGTTGAGCGACATGTAAGATGCTGTCTTATTCCATAGGTCCTTCTCGTAACAGAACTAGTTACTGATGATGTTTGTAAAGGTATTCACACGTGATGCAGCTTTTAGAGTCACAGCAATGAACCCCTGCATTTGTTACAACTTGCTTGAGTTCAGCTCTCACAATAAGAGATCGTAAATTTGGAGCTCTGCGGTAAGCAATGACTGGCGGTTTTGGAAAAACCTTTTGCAATTTTTCACAAGTAGACAGTAAGGGAAATGTTTTTGCATTATATTTCTGTAGTTTGGGAGCTGATGGATGATAGTCAACCACAAATGGAGTTCTGTCACTTTTGTTTCTGCCGTTGGTATTCCAAATAAGTGCTTCTCTGGGTAACTGCAAAGACTTGTCAATTTGTTGCTGTATGATATGCAGATGATAGCCTCGCCTTTTAAATAATGTAGCAAGCTCCTGTAGATGGTCTTTACATGTTTCCTCATTGCTGCAGATGCGTCTTATTCTGAGTGGTTGGCTGTAGATGATGCTCAGTTTAGTGTGGTGTGGGTGGCATGAAGTCCAGTTTAGATACAAATGAGCATCTGTAGGCTTGTGGTACAGATCAGTTGTAATTTTTTGTTCATGAATGGTGAGTAGCACATCCAGAAAAGGGAGATGATGCTTCTGTTTAGTATTGCTGCTGGTAAATTTGATGGTAGGATAGATATTGTTGATATAAGCTGTAAATTGTTCCAATGTTCTACTTCCTGCATTCCATATTATAAATATGTCATCAATGTATCTTAGCCATACCAGTGGTTTGATGCTAAAAGTAGCAAGTATACAGTTCTCTAGTTTGCCCATGAAGATATTTGCATAGGATGGAGCCATCCGAGTGCCCATGGAAGTCCCTTGTATCTGCAGATAGTGTTTACCATTGAATGTAAAATTGTTGGATTTAAGGATAACTCTTGCAAAGTTGGTAAGCACATTTGTTGATGGCTTTTTCACAGTTCTTTTATTAAGAGCTTCAGATAATGCCATAAGCCCATCCTCATGTGGTATATTGGTGTATAATGATGTAACATCAAATGTAGCCAGAAGAGTATCATCATCAAATGTGTTGGTTTGGTTTAATTTTTCAATAATCTGAAGGAAGTGACTGGTATCTTTAACAAATGATGGAAGTTCCTGTACAATGGGCTGGAGTTGCAGGTCGACAAATAAAGATAGTCTCTCAGTGGCTGTGTCATTGCCAGAGATGATCGGACGGCCAGGATTGTTCATTTTGTGAATTTTGGGAAGCATATAAAATCTCCCAGGTCTTGGTTTGGGATGAACAAGTATATCTGCTGTTGTTTCATATATATATATATATATATATATATATATATATATATATATATATATATATATATATATATATATATATATATATTCACTGAAAAAACCATAGGTTTTAGGGACAGTTATAGTTAGTTGGACATTGCACTCGTACAAAACCCGTGAAATTCCCCTGTTATAGTTAGTTCAGCTAACTATAACTCGCGCCCGCAATGCACTGCTGATGACGTCACATATTACATCACTCATGACATGGTCAGTGACATCACTGATGACATCACTGATGACATCTCAAATGACATCACTGATGACATCATCCAGTGACTGTGTGTTTCTGTAAAGTTTAAATATGTTTAATATATATAGGGAAAGGCGTATTGAAGAATGAGTGGGTGTATAAGTGTCTGAATGGATGATTTAGTACGTGAGTGACTGACTCTACAAGTGAGTGAATAAACGTATCTTACTGAATGCATGGGTTAGTGACTAAACTGTGTGAATGTCTGTATCCGTCTGTTTGTTGGTGTGTAAGTGGATGCATGGATTTGCGAATAGCTACATGAGTGTCTATATGGGTTATTGATTGGTTCTCTGAGTATCTGTATGGCTGCCTGAGTGTTTGTGTGGGTGGGGTGTGTGTGACTCTATACATAGATGTGTGAGTGGGTGATTCACTGGGTGCATGATTTCAAGAGTGCATCTGTGATGGACTGCTTGGGTGGGTGAGTGTGTGTATGGGTGTGTTAGTGAGTGAATGTATATCTCAGTGGTACATGTGCGAGTAACTACATATGTAAAAGGCAGTATATATGTGTGTTAGAGTATTTAAATGGCTATAAGTGAGAGTGTGTTATTGTGAGAGTGGCTGTATGGATGCGTGTGTGCTTGTATCAGTTATTGTATAAGAGCGTAAGAATGTGCTAGTATTTGTATGAGTAAGTGAGCTGGTGTGTGTATAACTGTATAGGTGAGTAAATGGGTGTGTGATTAATTTTTGCATGACTGACTAGGTGTGTGAGTACCTCTATGGATGAGTGGCGGTGTGTGAGTGTTTATATAGGTGTATGAGTGCATATGATAGTCCTGTACTGAGTGACTGTAAGTATGAGTGACTGTACAGGTGAGTGAGTGGATGTGTGTGTAGACCTAAGAATCAGTGAGTGGGTATGTAGTTTTTGGTGTTGGAGTGTCTATGGTTTTGAGAATGGCAGTCTGTAATTTAGAGTGGGTGTATCAAAAGTTATATTGGGGTGTGAGAAGATGCATGAAATTATCACATGGATGATGTCATCAGTGATGTCATTTGAGATGTCATCAGTGATGTCACTGACCATGTCATGAGTGATGTAATATGTGACGTCATCAGCAGTGCATTGCGGGGCGCGAGTTATAGTTAGCTGAACTAACTATAACAGGGGAATTTCACGGGTTTTGTACGAGTGCAATGTCCAACTAACTATAACTGTCCCTAAAACCTATGGTTTTTTCAGTGAATTTCAAAGGTTTTTAAATGCTAATTTCTAACTATAACGTGTCTGAAACCTATGGTTTTTTCAGTGAATTTCAAAGGTTTTTTAAATGCTAATTTCTAACTATAACGTGCCTGAAACCTATGGTTTTTTCAGTGAATTTCAAAGGTTTTTAAATGCTAATTTCTAACTATAACGTGCCTGAAACCTATGGTTTTTTCAGTGAATTTCAAAGGTTTTTTAAATGCTAATTTCTAACTATAACGTGCCTGAAACCTATGATTTTTTAAGTGAATTTCAAAGGTTTTTAAATGCTAGTTTCTAACTATGCCAACAGAGGTAGGACATGTGAAGAAAGAAGAAAAAACGCACAGAAAGAAGCAAAAGATGTGCAGAAAGAACCAACAGAGGAGCAGAAAGAGGCCTTGTTGCAAAATCATCCTGTGCCCACAACTTTTTCAGACGGGTACTGGTGGTAACTGACTCTGACTAACCAGAGCCAGTGCGCGTTTGCACAGTGGTGAAGGGAGGGGGCCTGAGGTGACATGCGTGCAAACGCGCCCCGTGGCGCGTTTTAAGTTGCGGGATTAAGTCCCCTTGAATCCTGAGGGTCCCTGGGGCCCAACTAGCACCCCAGGTACCTACAGTTAGGACCACAGAGCTGAGTTGCAGAGAGGCGTTCCGAGGCCACGCACCTTTTTCACCTCTCTGCAACGCAACTCTGTTGTGCTTACTGAAGGTACCTGGTGGGCTAGTTGGCCCCCAGGATTCAAAGGGAATTAACTCCCCAACTTAAAACGCACCACAGGGCGTGTTTGCGCACATGTCACCTGAGGCCCCGCCCCCTCCCTTCACCACTGTGCAAACGCGCCCGTGGCGCGTTTTAAGTTGGGGGATTAGGTCACCTTGAATCCTGAGAGTCCCTGGGACCCAACTAGCCCACCAGGTACTTCCAGTAAGCACCACAGGCCTGCGTTGCAACGCCTGTAACAAATTGTGCAGTTGTGTTTAGGTAGTGAAGAGGGTCGTGCTGGGGGTAGTGTTTTAGGGTTTAGGGTAGTGCAGTGGTGTTTAAGTAGTGTAGGGGGTCATGCTGGGGGTAGATTTAGGGTTTAGGGTAGTGCAGTGGTGTTTGGGTAGTGTAGGGAGTCGTGCTGGGGTTAGTGTTTTAGGGTTTTAGGGTTTAGGGTAGTGCAGTGGTGTTTGGGTAGTGTAGGGGATACTGCTGGGGGTAGTGTTTTAGGGTTTAGGGTAGTGAAATGGTGTTTGGGTAGTGTAGGGGTACTGCTGGGGGTAGTGTTTTAGGGTTTAGGGTAGTGCAGTGGTGTTTGGGTAGCGTAGGGGGTACTGCTGGGGGTAGTGTTTTATGGTTTAGGGTAGTGCAGTGGTGTTTGGGTAGTGTAGGGGTTCGTGCTGGGGGTAGTTTTTAGGGTTTAGGGTAGTGCAGTGGTGTTTGTGTAGTGTAGGAGGTCGTGTTTTAGGGTTTAGGGTAGTGCAGTGGTCTTTGGGTAGTGTAGGGAGTCGTGCGGGGGTATTGTTTTAGAGTTTAGGGTAGTGCAGTGGTCTTTGGGTAGTGTAGGGGTTGTGCGGGGGTAGTGTTTTAGGGATTAGGGTAGTGCATTGGTATTTGGGTAGTGTAGGGGGTCATGCGGGGGTAGTGTTTTAGGGTTTAGGGCAGTGCAGTGGTGTTTAGGTAGTGTAGGGGGTCGTGCTGGGGGAGTGTTTTAGGGTTTAGGGCAGTGCAGTGGTGTTCGGTAGTGTAGGGAGTCGTGCTGGGTGGAGTGTTTTAGGGTTTAGGGCAGTGCAGTCATGTTCGGGTAGTGTAGGGGGTCGTGCTGGGGGAGTATTTTAGGGTTTAGGGTAGTGCAGTGGTGTTCGGGTAGTGTAGGGGGTCATGCTGGGGGTAGTGTTCTAGGGTTTAGGGCAGTGCAGTGGTGTTCGGGCAGTGTAGGGGGTCGTGCTGGGGGTGGTGTTTTAGGGTTTAGGGCAGTGCAGTGGTGTTCGGGCAGTGTAGGGGGTCATGCTGGGGGTGGTGTTTCAGGGTTTAGGGCAGTGCAGTGGTGTTCGGGCAGTGTAGGGGGTCGTGCAGGGGTGGTGTTTCAGGGTTTAGGGCAGTGCAATGGTGTTCGGGCAGTGTAGGGGGTCGTGCAGGGGTGGTGTTTCAGGGTTTAGGGCTGTGGTGTTCGGGCAGTGTAGGGGGTCATGCTGGGGGTGGTGTTTCAGGGTTTGGGGCAGTGCAGTGGTGTTCGAGCAGTAAAGGGGTCATGCTGGGGGTGGTGTTTCAGGGTTTAGGGCAGTGCAGTGGTGTTCGGGCAGTGTAGGGGGCGGTGCAGGGGTGGTGTTTCAGGGTTTAGGGCAGTACAGTGGTGTTCGGGCATTGTAGGGGGTGGTGCTGGGGCTGGTGTTTCAGGGTTTAGGGCAGTGCAGTGGTGTTCGGGCAGTGTAGGGGGTCATGCTGGGGCTGGTGTTTCAGGGTTTAGGGCAGTGCAGTGGTGTTCGGGCAGTGTAGGGGGTCGTGCTGGGGCTGGTGTTTCAGGGTTTAGGGCAGTGCAGTGGTGTTCGGGCAGTGTAGGGGTCATGCTGGGGCTGGTGTTTCAGGGTTTAGGGCAGTGCAGTGGTGTTCGGGCAGTGTTGGGGGTCTTGCTGGGGCTGGTGTTTCAGGGTTTAGGGCAGTGGAGTGGTGTTCGGGCAGTGTAGGGGGTCGTGCTGGGGGTGGTGTTTCAGGGTTTAGGGCAGTGCAGTGGTGTTCGGGCAGTGTAGGGGGTCGTGCTGGGGCTAGTGTTTCAGGGTTTAGGGCAGAGCAATGGTGCTCAGGCAGTGTAGGGGGTTGTGCTGGGGGTGATGTTTCAGGGTTTAGGGCAGTGGTGTTAGGGCAGTGTAGGGGGTCGTGCTGGGGGTGGTGTTTCAGGGTTTAGGGCAGTGCAGTGGTGTTCCGGCAGTGATGGGGGTCGTGCAGGGGGTAGTGTTTCAGGGTTTAGTGCAGTGGTGTTCGGGCAGTGTAGGGGTCTTGCTGGGGCTAGTGTTTCAGGGTTTAGGGCAGAGCAATGGTGCTCAGGCAGTGTAGGGGGTTGTGCTGGGGGTGATGTTTCAGGGTTTAGGGCAGTGCAGTGGTGTTAGGGCAGTGTAGGGGGTCGTGCTGGGGGTGGTGTTTCAGGGTTTAGGGCAGTGCAGTGGTGTTCGTGCAGTGTAGGGGGTCGTGCTGGGGCTAGTGTTTCAGGGTTTAGGGCAGAGCAATGGTGCTCAGGCAGTGTAGGGGGTTGTGCTGGGGGTGATGTTTCAGGGTTTAGGGCAGTGCAGTGGTGTTCGGGCAGTGTAGGGTGTCGTGCTGAGGGGTGGTGTTTCAGGGTTTAGGGCAGTGCAGTAGTGTTTGGGCAGTGTAGGGGGTTGTGCAGGGGGTGGTGTTTCAGGGTTTAGAGCAGTGCAGTGGTGTTCGGCCAGTGTAGGTAGTCTTGCTGGGGGTGGTGTTTCAGGGTTTAGGACAGTGCAGTAGTTTTCGGGCAGTGTAGGCGGTCGTGCTGGGGCTGGTGTTTCAGGGTTTAGGGCAGTGCAGTGGTGGTCGGGCAGTGTACGGGGTTGTGCTGGGGCTGGTGTTTCAGGGTTTAGGGCAGTGCAGTGGTGTGCGGGCAGTGTACGGGGTTGTGCTGGGGCTGGTGTTTCAGGTTTTAGGGCTGTGCAGTGGTGTTCGGGCAGTGTAGGGGGTCGTGCTGGGGGTGGTGTTTCAGGGTTTAGGGCAGTGCAGTGGTGTTCGGGCAGTGTAGGGGGTCGTGCTGGGGCTGGTGTTTCAGGGTTTAGGGCAGTGCAGTGGTGTTCGGGCAGTGTAGGGGGTCGTGCTGGGGCTGGTGTTTCAGGGTTTTGGGCAGAGCAGTGGTGTTCGGGCAGTGTAGGGGGTCGTGCTGGGGGTGGTGTTTCAGGGTTTAGGGCAGTGCAGTGGTGTTCGGGCAGTGTAGGGGTCTTGCTGGGGGTGGTGTTTCAGGGTTTAGGGCAGTGCAGTGGTGTTCGGGCAGTGTAGGGGGTCTTGCTGGGGGTGGTGTTTCAGGGTTTAGGGCAGTGGTGTTCGGGCAGTGTAGGGGGTCTTGCTAGGGGTGATGTTTCAGGGTTTAGGGCAGTGCAGTGGTGTTCGGGCAGTGTAGGGGGTCTTGCTGGGGGTAGTGTTTCAGGGTTTAGGGCGGTGCAGTGGTGTTCGTGCAGTGTAGGGGGTCGTGCTGGGGGTGGTGTTTCAGGGTTTAGGGCAGTGCAGTAGTGTTCGGGCAGTGTAGGGGGTCGTGCAGGGGTGGTGTTTCAGGGTTTAGGGCAGTGCAGTGGTGTTCTGGCAGTGTAGGGGGTCATGCTGGGGTTGGGGTTTCAGGGTTTATGGCAGTACAGTGGTGTTCGGGCAGTGTAGGGGGTCGTGCAGGGGGTGGTGTTTCAGGGTTTAGGGCAGTGCAGTGGTGTTCGGGCAGTGTAGGGGGTCGTGCTGGGGCTGGTGTTTCAGGGTTTAGGGCAGTGCAGTGGTGTTCGGGCAGTGTAGGGGGTCTTGCTGGGGGTGGTGTTTCAGGGTTTAGGGCAGTGGTGTTCGGGCAGTGTAGGGGTCTTGCTGGGGGTGATGTTTCAGGGTTTAGGGCAGTGCAGTGGTGTTCGGGCAGTGTAGGGGGTCTTGCTGGGGGTAGTGTTTCAGGGTTTAGGGCAGTGCAGTGGTGTTCGTGCAGTATAGGGGTCGTGCTGGGGATGGTGTTTCTGGGTTTAGGGCAGTGCAGTAGTGTTCGAGCAGTGTAGGGGTTGTGCAGGGGGTGGTGTTTCAGGGTTTAGGGCAGTGCAGTGGTGTTCGGGCAGTGTAGGGGGTCGCGCTGGGGGTGGTGTTTCAGGGTTTAGGGCAGTGCAGTGGTGTTCGGGCAGTGTAGGGGGTCATGCACGGGGTGGTGTTTCAGGGTTTAGGGCAGTGCAGTGTTGTTCGGGCAGTGTAGGGTGTTGTGCTGGGGCTGGTGTTTCAGGGTTCAGGGCAGTGCAGTGGTGTTCAGGCAGTGTAGGGGGTCGTGCTGAGGCTGGTGTTTCACGGTTTAGGGCAGTGCAGTGGTGTTCGGGCAATGTAGGGGGTCGTGCTGGGGCTGGTGTTTCAGGGTTTAGGGCAGTGCAGTGGTGTTCGGGCAGTGTAGGGGGTCTTGCTGGGGGTGGTGTTTCAGGGTTTAGGGTAGTGCAGTGGTGTTCGGGCAGTGTAGGGGGTCTTGCTGGGGGTGGTGTTTCAGGGTTTAGGGGCAGTGGTGTTCGGGCAGTGTAGGGGGTCTTGCTGGGGGTGATGTTTCAGGGTTTAGGGCAGTGCAGTGGTGTTCGGGCAGTGTAGGGGGTCTTGCTGGGGGTAGTGTTTCAGGGTTTAGGGCGGTGCAGTGGTGTTCGTGCAGTGTAGGGGGTCGTGCTGGGGTGGTGTTTCAGGGTTTAGGGCAGTGCAGTAGTGTTCGGGCAGTGTAGGGGGTCGTGCAGGGGTGGTGTTTCAGGGTTTAGGGCAGTGCAGTGGTGTTCTGGCAGTGTAGGTGGTCATGCTGGGGTTGGGGTTTCAGGGTTTAGGGCAGTACAGTGGTGTTCGGGCAATGTAGGGGGTCGTGCAGGGGGTGATGTTTCAGGGTTTAGGGCAGTGCAGTGGTGTTCGGGCAGTGTAGGGGGTCGTGCTGGGGCTGGTGTTTCAGGGTTTAGGGCAGTGCAGTGGTGTTCGGGCAGTGTAGGGGGTCTTGCTGGGGGTGGTGTTTCAGGGTTTAGGGCAGTGGTGTTCGGGCAGTGTAGGGGGTCTTGCTGGGGGTGATGTTTCAGGGTTTAGGGCAGTGCAGTGGTGTTCGGGCAGTGTAGGGGGTCTTGCTGGGGGTAGTGTTTCAGGGTTTAGGGCAGTGCAGTGGTGTTCGTGCAGTATAGGGGGTCGTGCTGGGATGGTGTTTCTGGGTTTAGGGCAGTGCAGTAGTGTTCGAGCAGTGTAGGGGGTTGTGCAGGGGTGGTGTTTCAGGGTTTAGGGCAGTGCAGTAGTGTTCGGGCAGTGTAGGGGGTCGCGCTGGGGGTGGTGTTTCAGGGTTTAGGGCAGTGCAGTGTTGTTCGGGCAGTGTAGGGGGTCATGCACGGGGTGGTGTTTCAGGGTTTAGGGCAGTGCAGTGTTGTTCGGGCAGTGTAGGGTGTTGTGCTGGGGCTGGTGTTTCAGGGTTCAGGGCAGTGAAGTGGTGTTCAGGCAGTGTAGGGGGTCGTGCTGAGGCTGGTGTTTCACGGTTTAGGGCAGTGCAGTGGTGTTCGGGCAGTGTAGGGGGTCGTGCTGGGGCTGGTGTTTCAGGGTTTAGGGCAGTGCAGTGGTGTTCGGGCAGTGCAGCCGGTCGTGCTGTGGCTGGTGTTTCAGGGTTTAGGGCAGTGCAGTGGTGTTCTGGCAGTGTAGGGGGTCGTGCTGGGGCTGGTGTTTCAGGGTTTAGGGCAGTGCAGTGGTGCTCGGGCAGTGTAGGGGGTCGTGCTGGGGGTGATGTTTCAGGGTTTAGGGTAGTGCAGTGGTGTTCGGGCAGTGTAGGGGGTCGTGCAGGTGTTGGTGTTTCAAGGTTTAGGGCAGTGCAGTGGTTTTCGGGCAGTGTAGGGGGTCGTGCTGGGGCTGGTGTTTCAGGGTTTTGGGCAGAGCAGTGGTGTTCGGGCAGTGTAGGGGGTCATGCTGGGGGTAGTGTTTCAGGGTTTAGGGCAGTGCAGTGATGTTCGGGCAGTGTAGGGGGTCGTGCTGGGGGTGGTGTTTCAGGGTTTAGGTCAGTGGTGTTCGGGCAGTGTAGGGGGTCTTGCTGGGGGTGATGTTTCAGGGTTTAGGGCAGTGCAGTGGTGTTCGTGCAGTGTAGGGGGTCTTGCTGGGGGTGGTGTTTCAGGGTTTAGGGCAGTGCAGTGGTGTTCGGGCAGTGTAGGGGGTCGTGAAGGGGTGGTGTTTCAGGGTTTAGGGCAGTGCAGTGGTGTTCGGGCAGTGTAGGGGGTCGTGCTAGGGGTGGTGTTTCAGGGTTTAGGGCAGTGCAGTGGTGTTCGGGCAGTGTAGGGGTCATGCAGGGGCTGGTGTTTCAGGGTTTAGGGCAGTGCAGTGGTGTACGGGCAGTGTAGGGGGTCGTGCTGGGGGTAGTGTTTTAGGGTTTAGGGTAGTGCAGTGGTGTTTGTGTAGTGTAGGGGGTTGTCTTTTAGGGTAGTGCAGTGGTGTTTGGGTAGTGTAGGGGGTCATGCTGGGGGTAGTATTTTAGGGTTTAGGGTAGTGCAGTGGTGTTTGTGTAGTGTAGGGGTCGTGCTGGGGGTAGTGTTTTAGGGTTTAGGGTAGTGCAGTGGTGCTTGTGTAGTGTAGGGGGTCGTGCTGGGGGTAGTGTTTTAGGGTTTACGGTAGTGCAGTGGTGTTTGTGTAGTGTAGGGGGTCATGTTTTAGGGTAGTGCAGTGGTGTTTGGGTAGTGTAGGGGGTCGTGCTGGTGGTAGTGTTTTAGGATTTAGGTTAGTGCAGTGGTGTTTGGGTAGTGTAGGGGGTCGTGCTGGGGGTAGTGTTTTAGGGTTTAGGATAGTGCAGTGGTGCTTGTGTAGTGTAGGGGGTCGTGCTGGGGGTAGTGTTTTAGGGTTTAAGGTAGTGCAGTGGTGTTTTTGTAGTGTAGGGGGTCATGTTTTAAGATGCAATGCTCCAATACCTGACCACTCTGCACTACATAAAACTGCAAAAAACTGAAAATAAAAAGTGTTTTGCACACTTTTGTCATTGGGCTATATGTGGGCTACATCTGGGTAATATTTGTGCTACATTTGGGCTCTTTTTTCACTGGTGGCCATCTTGGAAGACTTCTTTGTTATGAAGTTTCCTAATTTCTTCATTTACTGCAGTCTCCTCAGTAGGAAATGCTTTCAGTTTTTTACTTTGATTCCATCAAGAAGGCATTCAGATGTGTCTCACATCTGCCATAAATTCAGAATGTTAGCACTCTAGTTGCTCATTAGATCACTGGAGTAAAGCTGCTGCTCACCAGGAGTTAACTGGTAGTCTGCTGCTGGTATTGAAAGTGATTGTTTCAGTCTGCATGTCAGAATTTTCTAATGAAATAGAAGAGGATTTGAGATCTCACTTAAAACATGCCCTAATTTTTCTTTCTGCAGCACTAACCATAATTTCTATTTCAAAAAGAACCCCTCATTTTGTTCCTTTTTAAATTAAATGTTTTAAGTGTTACCGGTTTATTCCAATCAAGATGGCTTCAGGTGTGCCATACTTTTGTCATAAGTAAGGCTGTTAGCGCTCTAGTTGTTCTTTAGAACACTCTGGGAAGCTGCCGTAGAACACAAAGGCATCAACTGGCAGGCTGCTCCTGTTGAAATATAACAGGAAGATATTTGAGATCACACTTGAAATATGTCCTAATTTTTCTTTCTACAGCACTAACCATAATTTCTATGACAAAATGAACCCCATCATTTTGTTCCTTTTTAAATTAAATGTTTTAAGTGTTACCAGTTTATTCCAATCAAGATGGCTTCAGGTGTGCCATACTTTTGTCATAAGTAAGGCTGTTAGCACTCTAGTTGTTCTTTAGAACACTCTGGGAAGCTGCAGTAGGACACAAAGGCATCAACTGACAGGCTGCTCCTGTTGAAATATAACAGGAAGATATTTGAGATCACACTTGAAACATGTCCTAATTTTTCTTTCTACAGCACTAACCATAATTTCTATGACAAAATGAACCCCATCATTTTGTTCCTTTTTAAATTAAATGTTTTAAGTGTTACCAGTTTATTCCAATCAAGATGGCTTCAGGTGTGCCATACTTTTGTCATAAGTAAGGCTGTTAGCACTCTAGTTGTTCTTTAGAACACTCTGGGAAGCTGCAGTAGAACACAAAGGCATCAACTGGCAGGCTGCTCCTGTTGAAATATAACAGGAAGATATTTGAGATCACACTTGAAACATGTCCTAATTTTTCTTTCTACAGCACTAACCATAATTTCTATGACAAAATGAACCCCATCATTTTGTTCCTTTTAAATTAAATTGTTTAAGTGTTACCAGTTTATTCCAATCAAGATGGCTTCAGGTGTGCCATACTTTTGTCATAAGTAAGGCTGTTAGCACTCTAGTTGTTCTTTAGAACACTCTGGGAAGCTGCAGTAGAACACAAAGTAATCAACTGACAGTCTCTGCCCTTGTTGGATGTACATGTTTTACTGAGAATGTCAGACTTCATTCTCACATGAGTGAGAAAGATAATGTGAATTTACAGAAAATATGCTCTCATTTTAACTTCTGGAGCACCTTCCAAACCTCCATGGGACAACCATGAGAAAATAGTGTTCTCTCAAACATGATTCATGATATCCCAGCAGAAGGTTTTTCACAGGGTAAAATCACCTTAGAACACACCACAATTCCTGAAATTAGTATGGTACCATCAACAAATAAATTCTAATGTAACTAAAGCCTATCACCCTTTATAGTTCTCCTTTTGGTGACCCTCAAAATCTTCTATTCACTACAATGCATTTCAATGAGGTACTATCATTTATATTGGTCCCAAGATGGCTGCCAGCAATTCCAGGATGAAGTGCTGACAGCCAATCAGATCTCACGATGACATGTGTGGTTAGGCTCCGCCCAGATATATATGTGACTTTACTTTTGATTTTCTCAGGAACTACTGAACGGATTTACACCATTTAAGCAAAAGGCACGACACTGAACCAAGGGCTACCTCTTTGCCAAATTTGGTGTAATTCCGTTCAGCAGTTCGGGCTGTAGCTGCGACTAAAGGTTCCTATGGAAAAATGAATGGGGAAAACGCGTTTTGGGACCCCCTTTTCTCGGCCCCCGCTTGACGTATCACCCCGAGACTTTCAGGATAGGAGCGGACCGGAGCGCCCCAACAAGTTGGAAACTTTCGCGAAGATTCGTCAACCGGCGCCAACGTTATTTCAAATAGAATGTCGCGGATTTCCTATGGATAATAGGTTTTAACTATAACTATCTACTGGCGACCGCCAGTAGATAATATATATACTTAGTAGCAGTCACCACTAGGTAGTTATAGCTAAGTTTGCTTGTCCATAGACAGAGCGTTATTTGGTTTGCTAATTACTTTGGCCCCATTTGACTAATCTTCACAAAACCTTCCCACAAAAATGTTCATCCACCGAAGCTCCTTCCTGAGGTGACCCGTCAAGTGGGGCTGAGAAAAAAGGGGGGCCCAACACGCAAAATCCCCATGCATTTTCCATAGACTTCTTTAAGACAGGCTACAGCAAAAATTGCTGAACGTAATTACACCAAATTCGGCAGGAAGCTAGATTTATGTCCACAGATTGTGATTTGGTGTAAATACGTTCAGCAGTTTTTGAGATATTAAGGATAAAAAAATCAGATATGTGGACGGTTGAGCTTGCGAGAATCTCAGAATCTCTTGCCAGAGCACCAATTTAAAAATAGAGCATTCTGATTGGCCCAGGGAGCTTTATTCCCCTGAGGCCATCTCACTCCCACAGGAGTCAGACTCCTGTGACAGCGAGCGCTCTGATTGGCTGCCAGCACCATGAGAAAAATGTTGCTGGCAGCCATTTGAAGACCCGGGGACTTAGTCCCCTGTCCTGAAGTTGTAAAACAATAAAGATATATGGGGGAAGAGTAGGGATACCTGACCCCCTAGGCCCCATGGTGGGGACCCAAAGGGACTCCCCCTGGGCTCAAAAAAGAAAAAAATAGCAGATGATGCCACGATCTCGTGAGACTCTCGTGGGATCTGAAAAAAAATATGGTGACCTTGGCTGCATTTAAATACTTTATGCCCCAGGGAGCCTACTCCCGGGGCTGATTTCATATAGGGGAGGGGTGCTGCATGCTCTCTCTTGCTGAGTCTTAAAAGACTCCTTGGGAGCTGAAATTTAACTAAAAGGGGAGGGGGCAGCCCCCCTTCTCAAGCCTCAAAAGGCCCCGGGAGCCCACCCCGGGGTCGATTCCTTTAAGGAAGGAGGGCCGGGCGTCCTCCCTCCCTGAGCCAGTAGTGACCCTGGGGACCCCATCCCCGGGAGCCGTCTCAGCAGCTATGTTCCAGGGAGCCCACCCCAGGGACACAGTGGTTTTCCTGCCCGCAGCAGTGCAGGCAGGGAAACCTGTGTTTGCTCTCGCTTGGTGGGAGCATTTTTAAATCTTCCACCAAGCGGGAGCAAACACCAAGTCAACTCCCAAATTGAAAAATGCTCCCGCCCACTGAGAGTGGACTTTAGATCTGTTTCCCTGCCCACAGTGATGGGCGCAAGGAAATAGATCTAAATATTGCTTGCGCCTGCAGGGAGCAGCATTATTAGCTGCTCCCTCTGGGCAGGAGCAATGCTAGCTTCCATTGGATGCGGGGAGCCGGATGGGGCAGCGGGGGCCTTGGGGTTCCTCCCATAGCCCCCAATGACAGTAGGGGCACCCACCTTTGGTTGCACCACGACCCAGGGGATGGGGTCCACAGGGCCGTAATCTGTCCAGGGAGGAGGTCTGCATGCCCCCTTCCCTCTTTATAATGGTGCCGGGCCCTAGAGGATGGGGATCAGGAGCAGAAATCGACCTGAGGAGGGGGGCCACATGCCCTCTTGCCCCTTCAAAATGTTGCCAGACCCTTGGGAATGGGGTCCTTTAGGCCGAAATCAGATTTGGGAGTGGGGCCATGTGCCCCACATCCCCTTCTAAATGGTGCCGGGCCCCAGGGTGATTGGATCCCTAGGCCAAAATCAGCCCAGAGGTGGGGGGCATACGTACGCCCTTCTCCCTAAAAATGCTGCAGTGCCCGGGGGATGGAGTCCCGGGGATTGAAACCATCCCAGAGAGGGGGCCTGTGTGCCCCGCTCCCCTGATAATTGCACCGGGCCCCAGGGGATGCGGTCGCTGGGGCCGATATCAGCCAGGGAGGGGGTCTGCGTGCCCTCTCCCGAAACAAGCATGCCAGGACCTAAGGAATGAGGGCTCTCAGGCCAAATGATGTAATCTGAGATGTCATCAGTGATGTCATAAATGATGTCATAGAACATGACATGAGTGATGTCTAATGTGAGGTCATATGCAGTGCATGGCCAGGCGCAAGTTATAGTTACCACTGCTAACTATAACTGGTGAATTTCTGTGGTTTCTTTAGTTCAAAACGTTAATGTTGTTTCTGACAAATTCACCTAACTATAACATTACTTTAACCTATGGTATATATGTATATATATATATATATTCACTGAAAAAACCATAGGTTTCAGACACGTTATAGTTACAAATTAGCATTTAAAAAACCTTTGAAATTCACTGAAAAAACAATAGGTTTTAGGGACAGTTATAGTTACTTGGACATTGCACTCGTACAAAACCTGTGAAATTCCCCGTTATAGTTAGTTCAGCTAACTATAACTCAGCGCCCGCAATGCACTGCTGATGACGTCACATATTACATCACTCATGACATGGTCAGTGACATCACTGATGACATCACTGATGACATCTCAAATGACATCACTGTTGACATCATCCAGTGACTGTGTGTTTCTGTAAAGTTTAAATATTTTTAATATATATAGGGAAAGGCGTTTTGAAGAATGAGTGGGTGTATAAGTGTCTGTATGGATGATTTAGTAGGTGCGTGACTAATTCTATAAGTGAGTGATTAAACGTATCTTACTGAATGCATGGGTTAGTGACTAAACTGGGTGAATGTCTGTATCTGTCTGTTGCTGTGTAAGTGGCTGCATGGGTTTGTGAACAGCTACATGAGTGTCTATAAGAGTTATTGATTTGTTGTCTGAGTATCTGTATGGGTGCCTGAGTGTTTGTGTGGATGGGGTGTGTGTGACTGTGCATAGATGTGTGAGTGGGTGATTCACTGGGTGGATGGTTTCAAGAGTGCATCTGTGATAGACTGTATGGGTGGGTAAGTGTGTGTAACAGTGTGTTAGTGAGTGAATGTATGTCCCAGTGGTACATGTGTGAGTAACTACATATGTGAAAGGCAGTATATAAGTGTGTTAGAGTATTTAAATGGCTATAAGTGAGAGTGTGTTATTGTGAGAGTGGCTGTATGGATGAGTGTGTGCTTGTATCAGTGATTGTATAAGAGCGTAACAATGTGCTAGTATTTGTATGATTAAGTGAGCTGGTGTGTGTATAACTGTATAGGTGAGTAAATGGCAGTGTGTTTAATTATTTGCATGACTGACTAGGTGTGTGAGTACCTCTATGGATGAGTGGCGGTGTTTGAGTGTCTATATAGGAGTAAGAGTGCATATGATAGTCCTGTACTGAGTGACCATAAGTATGAGTGACTGTACGGGTGAGTGAGTGGATGTGTGTGTGTAGACCTAAGAATCAGTGAGTGGGTATGTAGTTATTGGTGTTGGAGTGTCTATGGTTTTGCGAATGGCAGTCTGTAATTTAGAGTGGGTGTATCAAAGGTTATATTAGGGTGTGAGGAGGTGCATCAGATTATCACGTGGATGATGTCATCAGTGATGTCATTTGAGATGTCATCAGTGATGTCATCAGTGATGTCACTGACCATGTCATGAGTGATGTAATATGTGACGTCATCAGCAGTGCATTGCGGGGCGCGAGTTATAGTTAGCTGAACTAACTATAACGGGGAATTTCACGGGTTTTGTAAGAGTGCAATGTCCAAGTAACTATAACTGTCCCTAAAACCTATTGTTTTCTCAGTGAATTTCAAAGGTTTTTTAAATGCTAATTTGTAACTATAACGTGTCTGAAACCTATGGTTTTTTCAGTGAATTTCAAAGGTTTTTTAAATGCTAATTTCTAACTATAACGTGCCTGAAACCTATGGTTTTTTCAGTGAATTTCAAAGGTTTTGTAAATGACAATTTTTAAATGTATTAATTGTTATATTAATTTTTTTCATACTGATTTACTACATTTTTAGAAACAATTTTTTTTACATATTTTATTTTTAAATTACATTGTAATTACATTATACATTACATTACAAAAATACTTTCTCAGAATGAATTACTTTAGTTTAAATACTTTGCACATAGGCAATAGACTTTTAAGTACAGTAGTTACAGTTGTTGCAATGGGCAACACATTTTCAAACACAATGCAACATTCAGCTCAATGTGAATTTCTAGTTAAATGCAATTAGTTACTTTATGGATTACTTTTCTAACCACAGGACTGGATCCTAGATTCAGTCCTGGGACATCTCCTGTAAACAGTTGAGTAAAAGCGTTTTGGTTACAGTACTGATTTTTAAGGAATATTATTGTATTTTAAAAGTTGACACTTAGAAACTTTTTCTCATATGGTCACCAATGTTATCCTATGGAAGGAAATTCACTTAGCAGGTAAAAACTGTTATTGTTACTTTTTCTTACTCAGTGTTGGATCCTGGATCCAGCACTGGTGCATCTCCTGTAAACAGTTGAAAGAATGCGTTTAAGTCATACAGGTGATTTTTAAGGAATATTTGTAGTTTGTAAAAATCAACACTGAAACTTTTTGCTGAAAACCAGACAATGGATTCCTATGGAAGAAAATATAAGTTACTGGTAAGTACGGTTAAAATTACTTTTCAGGGTCAGTGCTGGGCTAAAAGATGCAGCACTGGGTTCTCTCCTGATAACAGGTGAGTAAATCGGAATTCGTATTTCGGCTGATTTTAGAGGAATATTTTAAAGTTCCAAAACTCCACACTTAGAAGAATTTCCAAGTGAAACCAGTCAATGTTAGCCTATGGAAGGAAATTCAAGTTACTGGTAAGTACGGTTAAAATTACTTTTAGGACCAGTACTGGGCTGAAAGATACAGCACTGAGGTCTCTCCTGATAACAGGTGAGTAAATCGGAATTCGTATTTCGGCTGATTTTAGAGGAATATTTGTATGTTTCAAAAATCAACACTTAGAAACTTTTTCAGCAAAAAGCAGGCAATGATATCCTATGGAAGGAAATTCAAGTTACTGGTAAGTACGGTTAAAATTACTTTTCAGGACCAGTACTGGGCTGAAAGATACAGCACTGAGGTCTCTCCTTATAACAGGTGAGTAAATCGGAATTCGTATTTCGGCTGATTTTAGATGAATATTTTAAAGTTCCAAAACTCCACACTTAGAAGAATTTCCAAGTGAAACCAGTCAATGTTAGCCTATGGAAGGAAATTCAAGTTACTGGTAAGTACGGTTAAAATTACTTTTTAGGACCAGTACTGGGCTGAAAGATACAGCACTGAGGTCTCTCCTGATAACAGGTGAGTAAATCGGAATTCGTATTTCGGCTGATTTTAGAGGAATATTTGTATGTTTCAAAAATCAACACTTAGAAACTTTTCAGCAAAAAGCAGGCAATGATATCCTATGGAAGGAAATTCAAGTTACTGGTAAGTACGGTTAAAATTACTTTTCAGGACCAGTACTGGGCTGAAAGATACAGCACTGAGGTCTCTCCTTATAACAGGTGAGTAAATCGGAATTCGTATTTCGGCTGATTTTAGATGAATATTTTAAAGTTCCAAAACTCCACACTTAGAAGAATTTCCAAGTGAAACCAGTCAATGTTAGCCTATGGAAGGAAATTCAAGTTACTGGTAAGTACGGTTAAAATTACTTTTTAGGACCAGTACTGGGCTGAAAGATACAGCACTGAGGTCTCTCCTGATAACAGGTGAGTAAATCGGAATTCGTATTTCGGCTGATTTTAGAGGAATATTTGTATGTTTCAAAAATCAACACTTAGAAACTTTTTCAGCAAAAAGCAGGCAATGATATCCTATGGAAGGAAATTCAAGTTACTGGTAAGTATGGTTAAAATTACTTTTCAGGACCAGTACTGGGCTGAAAGATACAGCACTGAGGTCTCTCCTTATAACAGGTGAGTAAATCGGAATTCGTATTTCGGCTGATTTTAGAGGAATATTTGTATGTTTCAAAAATCAACACTTAGAAACTTTTTCAGCAAAAAGCAGGCAATGATATCCTATGGAAGGAAATTCAAGTTACTGGTAAGTACGGTTAAAATTACTTTTCAGGACCAGTACTGGGCTGAAAGATGCAGCACTGAGGTCTCTCCTTATAACAGGTGAGTAAATCGGAATTCGTATTTCGGATGATTTTAGAAGAATATTTGCACAATGGTGAAGGGAGGGGCGGGGCCTGAGGTGACATCTGTGCAAACGCGCCCCGTGGCGCGTTTTAAGTTGGGGGATTAAGTCCCCTTGAATCCTGAGGGTCCCTAGGGGCCAACTAGCCCACCAGGAACCTCCAATATGCGCCAGGGGCTGCGTTGCAGAGACGTGTAGAGAGGCCACACCCCTTTACACCTCTCTGCAACGCAGCTCTGTGGCGCTTTCTGGATGTACCTGTTGGGCTAGTTGGCCCCAGGGACCCTCAGGATTGAAGGGGATTTAATTCCCCATCTTAAAACGCGCCACAGGGCCTGTTTGCACACATGTCACCTGAAGCCCCGCCCCTCCCTTCACCACTGTGCAAACGCGCCCCGTGGCGCGTTTTAAGTTGGGGGATTAAGTCCCCTTGAATCCTGAGGGTCCCCGGAGTCCAACTAGCCCACCATATACCTCCAAAAGCGCCACAGAGCTGCGTTGCAGAGAGGTGTAAAAGGGGCGTGGCCTCTGTACACCTCTCTGCAAGGCAGCCCCTGGCGCATACTGGAGGTTCCTGGTGGGCTAGTTGGCCCCCAGGGACCCCCAGTATTCAAGGGAAGTCGTTCCCCTCTGCAAACGCGCCAGGGGCGCGTTTGCAGAGTGGTGAAGGAAGGGGGCCCGATCGTTTTTTTTTTGTCCTCTGAAGGGGAGCTGTGTAGCCCCCTTCCTTTTTCATGTTTTGGGCCCTGGGGACCCCATCCCCCAGGGCCTTACCCCTTTTTAAAATTAAATATTAAAATAAAAAAGGGAAGGGGGCCGCGGGCCCCCTTCCCTGGGCCTGTATTGGCCCCGGGGACCCCATCCCCGGGCATGGCCTCGATTATTTTTTTTTTTGGAGGGGGCTGCGTGGCCCCTCTCCTCCAGGCCATTTAAGGCCCCGGGGACCCCATCCCCGGGGTCGGCCTTTCCGTTTTTTTAAATTTAATTATTTTTATTTTTTGGGGAGGGGGCCGCGTGGCCCCCTCCCGAGCCACTACTTGCCCCGGGGACCCCATCCCCCGGGGCTGGCCCTCTCCGTTGGGGACTGTGGGGGGTCCCCAAGCCCCCACAGTCCCGCCGGCTCCCCGCGTCCCTTGGGAGCCGGCATTGCTCTTACACATGGGGAGCTGCTAAGATGCAGCTCCCCATGTGGAAAAGCAATGTGCTTGGATATTGGAAGAGAGCAGGTTCCCTGCTCTCTCTTCCAATATCCAAAGCAGTTTGCTATGGCAGGACGGGGCCGCGAGGCTCCCGTCCTGCCATAGCAATCTACAGTGTCCCGGGGGTAGGCACCCGGGACACTGCAGGAGCCGGCCCTGGGGGTGGTGGTCCCCAGGGCCATCAAGGGCTCCAGGAGGGGGCCGCGCGGCCCCCCTCCCATTCAGGTCACAGCCCCGGGGAGGTGGTGGTCCCCGGGCTCTGGGGTCCGTAACGGACCCCCATATTTAAATGTTTAGTGCCCCGGGGAGGTGGCGGTCCCGGGCGTGTGGGGGGCTGGAGCCCCCACACAGGGTTTTAATTTTAAAAAAAGCCCGGGGAGGTGGTGGTCCCCGGGGCTGCGGGAGGGCTCAGAGCCCTCCCACACCATTTTAAAAAAGCCCGGGGGGTGGCGGTCCCCGGGGCTTGGGGGCTCCTTTGAGGCCCCCACACATAAAATTAACCCCCCACCATGCCCCCGGGACTTGGGCCACCCGAGGGCCAATTAACATCAAAGCGCTTCGATTTTTTTTTTCCGGCAGGATTCGCGCACCCTGAGCGCATCCTGCCGATTTTTAAAAAAATCTTTTTATTTTTTTGCCCAGGGGGTCCTTGTGGGACCCCCTGAGCAAACCTAGGGGGTCAGGGTGTTTCTACCCTGCCCCCTTTGTGCGCTTTGCACTCTTGTTTCTGTCCCTCGGTTCTACCAAGGGACAAAATGGCTGCCAACATTTCCTGAATCGGAATGTTGACAGCCAGCTGACAGCCAATTAACATGCAGCTCGTGATCGGGACGGTGCGCGCAGGGTGCGCTGAGGGTACGCGGACCCTACTCGGCCATAGATATCACTATCTTTTTACTTTTCATTTTCTCAGCAACTACTGAACGGATTTACACCATTTAACAAAAGGGTTCTTTCTGAACCAAGAACTACCTCTTTGCCAAATTTGGTGTAATTCCGTTCAGCAATTCAGGCTGTAGCCGTGTCTAAAGTTTCCTATGGAAAAATGCATGGGAAAACGCGTTTTGGGACCCCCTTTTTCTCGGCCCCCGCTTGACGAATCCCCCGAGACTTTCAGGGTAGGAGCGGACCGGAGCGGGCCACAAAGTTTGAAAATTTCGCGAAGATACGTCAACCGGCAAGAGAGTTATTTCAAATAGAATGTCATGGATTTCCTATGGATAATAGGTTGTAACTATAACTATCTACTGGCGACCGCCAGTAGATAATATTTTATCACCAAAAAACAAAGATTATAGGGACGTCATAGTTAGGCTTGGATTTCACTCATACAAAACCATTGAAATTCAGCAGTTATAATTACCTGAGCTAACTATAACTTACGCCCCGCAATGCACTGTTTATGACCTCACATATTACATCACTCATTATATGGTCAGTGACATCACTGATGACATCACTGATGACATCTCAAATTACATCCCTGATTACATCATCCAATGATTGTGAGTGTTTTCTAAATGTTTCTGAGAGTTGAAGATATATACTAAGGTACTACAAAGGTTAAATGAGTATAGTTTGTGTACTGCTAATGAGTGATACTATTTGAAACACATATTATGTGAGTAGCTGTGTGACATTGTGTATCCAGGTGTAAGTAGGTATCTGAGGGGCTCTAAGGGGATGTGAGTGGTTGTATGGGTGAGTGAGTGGCTGTATGAGTGGTTGTATGGGTGAGTGACTGTGTGTGTGGCTGTCTGGGTGAGTGAGTGGGTATGTCAGTGGTATATCGGTGAGTGAGTGGGTATGTGAGAGGCTGTATAGGTGAGTTATGATGTGTGTGAGTGGCTGTATTGGTGAGTGAGTGGGTGCATAAGTAGTGTATGGGTGAGTGGGTGGTTGTGTGAGTGACTGTATAGGTGAGTGAGTGAATGTGATAGTGGCTGTATGGGTGAGTGTGCTTGTGCCAGTGACTGTATAGGTGAGTGAGTACATGTGCTAGTATCTATATGAGTAAGTGAGTGGGTGTGTGAGTAACTGTATGGGTCAGTGAGTGGCTATATGGTAACTGTATAGATGAGTGAGTAGGTGTGTGAATATATATATGGGTGACTGTCTCAGTGTGTGAGTGGCTGCATGGGTGTATGAGTGGGTGTGTTTGTGTCTGTATGTCTGTATAACTGGATGTGTGAGTGGCTGTATTGGTGAGTGCATGGGTACATGAGGGGCTGCTTGGGTGGGTTACTGGTGTTGTGTGAGTGGCTGTATGAGTGAGTAGATATGTTTGTGGCTGTATAAATCAATGAGTGGGTGTGTGAGTACTTGTATGAGTCTGTGAATGGGTATGTGTGTGGTTGTGTGGGAGTGGCTGTATGAGAGGTTGTATATGGGTGTGAGTTGGTGTTTGAGTGGTTATTTGGATGATGTCATCAGTGATGTCATCAGTAACGACATCAGTGATGTCACTGACCTTGTCATGAGTGAAATAATATGTGAGGTCATAAGCAGTGCATTGCGGGGCGTAAGTCATAGTTAGCTCAGGTAACTATAGCTGCTAAATTTCTATGGTTTTGTATAAGTGAAATCTGAGCCCAACTAAATCATCCCTGTAACCTTTGTTTTTTTCAGTGAATTTCTAAGGTTTTTTTAATTCTATTTCCTAATTATAACGTCCTTGTAACCTTCGTTTTTTTCTGTGAATTTCTAAGGTTTTTTTAATGTTGTTTTCTAACTATAATGTTTCTGTAACCTTTGGTTTTTAAGTGAATTTCTACGTTTTTTAAAATTGTATTTTCTAACTGTAACCTGTAACCTTTGAATTTTCTAACTGTAACCTATAACCTTTGAGAGTAAGTGTGTGAGTGAGTGCATGAGTGTCTCAGTGGGTGTATGAGGGAGTGTGTGAGTGTGTCAGTAGATGTGTGAGTGTTTGTACGATTCTGGTAGTGGCTGCATAAGTGTCTCACTGGGTGTGTGAGTGGGAGGGTGAGTGTCTGAGTGGGTCTGTGAGTGGGTGCGTGAGTGTCTGAGTGGGTATCTCAGTGGGTGCATGAGTGTCTGAGTGAGTGTCTCAGTGGGTCTGTGAGTAGGTGTGTGAGTGCCTGGGTATGTGAGTGGGTATCTAAGTGTCTGTGTGGATGTATAAGTAGCTGTGTGAGTGACTCAGCCACAATTGAACCACACCTGTCCTTTTATCCAGCAAGTGTCCACAGTTTTGAACAAAATAGCAACCCAAGTGGAATTCTTTCTACTGGTTAATTACTAAGTGCTACCTCCTTGGGTAAATGTCCAGTACGTATTCTACACTACAGCAGCGTAATGGAGCACGAGAAAATGTCACCAGTGACCTTGTGTGTGTTTTGGAAATGTGATTGTTCCCGTGCATCTTTATCCAGAAATATGTGATAACATGAAACATCCTATAGAGAAGACGATGAGAAAACAAAGAGATAAATCTCCACAAAACAAGGGTCCTTCCTCTTAACTATATGAAGTAACTGCTTCTTTGCTTGGTGGCGATGCCCTGATATTCCTCAGCAACAAGAACTCCTCCCCAAAATCAGTGGGAAATGCACTGGGGGAGCAGATTGTTAAGCTGTCCATCACCCTGGCAAAAGGCAGGAAGGCCTGTGGATTCTACTAAGGTGGGCGGGGCCAAACGGGGAAGCATCCAAGTGATTTCCACATTTGCATACTCCTAGCAATTTAAAGGGAGAACCATGGACTCTGCTCTCACCAGTAGAGGACAAGAATGAACACCCTCTTCACAGTCACATACAGATTGCACTCCAATAGATTAACCATGCAGTCACACCCAAGAAGGATTCCAGATCATTTTTCAATATGGAATTGCTGAGAAAACGCACTTGCTTTGCTTTTGCCAAGCTCAAGAGTTAGGATCGTATGTCCTTTATAGAAGTGGAGCTTCTACGGGGGCACATGCTATGTTTTTATGTGTAAGTGCTTACTGTTGAGGTTGAATTTTTGTGCAGTGAGCATCAGGACCAGAATGGCCGCAGGGACCCCATCCCCCAGGACCGGCATGACTTGATGGGGAAGGGGGCAATGCGGCACCCTCCCCGTGCCGATTTCAGCACCGGAGACCCCATCCTCTGGGCCCCTCGCACAAATCAATAGGGGAGGGGGCTGCGTGGTCCTCCTCCCCAGGCTGTTTTCAGCTACCTTCCCCAATGACTGGAAACACACTGAAGTCAACCCCCACCTGCAGAAAGCCCCACAGACCCGACGGACCTCAAGAACTTCAGGCCCATTTCCCTGCTTCCGTTCGCAGCCAAGGTCATTTAAATGGCCGTCAACACCCATGAAGCAAACTTCATCGAAGCCAACAACTTCTTAGACATCTCCCAAACCAGATTCCGCAGTAACCACAGCACCGAAACCGCCATACTCAGTGCCACCGATGACATCTGTTCTCTTCTCGACCAGGGCCAAATGGCAGCCCTCATCCTCCTGGACCTCTTGGCTGCCTTCAACACCGTCTCCTACCGCACACTAGCCCCAAGACTCCACGATGCCGGCATCCGTGGAAAGGCCCTTGACTGGATATGCTCATTTCTCACAGGCAGAACCCAGCGAGTCAGACTCCCGCCCTACCTCTCGGAACCAACGAAGACCAGATGTGGAGTGCCCAGGGATCTTCCCTCAGCCCCACCCTTTCCAACATCTACATGGCCCCCCTTGCAACCATCGTCAGAAACCATGGGCTCAACATCGTCTCCTACGCCTGACAACACCCAGCTTATCCTCTCCCTCACCAAAGAACTCGACATCACCAGACACAACTTCCAAGAAGGGATGAAAGCTGTCGCCACCTGGATGAAGAAGAGCTGCCTGAAACTCAACTCGGAGAAAACTGCAGTCCTCATCCTTGGCTCCACTCCCTCCGTATGGGATAACACCTGGTGGCACCCCACCCTCGGAAACCCCCCCACCCCAACGGACCCCGCATGAAACCTCTAAATAATACTAGACTCATCACTCACGATGACCCGCCAGATCAACGCCGTATGCTCGGCCTGCTTCAACACCCTCCGCATACTCCCGAAAAATGTTCATATGGATCCCTTCCGAATCCAGAAAAACGGTCACGCACGCCCTCATCAGTAGCAGACTGGACGACGGAAATGCCCTCTATGCAGGAATCAACAAGAAACTACTTTGCAAACTCCAGACCGCTGAGAACGCCACAGCCAGACTGACCCTAGACATCCCCCATCGCAACCACATCACCCAACACCTCCGAGATCTCCACTGGCTCCCCATCGAAAGAAGAATTACCTTCAAGCTCCTCACTCATGCTTACAAGGCCCTCCACAACATTGGACCAGCATACCTAAACAACAACCTCTCCTTCAACGCACCCAACAGACACCTCCGATCAGCTGACCTCTCTCTGGCCACCATCCCACGCATCTACAAGACCAGAACGGGAAGAAATTCCTTCTCCTACCTCGCAGCCAAGGCCTGGAACTACCTCCCCCTCCCCCTCTGGCAAATCCCTACACTGCTCCAGTTCAGGAAGGAAGTCAAGACCTGGGTTTTCGGATGACCCCAGCACTCAACAGAGCCATCCCCCCCAGTGCCTTGAGACCCTTGCTGGTGAGTAGCTGCGCTTTACCAACCCTGATTGATTGATTGATTAATTGATACCTAAGGGCCCTGTGTTAATTTAATGGGGGTGGGTGCCGCACAACCACCCCTGGGTTGTTTTTGGCACCAGGGACCCAATCCCTCAGGACCCGCCATGACTTAATAGGGGGTCTGCGCAGCCCTTCTCCCTGGGCCGATTTCATCCCTGAGGATCCCAACCCCTGGGGCCTGGTCTTAATTGAATGGAAGAGAGGGGCATAGGGCATTCGACCCCATCCCCCGGGGCCCTGCCTGCATGTGTTGGGTGCCCTGAAGTCCACCCAGAGCACCCAGTCAGCACCGTTGGGGACCGCGGGGGAGCATGAATGCCCCGTAGTCCCTGCCGGCTCCCTGCGGGAGCCGGCATTGCTCTTACACACAGGGAGTTGTTAAACATGCAGCTATCTGTGTGTGAGAATAATCCTTTCATCTGTTTCCCTGCCCCCTTGACAGCAGGCAGGTAAACAGACGAAAACTCTGCTCTCAGCAAGCGGGAGCAGTTTCACAGCTCTCACTTGCTGGGAGCGAAGTTCATCATTGATCCGACTTGAGGGGAGCTGTCAAAGCTCCTGCCAAGTCAGAGCAAATAGCTATGTCCCGGGGGCAGGCACCCCAGGACATAGCAGGAGCCGGCACTGGGGGGTGGCGGTCCTCAGGGCCAAATATAGCTCCAGGAGTGGGGCCAAACGGCCTCCCTCCTTCTGTGTTGATGGGCTGGCCCTGGGGAGGTGGTGGTCCCTGGGGCCGTATATGGTCCAGGAGGGGGGCCGTACCACCCTACCCCCACTTTAAAACATTATTTTGACCCTGGAAAGGCGGTGGTGCCCGGGGCCCAGGGGGTCCATGTGGCTCCCTAAAATTTACTTAATTTATTGCCCAGGGGAGGTGGTGGTGCCTGGAGCTTCTAGTAAGCTCAGGAGCGGGGTCCACGCTGCCCCCCTACAACATTAAAAGAAAAGCCCCAGGGAGATGGTGGTCCCTGAGGCTACTAGGAAGCCCAGGAGAGGATCAGCGCGGCCCCGCTCCTTTATTTAAAATAAAGCCCCAGGAGGTGGTGGTCCCAAGGGGCTCAAAAAGCCTCAGGAGGGGGGCCCGTGTGCCCCCTTCTTTTTTTATAAAATGCCCCAGAGACCTGGTCCACCCATGGGCCCTTTTCAAAACAAGCGTGGGAGCACAATCTTGTTTTTTTTTTTTTCATTTTTGCCGCAAATTTGCGAATTTTCATGATTTTAGGGCATTTTTTTTTTTAAAGAAAAATGCTTTTTTGTCCTGGAGGGTCCCTCTGGGACCACACAACCAAGCCTAGGGGTGTTAGGGTAGTCATACCCTGCCTCCTTTTCTTTTTTTTGCATTTTTTTGGGACTCGGCTGAAGCCGAGTCCCAAGATTGCTGCCAACACTTCCTGGTTGAAGTGTTGGCAGCCAATCAGAGCTCTGCAGATCTCTGCAAAAGCTCGTCATTACTCTCAAATTATTAGAGGCCGTAGATATACAAATTTGGATTTCCTTAAATTTCTCAACAACTGCTGAACAGATTTACACCAAATTTTAAAAAGCACAATCTGCGGATCGAAAACTAGCTTTCTACCAAATTTGGTGTAATTCCGTCCAGCGGTCCGGCCTGCAGGTGTGTCTAAAGACTCTATGGAAATTAACATGGGAAATACAATTTTTTCGACCTCCCTTTTTTGTTAGCCCCCACTTGACTGATCACCCCAAAGCTTTCCATGCACAACTAGCATTACTGGCGCACTTTTTTGGGAACATTTCGTGAAGATTCATCAAATGGCAAACGGCACTAAAGATATAGGCAAGTCAAAAAAAGTTTTTCCTATGGAAACGTGGTCCTACCTATAACTACCTACTGATGACGCCAGTATGAAATATATATCTTTCTCTGATATCCACAAGGACCAGGCACAGACTCCGACTTCTTTTGCCAAAATTTGTTTATTCCGCACAATGCACTGCCATGACACACTTCTGCCACAGTGCTGGCCTTGATCACATGTGTGTGTGTATATTTATATATATATATATATATATATATATCCACCAAGATCCAGTGAACACAATCCTTAAGGCAAGAAAACACCGGAGCCGTGGCCTCTATTCATGAACGTGTTTATTGCAACGCACAGTCCCTCATGAACGTGTTTATTGCAACGCACAGTCCCGACGCGTTTCGGAGTTACATCACTCCTTTCTCATGGGCAAGGTTAAGTGCCTCTTTGCTTTCTTTTAAAGAAACAAGTGCTCTATTCGTGTGCTTACTTAGTGAACATAAAAAACATACTTCAGCTGGTCAGAATTTTTAACATATTCATTGAACACGTGTGATTGTTAGTCATCCATTCGTCAATCATTTCCGGATCTGGTTTTTGAAACGTTGGTGTAATGAAAATACGGAGGCCACGTGGTATTCTTCCACATTCCACATATTGTTGTAGTGCTGTGGCTTCCCACCATTTGGACTGTTCTCTCTTTAAAATCTTCCAGAGACTGTCCCATAATTTACGTTGATATCCCCCTTAGAGAAAGAGGAGGCAACAGAACTGTCGAATTGAGGAAACTTGAGTCAAAAATTATCATTAAATATAATACGTTATCTCCCATTGGTTTAAATCTGGACAAAGAAATGTCTGTTCACCTATGATACAAAGGTGGTAACCACTGCCCTCGATCTTGATATTTTTAGATGTTTTTAAAAAAAAGGTTTTGTTTGTTTGTTTAATTTGGCATTTGTGCACCTATAGAAATCATTTTTAACATGTTTATTTCTGTCTGGTCTATTGCAGATAACAGTGGGAAATGCAGCAGAGCTTTATTAAGTTTCAACACACCAGCTGATGAAATCTGTCACTTGTGGTGCGGGGTAATCTTTGGCTCACTGGAGCAGGACTGTGTGTATTGCCGTTATTTTAAATATGCCCACTTGGGATAAATTGTTGAGTATTTCTGGCACTTTGAGTGCCCACTTGAGCTGAATTGGTTAGCAAGTGATATCGGCTATTTAATGAAAGAAAGCACCAAGTGGCTATATGGTATTATAATGAAAATGAACAAATAATGTACTATAATATCATTGCTTTCATAATTACGATCAATATGTAATGTGGTTAATAATCTGCATTTCCCGATATTAGTTTTGTATTTTACAACTTTATTGTTTCAGGACACCTGACCAGCTGAAGTATGTTTTTTATGTTCACTAAGTAAGCACACGAATAGAGCACTTGTTTCTTTAAAAGAAAGCAAAGAGGCACTTAACCTTGCCCGTGAGAAAGGAGTGATGTAACTCCGAAACGCGTCGGGACTGTGCGTTGCAATAAACACGTTCATGAGGGACTGTGCGTTGCAATAAACACGTTCATGAATAGAGGCCACGGCTCCGGTGTTTTCTTGCCTTAAGGATTGTGTTCACTGGATCTTGGTGGATTTGTAGGGGTGGCTACCCCGCCGTGTGCCCGCCGTTCGAAGAGGCTTTGGTGCAGCCAAACTACGAGTGGATATATATATATATATACACACACACACATACATATATATGTATGTGTATGTATATATATATATATACATATTCACTGAAAAAATAAAGGTTACAGGGACGTTATATTTAGGCTCAGATTTCACTTCAATTCAGCAGTTATAGTTAGCTGAGCTAACTATAACTTACACCCCCGCAATGGACTGCTTAGACCCTCACATATTACATCACTCATGACATGATCAGTGACATTACTGATGACATCACTCATGACATCTCAAATGACATCACTGATGACATCATCCAGTGTTTTCTAAAAGTTTATGAGTTTTAAACTTATATACTAAGGTACTAAAAAGCTAAACTAGTATACTTTGTGTACGAATAATGAGTGATACTATTTCTAATATATTACGTGAGTGGATGTGTGACTGTGTGTATATCCACTTGTGAGTGGTGTGTGAGTGACTGGGTGTGTGAGTTATTGTATTGGTGAATCTGTGGGTGTGTGAGTAGCTGTATGGGTGAGTGAGTGGCTCTGTGTGTAGCTGTATTGGTGAGTCAGCAGGTGTGTGAGTGGCTGTATGGGTGAGTGAGTGGCTATATGAGTGGCTGTATGGATGAGTGCCTAGGTGTTTAAGTGGCTCTGTGGGTGAGCGAGTGGCTGTTTGAGTGGGTGTTTAGTTAACTGAGTGAGTGTGGTAGTGGCTGTATTGGAGAGTGACTGTATGAATGGCTGTATTAGTGAGTGAGTAAACATGTGAGTGCTTGTATGGATGTGTGAATGGGTATATAAGTGGTTGTGTGGGTGTGTGAGTTGCTCTGTTGAGAGGCTGTATGGGTGAGTGGCTTGGTGTGTGAGTAGCTATATTGGTAAGTGACTGGGTGTATGAGTAGCTGTACGGGGGAATGGGTGACTATGTGAGTGACTGTTTTGGTGAGTGGCTGTGTGAGCAGGTATATGGGTAAGTGAGTGGCTGTGTGTTGGTGATTGGGTTTGTGAGTTGCTCTGTGATGAGTAAGTGGGTGTGTGAGTGGTTATATTGGTATGTCAGTGGGTGTATGAGAAGTTGTGTGAGGGCATGAGTTGGTGTGTGATGATATCCTCAGTGATGTCATTTAAAAAGTCATCAGTGATATCACTGACCATGTTATGAGTGATGTAATATGTGAGGTCGTAAGTAGTGCATTGCGAGGGTGTAAGTTATTGTTAGCTGAGGTATTTATAACTGCTGGATTTTACTGTTTTCACATATTTCACTGAATTTCACTCAGTGAAATCAAAGCCTAACTATAACGTCCCTGTAACCTTTGTTTTTTTAGTGACTTTCTAAGGTTTTTCAAATGTTATTTCCTAACTATGAGGTCCCTGTAACCTTTTTTTTCAGTGAATTTCTAAGGTTTTTTAAATTTTGTTTTCCTAACTGTAACCTGTAACTTTTGAGAATGGTTGTGTGAGTGGCTTTATAGGTTGGTGAGGGGTGTGTGAGTGGCTGTGTGGGTCTGTGAGTGGATATTAGAGTGGCAGAATGGGTGTGTGAGTGGGTGTGAGTGTTGGTGTGGGTGTGTGAGTGGGTGTGTGAGTGGGTGTGTGAGTGGTTCTCTGGATGTCTGAGTGGATGTATCAGTAACTGTATGGGTGTGTGAGTGAGTGACCATATGGGTCTGTGAGTGACTCTATGGGTGTGTGAGTGGGTGTGTGAGTGGCTGTGTGGGTCTGTGAGTGTATGTGAGAGTGGCTGAATAGGTGTGTGAGTGGTTGTCTTAGTGCCTGTGTGGGTGTATCAATCGCTGTGTGAGTGACTGGGCCAGAACAGAACTTCATCTGCCCCTTTATCCACAGTTTTGCACAAAATATCTACCCAACTGGAATACTTTCGACTAGTTAATTAGTAACTGCTACGTCGTTGGGTAATAACTAGTGTGTATTCTACACAACAGCTGAGTAATGGACCACGAGGAAATGTCTCCACTGACCTAGTGTGCATGTAATTTCAGCAATGTGATTGTTGCTCGAGCATCTTGATCCACAAATCTGTGATAACATGTATCCTCATGTAGGGAACAGGACAAGACAAAAAAATAGGGGAATCACTACCAAGCAAGGGTACGTCCTCCTAACTATAGGAAGTAAGTTCTTGTTTGTTTGGTGGAGATGTCCTCAAAATTTCTCTGTATTAAGAACGCATCACGAAAGTCTATGGGAAACGCACTTAGAGGCATTTTGGTAAGCTACCCCTCCGCGTGGGAAAAGGGGGCCCTTGCAAATGATTTTGGGCATTTGCATACTCAGCGTAATTAAAGGGAGAACCATGGACTCTGCTCTCAATACAAGAAAGAAAACACTTGTCGCAGTCTCGACAGATCAGATTGCGCTCCAATAGATCAACAATGCATTCACCTCCATTAAGGATTTCAGATTGTTTTTTCAAAGTGGAATAAGAGAGGAAACATACTTGCTTTGCCTTCGCCAAGCCCAAGAAGTTAGAATAATTTGTGTTTACAGAAGTGGAGCTTCAACTGGGTCACCTGCTGTGTTTATATTTGTAAGTGTTCCCGTTGAGGTTTGATTTCTGTAAAATGAGCATCCGGGCCAGAATGGAACCTTATTTTTTCCAAGAAGAGTCCACAGTTTTGCCGATACTGTCTACACAGCTGGAGTACTTTCAACTGGTTAATTACTAAGTACTACCTCATTGGGTAAATGTATGGTGTATAATCTACACTACAGCTGCATAAAGAACCACAAGGTAATGTCTCCAGTGACCTTGTGTACATGTATTTTTGACAATATGATTGTTCCTGCAGCGTCTTCATCCACAAATCTGTGATAACTTGAAATCCTCGTCAAGAGAAGACAAAGAGACTACAAAGAAGTGTATCTCCACCAAACAAGGGTTCTTCCTCCTACCTATAGGAAGTAATTGCTTGTTTGTTTGGTGGAGATGTCCTCATATTCCTCTACATCAAGAACGTGTCACCAAAATCGGCGGGAAATGTGCTCAAGGGCCTTTTGCTAAACTGTCCATCAATGTAGGAAAAGGTGTGAAAAGTTTTCCATACTACTAAGGAAAATGGGGTGGGGCCAAACGAGCTGAACATGCGGATGATTTTGGGCAATTGCATACTCAGGGTAATTAAAAGGGAGAACCATGTGCTCTGCTTTATAATTTATAAAAAGGGGAGAGGGCCACCTGGCCCCCCTCCCTGAACTGATTTTGACCCCAGGTACCCTATCCCATGGGTCCCGGCCTCTTCACCCTAAGTGCCCTAGAGCCCTCCCAGGGCACCCACTGTGCAAAGTTGGGGACTGTGGGGGAGCCTCAAAGCCCTGGCAGTCCCTGCCAGCTCCCTGCCTCCAGTGGGAGCCGGCATTGCTCCTACACACAGGAAGCAGCCAAAAATGCTTCTCCCTGCATGTGGGAGCAATTCTTTCACCTGTTTTCCTGCTTCTTGACAGTGGGCAGGAAAACAGATGAAAAGCCTGCTCCCAGTGAGCGGGAACAGTTTTCCAGCTCCCACCCACTGGGAGCAGACTTACAGTTTGCTCTTGCTTGGTGGGAGCTGTCACAGCTCCCACCAAGTGAAAGCAAACTGCTATCTCCTAAGGGTGGACACCTTGGGAGATAGGGAGCCAGCCCTCCGGGTACATGGTCCCCAGGGCCATTAATGGTTCCAGGAGGGTGGCCCCCTCCTTTAGATTGCACAGGGCCAGTAGTGGTCCCCAGGGCCAAAACTGGCCTGGGAAGGGTGCCATACGGCCCCCTCCCACTTTTAATGTAGCCATGCACCAGTAAGGTGGTGATCCTCAGGGCCGAATATGGCATGGGAGGGTGGCTATGTCGCCCCTCTACTCCTTTTTTTGTAATTCGATGCCCAAGGGAGGTGGTGAACCTCAGAGTAATTTTAAATACAGGAGGGGGGTCTGCACGGCCCCCCTCTTATTTCTCTCTCAAGCCCAGGGTAGGTGGTGGTCCCCGAGCCTTTTAAGGCCTTTGGAGGGGGGCAACGCGAAACCCCTCCTATTACCGAAAAAAGCCCTGGGGAGGTGGTGGTCCCTGGGGCTCAAACTGACCTTGGGGAGGGAGAGGCACATGTGCCCCCTCCCCATTTCTTATTAATATATATGCCCCCAGGACCTGGTCAACCCGGCTGAAAGAGAAAAAGCATAAGAGACCGTGATTGGGGTTTTTTTTGCAGCAAATTCACAAAACTGAGATGAAGTAGAAGATGTTCCCGAGTGAGGCCCATCTCTGCCATGGAATCTACAGGGACTTCAGAGCAGGGCACTGTGAAAGGTATTGCTGAGCAGTGAAGAGGAGAGTGAAACTGAACTTTCTTTTACTTCTTTTTAACACACAAAGGAGGACATTATGCCAGTAATAACTAATCCATTTTGATTGCCCAGCTTTATTTTCACATTTAAATACTTAGGGGCAGGTTTACAAGCCCCTTGCGCTGCCAGTACGTGACTTTTTGTGACGCACTGGCAACGCATTTCTCTGCCCCATATTTACAAGGACAGGAAAAGCCACCCAGCGTGGCTTTTCCTGTCCTTGTAAATACGGCCACTTTACACGCAGAACTTTGCGTGAAAGGGGAGTTCCATGGGTGTTGCTGTGGGTGTTCCTACGCAACACCCATGGAACCAAACACATTTCCAGATTTACAAGGAATCGTAAACCTGGAAATGCGTCAGTATGCTACGCCACCCTAGGGGTAGCCTAGCGAGGCGCAACGAGGAGAAATGTTTTCATTTCTCCTCGTTTTGTTTCCTCTTTCAATGCCTGCTGCACTCTACAGCACACATTGAAAGAGAAAAATGCCTGTAGTGATTGTTTTCATGCAGGAAGGTGCCCCTTCCTGCACAAAAACAATCTCCCCATGATGCAGGCATCCTTGCACCATGGTGCAAGGGTGCCTGTGCCGGCGCATGGCAGCTGTTTATGCGCCAGCACAGGGGAGAGCACAGGAATGCGACATATCATTGTAAACATGCCGCATTCCAGTGCTCTGAAAGTGCTGCATCGTGGCGCAGCTAAAGGGCTTGCGGTGCTGTGCTGCGGCACTTTCTTGTAGATCTGTCCCTTACCATGCAGCCTGGGATATTTGACTGCATCACGTTTATTATGACGACCTGGGTTGCTGAAAACGAATGGAAAGTATTTATTCCTTGATAATGAAGGAGTCATTTGCTTAATTAATGCAATCATCATGGCCAGATTGATAAAGGCGGAAACGCGTCTCTGAAGTGAAAGGCGACATACAAAAAAGATGAAAAGTCACCTCTCCTGTGAGTGCAAGGAATCTTTCTTATTTGGAGGAGCAGTGGTTGTTTTAAGGCGCTTGCGGAAGCACCACCCCTTGCACCACTTGTGATTAGGTGCAGACTGGCAAACCGTGAAGGCAGTGAGGAAGTAGCAGCCGGTCTGCCCCTGAAACCGGAATGGAAATGAGCGGAGGGGAATGAGGTGGGAGCAGGCAGCATTCGCCGTGAGAAGAGAAAACTCGGAGTGAAGTAGAAAACGTTCCCAAGTGAGGCCCGTCTCTGCCATGGAATCTACAGGGATTGCTGAGCAGGGCACTGTGAAAGGTATCGCCAAGCAGTGAAGAGGAGAGTGAAACTGAACTTTCTTTTGCTTCTATTTAACACGCAAAGGAGGACATTATGCCAGTAATAACTAATCCATTTTAATTGCCCAGCATTATTTTCACATTTAAATACTTACTGTGCAGCCTGGGATATTTGACTGCATCATGTTTATTATGACGAACTGGGTTGCTGAAAACGAGCGGAAAGTATTTCTTCCTTAGTAGTGAAGGAGTGATTTGCTCAATTAATGCAATCATCATGGCCAGATTGATAAAGGCGGAAATGCCAAAAAGCGTCTATGAAGTGAAAGGCGGCATCCAATAAAGATTAAAGGTCATCTCTCCCAAAAGTGCAAGGAATCTTTCTTAATTGGAGGAGCAGTGGTTGTTTTAAGGTGCTTGCGGTAGCACCACACCTTGCACCACTTGTGATTAGATGCAGACCGGTAAACCGCAAAGGCAGTGAGGACATACACCGAAAAAACCAAAGGTTACAGGGATGTTATAGTTAGGCTCGGGTTTCACTCATAAAAAAAACAGTGAAATTCAGCAGTTATAGTTAGCTGAGCTAACTATAACTCACCCCCGCAATGCAGTGCTTATGACCTCACATATTACATCACTCATGACATGGTCAGTGACATCACTGATGACATCTCAAATGACATACTGATGACGTCACTGATGACATCATCCAGGGACTGTGAGTGTTTTGAAAAAGTTTACGAGTATTAAATATATATACCAAGGTGTATTGGTGAATCAGTGGGTGTATCAGTGCCTGTGTGGATGATTCAGTGGGTGAGTGATTGACTGTCTATGTGAGTGATTAAGTATCTCAGTGAATGTATGGGTGAGTGGCTGGTTGTGTGAATGTCTGTACCAGTCTGTCAATTGGTGTTTAAGTGGCTGTATGGGTGTGTGAGTGGGTACATGAGTGGCTGTATTGGTGAGTGATTGGTTGTCTGAGTACCTGTATGGTTGTCTGAGTGTCTGTGTTGTTGTATTCTGTTTTAGGGGTCTGTATATAGGTTTTCCTGAATCATGTCCTTATATAGGCACAATTCACCTTGCCCTTATATAGGCATAGAATCCCTGTCCTTATTTAGGCATTAACCGTGCACTCCAAATACAGGCATGGTCACCGACATCCGTCCACCCTAACGTCACAACGAGTTCTTAGAAACCAGACCCTTAAGCTTCGGGATTTCCCTAGCACAGGACTATTGATTTCTCCAAGAACTCATCTATTATGTATGAACCGTTATACCTTAAGGGTTCATTCCTGACGTCTTCCTCTGTCCGACCTCACGTCAATGCTAACATTCATCGACACCTACCAGGTATAAATATACCTTCCCTTGCCCAAGCAAGTTAGAGGAGACCTCGACTTCAGAGGAGCCCATATCCCGGCCTGACGCACTGAGAAGACACTGTCATTCCTGCACGCAGACGAATCCAGCTTCCAGTGTTCTGACTCCCTTCGCGGGGTGTTAGAGTTCCAAGATCCGGCAGGAGATTCCCACCTCTCTCATTCTCAAGGTATGGAGCTGACTAGATCCTAGAGGGACTCTTGGCATACTAGACTTAACATACTCTTAGTCTACCATACTAGACAATACTCCACCTACATCTACTCTTCCCTACATCTAGACTAGGTTAGGTACACTGGGGTAGAACTAGCTTAGAGACGCATCGTATGAGTACTCGCATTCTTAGCTCATGTTATTTATGTACGTGAATTTATGCTAAAAGATAATGCTAGCGCAGTATTATTTATTTCTACTGCTTACGCTGTACATTATTTATCTTGCATACTGTCTTGTGATCATAACAGCACATATCTCTTACACGAGAAACAAGACTGTTCAATAAAACCCTTTTATTGAAACGCCCGTCTTTCCTTTCTGTGTAATTCTGCAGAGACTAAGCATGCACGATTGAATGAGTGAAACTGTTATCTATTGTTTCCACGATTCGGAGACATGTTCCGCTTCTAAAGGGAAACAAAGTTGTCATGTTTTTCGGTTGCCAGAAACTACTCCCTTCTTGTTCTCAAGGAGTTTCTAGTGGCCTCTGAGCTAGCTGGCACAGGTAATTAAGTTTAATATAATCGATAGGGACATACCAACCTTAGTCCTATGTCAAACCTATAGGTTATATTATTCCAATGCGCAGAGCCTATTAGGGAAATAGGAACTACACTACATAGCGCCCAACGGTTTGGTAAGGCAGTAATTTAACGCTAGATACTGAGTAACTCATTCGTGCTTTTCTCAGAGACCCCTACTCACATACTCCTTAAGACGTCCGGAGTGGGTAGGGTTAAATATCCGTCATAACTAAATAGGGAAGTACCCTATATATTACTTGTTTGGTTTGTTCAACGTTGAAGGATACAGTGTTCCAAAATATTGTGCACCTTATCTTTTTGTTTCCCTGAAACTTGTTCTACATTTTCAAAAACAAAATGACCGAAACCGGTGGAGCTGCGGCTGACCCAGCCATGGCAGTTTTCAACTTTACAGGTTTAAATAAATAAAACCGAGGAGGGTGTTATAGACATCGCTCCAAACTTAAGAAGAGCCATCACTCTAAAACTTATAAAACACGGCCTACCACCGAGAGGCGGTAGAGCAGTTTTCGTGATAGAGGCACACGAATCCTTTCAGACAGAGGTATTCTATTCATGGGTCATATTTCCTGAATCAAATTCAGTAACAAGACTGTTTCACTTCTACAAAGAAGATGATCCACCAGAGGAATATATTCCTTTCGAGGATATTGAAATTCCACTAACATACCAGGAGCATCAGCTCTGGTTTAAAGGCGCCCTAAAACATCACAGAAACATTACCAGGCTCGGTCCACTAGGTAGACCAGGAGCAACATGGCCGATTCTAGCCGGCTATACACCTCATCCTGACATCGAAATAATGTCAGACGAGGAATTACTTACTCAACTTACAGAGTTAATAAAAATCTACAGACAACTAGTCCAATATGTCATGCGGACTTTCACAGTCCAACCACCGTTGACACTTCCAAATCAAACTCCTCAACCGGGGAATACACTAACAATTACACCACAGACTCTATACGCAGTCATGGGAAAAATGCCCACAAAACGTGAGCAAATTCCATTCTGGATAGCTAAAAAAATTACACAAATCGAAGCAGTATTTCCAAATACAAGCCCGTATGAGAAACACAGAATCCTAACCATCTGTTTACCGATGGGGATCACACCACAACTGGAAGACTGTACCACTTGGGGCTCAGTCTTTCCTGCCATCTATACTAAAACACATGGTGTTCCGTCTATTGCGGTAATACCAGATGTCCTGAAACAAATTCAAAACGAATACGGGGCAGAGCCTGCTCAAAATTTAGGCATGAAATTACTGAAAAATTTCGACCAGGTCTCAACAATAATATTATCTAATATTAAAGGGGAGGCAGCAGCAGTGGCGATCCGCCAACGATTAAGGGAATTCGATGTTACAGAACATCAAACTGAGCTACCCAGAATAATAGAACAATCTTATGCAGAATTAGGCAGAGATAGTTTGGGTGGAAGACCAGTGAAGCCAAAACTATCTGAAAGTCCTGAGAAGGACTCTATTAAACAAACTCCTACATCTTCTAAAAAGAAGTGGGAAACTAATAAACGAAATTCAAATGAGAAACGTTCTCAATCCCGAGGTAGGTCTCCTCAAAAGGAGCCCTCTGAAAGGAGGTATAACCTCAGGAATAGGGATAATTTAAAAAAGCCTGACAGGTATCAAGATACTGATACACGTTCCTCTCGTACCTTTCAGATCTCGTCACAGACATCGGAAAGAAGAGGACGGTCAGAACATAGACAAGAACGCGTGAAATCGAAAGACGACAAACACGTTCTGAAAAATAAATCAAAACCTCAATTCTCAAAGAAGAAAGTAGCAGGTCTGAAGGTCAGACATGCCGAGGATACTGAGAACACAACTCAAGAACGGAGAATGGGCTCAGACAATGCTGGACAGTGCAGCAGAAGTCACAATAGCTCGCCAGAACCTGAAGGAACTTCTGGAGACAGTGTACTTGAATGAGTACATTACAGTTGAGACTGTAGACACCAGGGTTAGTACTCCACAAAAGTTATATGAAATAACACTCCGGATGGAGGGAGACATACCTAGACAGGTGAAAGCACTTTTTGGGAAAAACTTTCAAGGGGCTATGACATACTTCTAGCAGAAAAAGACTGGCCACCACAATTTGTCAGGGAGTGCCCACATGGCGAGGACATTATTATGCCTGCCTTCTCTAACCATATTCCAATTCACCTAAAATATACTTATGCCAGGAAATGGGCAGTTGCCCAGGCCCCAGCATTATATAAAAATCATGTAGGATGGGATGAGGATTCACCTCACCATAAAATACATCTAAAAATGAACCTACTGCACAAAGGCAGTACCCAATAAAGCAAGAAGCTAAAAAACAGGTCAGGGAGATCTTAGATCAACTTGAATACCAGGGGGTGATTGAAACATGCACCTCTTCAATGAACAATCTTTGTTTCCTGTCTCCAAACCAGACAATACATATCGTCTAGTTTTGGATTACAGACACCTAAACACTTGTTCAAAAACATTTGCAGTGCAAAATGCACATAGTACAGCATTAATGAATAACATTGTGCGTAAAAAATACAAAACCACATTGGATATCTCAAATGGTTTCTTTTGTCAAAACATAGCACCTGGAAGCAGGTACTTAACAGCTTTCTCAATAATGGGGACCCAGCGTCAATTTTGTCGACTCCCACAAGGGTTCAAGAACAGCCCGGGGTTATTCTCAGCGAGGGTAACGGAGTTACTACAAATTTATGATAATGAGGCATTGTCATATGTCGATGATATCTATCTGACAGACGAAGACCTGGACAAACAGTTGAACAGGGTGAGCACCATTATACTGGGCTTCGCCTCTGAGGGCTACAAATTCAACTTCAAAAAGTCCATAATTGCCCATCTCAATGTCCTGTTTCTAGGATATCAATCAATCAATCAATCAATCAATCATGTCACTTATAAAGCGCACTACATACCCGCGAGGGTCTCAAGGCGCTGGGGGAAGAGGGGGGTGTTGCTGCTACTGATCGAAGAGCCAGGTCTTGAGGAGTCTTCTGAAGGCCAGTAGGTCTTGGGTCTGTCGGAGGTTGGTGGGGAGGGTGTTCCAGGTCTTGGCGGCGAGGTGGGAGAAGGATCTGCCGCCGGCGGTCGTTTTCCGGATGCGGGGGACTGTGGCGAGGGCGAGGCTGGTCGAGCGGAGCTGGCGGGTCGGGGTGTAGAAGCTGAGTCGTCTGTTGAGGTAGGCTGGTCCGGAGTTGTGGAGTGCTTTGTGTGCGTGGGTGAGGAGCTTGAAGGTTATCCTCTTGTTGACAGGGAGCCAGTGCAGGTCTCTCAGGTGGGGTGTGATGTGGCTGCGTCGGGGGATGTCGAGGATAAGACGTGCAGAGGCGTTCTGGATGCGTTGCAGCCGTCTCAGGAGCTTAGCCGTCGTTCCTGCGTAGAGGGCGTTTCCGTAGTCCAGCCTGCTGGTGACGAGGGCCTGGGTGACTGTTTTTCTTGTTTCGGTGGGGATCCACTTTAAGATCCTGCGGAGCATTCGGAGGATGTTGAAGCAGGATGAGGAAACGGCGTTGACCTGCTTAGTCATGGAGAGGGTGGGGTCGAGGATGACCCCTAGGTTGCGTACGTGGTCGGTGGGTGCCGGGGCTGTTCCCAGTGATGTTGGCCACCAGGAGTCGTCCCAGGCTGAAGGGTTGGAACCAAGGATGAGGACCTCCGTCTTGTCCGAGTTCAGCTTCAGGCGGCTGGTCCTCATCCATTCGGCGACGGCCTTCATTCCTTCGTGGAGGTGGGCTTTGGCGGTGTGAGGGTCTTTGGTGAGGGAGAGGATCAGCTGGGTGTCGTCGGCGTAGGAGATGATGTTGAGGTTGTGCTGTCGGGCGACGTGGGTGAGGGGTGCCATGTAGATGTTGAACAGCGTTGGGCTGAGGAGGAGCCTTGGGGTACGCCGCAGATGATCTTGGTGGCCTTGGATCGGAAGGGGGCGAGGCGGACGCTTTGTGTTCTGGCGGAAAGGAAGGATGGGGTCCAGTCCAGGGCCTTCTCTTGGATCCCGGCGTCGTGAAGGCGTGTTCGTAGTGTGTGGTGGCAGACCGTGTCGAAGGCGGCTGATAGGTCCAGGAGGATGAGGGCTGCTGTTTCTCCGTTGTCTAGCAGGGTCCTGATGTCATCGGTGGCGGCGATGAGGGCGGTTTCGGTGCTGTGGTTGCTGCGGAAGCCGGACTGGGAAGGGATATGAGCTTTCAAGTGAAGGCAAGAGCTTGGCAGCCAACTTTTTAGAAAGGTGTGCGCTGCTTCAACCCCCAAAGACGCTGAAAAATGTACAATCCATCCTGGGTTTCCTCAATTTTGGAAGAACTTACATTCTAAATTACGCAGAAAGGGTTAAACCTCTCTACGCATTAATCAAACCTGATTTTTCAATCAAAAACTGGACACAAGAACACACAGAAATCTTGCGTTCACTCCAGGCTAACATGTTAGCAACAAATCACTTACAAACACGCGTAAGTCAACGCAACTTAGTGATCCGAATAATCTCCGGTCAATGCGGGTTCACCTACTTAACATTTAATGAGGGTGAAAAAGTACCAATTGCATACAAATCACACTTCTATACACAAGCAGAAATGCGCTTCACTTCAACAGAAAAAATTCTGACAGCAGTTCAAACCGCTGTAGCAAAAGAAAGAGCTCTAACCCAAGGGAAACGCATTATTGTCGTAACCCCAGTTCCGGCCTTAGAGGCGGTAACAAAAGCGAGCATTCCAAATGCTAAAGCTTTACATCCGAGATGGATACAATGGGTTAATTCTCTTGCTGCAACAGATGTTGAATATGTTTTTGATCCTGATTTAAAAACACAAGCATTCCTGCAATATGAACATGAATGTCCTCTGCCCACTGAGATTCTGCCTCTCGATCAGTACGAATTCATAATTTACACTGACGGATCCGCACAACCCGCAACAGGGAGTAAGCAAGCTTACAGTGCAGCGTGCGCAATCGTTAAAGGTCGCATGCGAGATGGCAACTTCAGACCTATGGTCACAAAAACCCAGTCTCTAGGAGATTGCACAGCTCAGCGAGCTGAACTACAAGCATTCAAACTGGCACTTGAAAGTACAGATCGAGAATTTCCCACACTAATAGTGTGCGATTCTTTCTACTGTGTTCAGTCGTATAATGAATATATACAAACTTGGCTTGAAAACAAGTTCAAAGATGCAAAAGGTGGCACAATAAAGCATAAAATGCTTTGGGAACAAGTAGTTCAGTTAAAAAGCGAACTACCAAAGGCTCACGTGATCCATACACTGAGTCATCAACGTGATGGCGTTCACGTTGCAGGGAATTCATTGGCTGACGAAGCCGCAAAGGGGGCTGTTCAGACGGCTTCCGTAGCTGCAATCACTCGTTCAAAACGAAAATAGACAGTGAGATAATGTTGGCTGTCAATGCTACGAGCAAAGGCAGTGGTGCAGCGTTACCAAAAAGTTTCCACTCAAGTACTCATATGTAATTGATGCGAACAACGTTCCTTTTGCTCGAATCCCTGGAGTGGGGGATAGGGTAATTCCAAACAAGGAACGCAGATTAGGACTAATCCTAGCAGCACACGAAGGGATAGCCTCTGCCCATGCAGGCATTTCTGCAACAGTATCTTTACTAACACAAAGATATTGGTGGCCTGGCATTAGGAAGCAGACCAAGAACTATGTTCTGGAATGTGAAATTTGCCAACAGATGAAAGTCTCCACAGTGAAACGTCCTGCGCAGACACCCCTGTTAATTTCAGACAAACCATTAGCTTGTGTTTACCTGGACCACTGCGGTCCCTTGCAAAGGGACGGTAACTATAAATATATCATGGTCGAAGTGGATTCTTGCTATAGGTTCCTATGGATATGGCCTCAGCGCTCGGCTGACGCTCGAACTGTTATAAAAGATTTGCGAGTCTTTATCGGCACATACGCAATAGGCACGCTACATTCTGACCAGGGTCCTGCGTTCAGCTCTCGGGCTTACAAAGACGCCATGGCCAGTCTGGGCGTTGCATTGTGGTACTCCTCTCCGTTTCATCCTGAGGGAAATTCTGTTGTGGAAAGGAAAAACCGGGACATAAAGCTGTCTATAACAGCTAGGGTATTAGGTTCGGGTGATGGGTGGGTCAAACATCTTTATGGGGTCCAACGCTCATTAAACAACTTGCCAAGAAGTTCTCTAGGGGGTCACTCCATATGAGGTCCTATTTGGGACAAGAATGTGGGTGCCTGATCTGGAATGCAGTGGCACAGTGGTGGAAAATAAACCCTTTGATATCAAAGATCGTTTGGCTGTTTTACAGGACTTAAATGAAATAAGAACGAAACAAAGCAACGTATTCCTGCAGCCAACCACCACTGGGGAAAACCGGCGGTCCCAGCAAGGCCTGTCTGGATTCCAAAAGTTGGGGATCTGGTCAGAGAAAAGATTGCGGACAAGAAGGAATTTGGACCTTCATACAGACAACCAGTACCTGTCCTAGCCGTACACGGAACAAGAACAGTACTTCTGCCACCCCTTGCTGGAAGAAAGGAGAAAAGATTTGTGTCCATCGACCTCATCAAACCACAGTATGTGGCCAATACTAAATAGTAGGCCTCGTGGACTCTGACCTAGTAGCAGACACACTCCTCTCGCTACTATCCAAGAGGTTCAGACTGAAAGACTGATAACTATCGAGAATTCAGCAGTAACAGATGAAGGACTGAGCAACAATGCTATGGAACTCATCCCTCTTGAAACACAAGTAACAGTTCGTCCAAATACACCTGTCTACACCAATGTAACAAGTGATCAACTGATCCAAGCGATTTCTACAAATCCTGATGCAATTCCAACAATTGACAGAACTGCTTCTGGCTACTTCATTAACTTTGATACGTTTTCTGAGGATCCGAGTGAGCCCGAGACGTCGCCAGCAACAAAAACTTTTAAACAGCAAGTACAAGACTTTTTGCATTTTTTGAAAAAGACTTATCTAGTTTCATCATGGATTGAACTTTGGGTTATTTCTGGAATATTTTTCTTCCTGCTTTGGCTAGCTTTGGTTATGACTATGAGCGTGCTTATAAATGGGAGATACATCCATTTGGACATTGAAAGAAAAGAAGTGAACTTACTTTTGGAACCTCACAAATCATCCCATCGTGAAACAAGAGACTTGTCTGCAGTGAACATCACAGCCGTTCCTATACAGGATGGTATAGTGTGGGACAAAACTGATTTTGATATCTTTGGCCCGACGGAACATTTGAACATTCCACATTTATTTAAGATTTCACTAAGTGATTTTGTTTCATCCAGTACCTTTTCTGATGATTGGGACTTTGAAACTGTGAATAATATAATGTTTGACCAAGAAATATCTGCTGCATTTTCTAATAATGAATATTTAGAGGGTTCATCAGACTATGAACATCTGTATTGCTATAACCACTATGGTCATCATTTTTTGCATAAATCTGCAACACCTAGAAATGTGTTTATGTTTAACCAATGGGAGCATTGTCCTACACCACCAAAAGGTAGTTCAAAAACGTTTGCTAAAAAGTTTCCATATTTTTCAGAATACAATACATCTGATCCAGAAACATTTTACTATAAAAATGTAAACAAAACAGGACTGAAAATTATGTTAACAAATACAAAACAGATTTACTCTGCAGCATTTATTGCCCAACTGTCTAGACAGGGTTTCGACTTATGGAAAGACACAATAGACATAAAATCTGTCTGGGGTACTAAAGATTGGCAAGTGCAGGGGATAGAAGCTTTATTTAGAGCCTGTATCATCCCTCAACAAATAATGTTTTTGAATGACACTGTCCAACAAACGTCTTGCCTTGGGTTAGCCAAGATTAAAGACATGAAAAATCCTTCTGGACCAACACCTGCAAGTGATAACAATACACAGGCAGCGGTTACAGTTGACACCATACTAAAATTCAACAGAACAAATCCTGATTGGAGAAAATGGTTGATCTGGCCCACAGACACAAACAACTGTCAAGACAGATTCCTGAATAAAACACAGGGGTTTTCTATTCACAGGCCAGACCCAAGATACGTCCAAAGACAGCATCCGGGGGTAGTAACAACATACAGTGTAGGAAAATTATGCCTCGATTGGCTGCAAAAATCTACACTTAAGGATGTGAAACAACACTTATTTTTACTTAAAGAAGACGCAGACCTTAGGGAATTCTTGCTTGGACCAAGAAAACCGCGTCAAAAACGTTTCATATATGCCGGCATTTATGCTGCTTATAATGAAGCATGGAAGGTGTCACAGATGGAGGCCGCAGAACGAATACGTGAACTTGATCGTATTAATTTAGAGAAAACTCTCTCTGTGGTTGACAATGGGTTAACAACTTTGTCCTCCAGAATTTATTCATTGGACAGTATTGTATCCTCTGCTATCGACATACTGGAACAAGATTTAGCCATGTTACAGCAAGGCCAGTCTCAGTTACGTTCTATTATGTTATTAAGCTGGACGCTGCAAGCTTTGCGTGCGGGCTATGTGCCTTGGCGTTTTATCAACACGTCTGCTCTGTTTGCAGAATACAATCTAACTGATAAACAGATTGAACTGGCACAAAGGGGAGCAAAGTATACAGTACTGAGCATTGAAAAACTTGAAAAATTACCATTCACAGTGGCAGAAAAACCAGCTACAGAATGGCTTATTCATGGCAAAATTAGTCTACCTGTGACTACTTTTCAGTTTCAGTATTGCCTTAAACAGATGCAAGCAGGCAGATATGAAAGGTTGGGTAAAGAATACATTAAGACATCCTGGAATTTACCTTACACCTATAGATGTTGGAGTGGGGATCGTGAAGTGTTTCTAAGCGGTACACACTGTGAAAGTGCACTGAGCGGTTCACTGATTTGTCAGGACATTTCTTTACACGGGGCTTGTAATGGTTCTGTGGCAAACTTGTCCTGCCACCAGCAGGGTACACCAGCTGCTGTGATTAATCCACGTTTGGACAACTTTCTAATGGGAGTTACCTCATGTTGAATGATCAGAGTTGCTGTGGCATGTTGCCAGGCATCCCATATCTAGTAACGGTCAACTCCAGGGTCACTTGCTGTATGCAAGTATTGTTTGCCCCAATAGACACAGTCAGGGAGTCGCCTTTGTGGCCTTCGTTGAATGTCTCTTTTATACGATTTGATACTTTAAGCAGAATGAAAGCCATGCTTATACAACAATCAGTGCCTTTGACCTCGGCCAAAGAAACCTATGATCTACAAGTTGCAAGGACTTCGGCTGAGATACAAGCTTTAATTCGTACAAACTGCTCTATACATTTCGTAGAAATGATAGGACGTATCTTTAACATGTCAGATACAAGCGGAATTGTACATGTATTTAAGACCATCTGTTCCGGACTAGTAGCACCTTTCCAGGCTGTCCTCGGAATCATCCCAAACTTCGCACATTCGGTGTTTGGTGGTGTGCCGTTAATTCTAGCACTTGTTGCAGGAATTCTGTTTCTATTCCTCCTACTACGCTATGGCAAGCCTCTTCGCCAACATCACTCCGAGCGATGTGGAGAAAGCCCTACTTGAACGGAAATGCCGTGAGCGAATAGTACAGCTTTTGGGCATGCCTCGTCTACGGGAACTTAATACAACGTGGTTCCTGTCATTCAGAGCAATCTGGCAAGATTGCATCTTACCTGTTCTACGCTGCCTGTTTTGCGGTGAAGAATGCGTGCTAGACACCTGTCTAACACTCCCATCAGTCATGCCAACGGATATCGATACTCTGCTGGACCCGATAACGGCCCATGCTGTGTGTTGTCCCCAGCGGCTTCCAATCCTGATGGCGGCATTCATTGAGATCTCACAGACGCTTCTGGCTGCTGCTGAGGTATGAGATGGATCAACGGGCACACAGGTAACAACGGACGCGAACATTGCTACGGCATCCTCTGCTGACAGCGATGCTTCTCATCTCTGTGCAATTCACCTTCTGAACGAGGTGTACCAAATGTCACCGACTACGGTGGATGATATTTTGGCTACGGACATAGATGATCTAATGTTTACGCCAGACCCATACACTGACTTTGATTCGGCTCACAGTGTACCAGGGCAACAATGAAATTTGGCCTTCATATTCTTCAAACTTGGAATTTTTCCCAGAATTGAACTTTTTCTTTTTAAATTTATGAAATGACATGGCAATCTGCTTACAGTAGAACTAGCCTTATAAAACAGACTTCTTTGAATACTTCCAGGGACACATTGTCACCTTACTTGTCTAACATTTCATTTACTTCCATGATATGCAATGGCTTTGATTGTAAGAACTTATCGACCATTTCATCATATGTATATATTACTGTTTCATTCACGTTGCATTCCACTTCCGTTATATGCTTAGAATGAAAACACTGCTTTAAATGTACAGTACCTATGGCATTTCAACAGTTTTTAAGCTTCTTTTAAAAATGCTTTTAGAAATGTTTTTAGTAATATGTGGTACTAAATTTTATGTTTAGCATTTAAAATGTTTAGCATTTAGTATCATCGTTCACTCGAAGATGGAGTGGGTGTTGTATTCCATTTTAGGGGTCCGTATATAGGTTTTCCTGAATCATGTCCTTATATAGGCACAATTCACCTTGCCCTTATATATTCATAGAATCCCTGTCCTTATTTAGGCATTAACCGTGCACTCCAAATACAGGCATGGTCACCGACATCCGTCCACCCTAACGTCACAACGATTCTTAGAAACCAGACCCTTAAGCTTCGGGATTTCCCCTAGCACAGGACTATTGATTTCTCCAAGAACTCATCTATTATGTATGAACCGTTATACCTTAAGGGTTCATTCCTGACGTCTTCCTCTGTCCGACCTCACGTCAATGCTAATATTCCTCGACACCTACCAGGTATAAATATACCTTCCCTTGCCCAAGCAAGTTAGAGGAGACCTCGACTTCAGAGGAGCCCGTATCCCGGCCTGACGCACTGAGAAGACGCTGTCATTCCTGCACGCAGACGAATCCAGCTTCCAGTGTTCTGACTCCCTTCGCGGGGTGTTAGAGTTCCAAGATCCGGCAGGAGATTCCCACCTCTTTCATTCTCAAGGTATGGAGCTGACTAGATCCTAGAGGGACTCTTGGCATACTAGACTTAACATACTCTTAGTCTACCATACTAGAGAATACTCCACCTACTTCTACTCTTCCCTACACCTAGACTAGGTTAGGTACACTGGGGTAGAACTAGCTTAGAGACGCATCGTATGAGTACTCGTATTCTTAGCTCATGTTATTTATGTACGTGAATTTATGCTAAAAGATAATGCTAGTGCAGTATTATTTATTTCTACTGCTTACGCTGTACATTATTTATCTTGCATACTGTCTTGTGATCATAACAGCACATATCTCTTACACGAGAAACAAGACTGTTCAATAAAACCCTTTTTATTGAAACGCCCGTCTTTCCTTTCTGTGTAACTCTGCAGAGACTAAGGGGCCGATTCCGATTCGGGCCGGAAATCTCTCTGACCGAGTCGGATTCGGAGAGATTTCCGACCGAACGAGTACGATGCGGACGCATGCTATCGGACTCGATTCGGTCGGACTCCCATTGAAGTCAATGGGAGCAGGTCGTACGACGCGTACACGGGCTCCCATTGACTCAATGGGTGCGTCGCGAACAAGGGCGCCCACTACAGCGGGTACGCGTCGGTGCGACTCGTGCCGTACATGCATGTGTAGGGGGGACCCATGGGTCCCCCCTGTGTGCAACTCGCGACTGCTCTTTCGAGCCGGACGGCGCGAGTCGCTCGGACTGTTCGAGGCGCGCATCGTACTTACCCGGTCAGGGAACGTCTCCATTGCGTGGTGCGAGTCGAGTCCGTACGAGTCGGTCGGAGCGGTTCGGAGCCGGGAACGAGTCGGTCGGGGATTTCGCGTACGCTCGCATCGTACTTGCTCGCGCGGACGGGTGTTCGAATCGGTCGGAAACAGGGCGTCCGAATCGGATCCGGTAAAGCTAAATCCGATTCGGTGCCCTACCGGCCGAGATCGGAATCGGCCCCTAAGCATGCACGATTGAATGAGTGAAACTGTTATCTATTGTTTCCACGATTCTGAGACATGTTCCGCTTCTAAAGGGAAACAAAGTTGTCATGTTTTTCGGTTGCCAGAAACTACTCCCTTCTTGTTCTCAAGGAGTTTCTAGTGGCCTCTGAGCTAGCTGGCACAGGTAATTAAGTTTAATATAATCGATAGGGACATACCGACCTTAGTGCTATGTCAAACCTATAGGTTATATTATTCCAATGCGCAGAGCCTATTAGGGAAATAGGAACTACACTACAGTGTGGGTGGGTTAGAGGGTGTGTGACTGCCTGTATGGTTGAGTGAGTGTGTGTATGGCTATGTGGGTGAATAAGTGGATGTGTCAGTGATATATCGGCGAGTAACTGGGTATGTGAAAGGCAGTATAGGTGAGTGATGGGGTAAGTGAGAGTGGCTGTATGGGTGAGTGTGTGCTTGTGTCAGTGACTGTATAGGTGAGTGAGTACATGTTAGTATCTGTACGAGTAAGTGAGTGGGTGTGTGTATCTGTTTGGGTGAGTAAGTGGCTGTGTGATTTACTGTATGGGTGAGTGACTAGGTGTGTGAGTAGCTCTATGGGTAACTGTCAGTAGCTGTATGGGTGTGTGAATGGACGTCAGTGGCTGTATTAGTGACTGAGTTGGTGTATGCGTGGCTGTATGGGTGAGTGAGTGGATGTGTGTAGATCAATGAATCAGTGAGTGGGTGTGTAAGTACTGGTATGGGTCTGTGAATGGGTTTGTGAGTGGGAGTGGGTGTATGAAAGGTTCTATGGGGTGTAAGCGGGTGTGTCAGTGATTCTGTGGGTGATGTCATGAGTGATGTCATTTAAAATGTCATGAGTGATGTCATCAGTGATGTCACTGACCATGTCATGAGTGATGTAATATGTGAGGTCATAAGCAGTGCATTGCGGGGAGCGGAAGTTATAGTTAGCTCAGCTAACTATAACTGCTGAATTTCACTGGTTTTGTACGAGTGAAACCTAAGCGTACCTATAACGTCCCTGTAACCTTTGGTTTTTTCAGTGAATTTCTATGGTTTTTTAAGTAGTAATGGCGTTTGCAAAGTGGTAGAGCAAGAGGGCAGGCCACAAAGACCTCTCAGCAATCCTGCAGTGTGGAAATTATAGAAGGTAATAGGAGGGGTAGGTTGGCCTACAAGGTCGTCCCTGCAGGCCAACAACTCTCGTTATGTCCAGTAAGTCCCACACATCGCAATTGCTTAGAGATCTTCAGAGGCCATGCCCCATTTCTCCACCACTATGCAAACGTGCCTCCTGTCGCACTGATGGTTGGGGCATGAAGTCCTCGAGGGCTCCAGAGCGTCCTTGAGGGCCAAGAAGTCCTCCTGTTTCTACTGGTTAATTAGTAAGTAAATGCCAGGTGTGTATTCTACACTATAGCTGCATAATGGATCACAAGGAAATGTCTCCAGCAACCTTCCACGCATTTTGGCAATGTGATTGTTCCTCATGTGTCTTCATCCAGAATTCTGTGACAACATGAATCCTCCTATACAGAAGACAACAAGACTACAAAGAGGTGAATCACCACCCACCAAGGGTACTTTCTCCTAACTATATGAAGCAAGTGCTTCTTTGTTTGGTTAAGATGGCATCATTTTCTTGGGCATCAAGAACGCAGCATCATTTTATTTGGCATCAAGAAACAGATGTGCCCAGAAGACTTTTTTCTATATATATATATACATATATATATATTCTGGTTGTGGTATTTATTGAATTTACCCGTGCCCGCATAGTCTTCATAAATTTGGAATTGCTTTTGCTTTGATAACTACTCTGGAAGCAGCTGCTTGGAACAAGTCATGGTAGTATCAGCAGCGAGTTAAATATGAGTATTGAACACAAAGTTAAAAGTAATGTGCTCTATGTTTGGTCAATACGAGGCTGACGGTTAGCCTTCAGAGCAGTGGATTTGAGCTAACTGAAGGATTTTGCAAGCGGAGATGCAAGAATAGCGTTTCTATTGTATGACATTCTATTATGGCTATGGCACGGAATATTAAACGCTGTGAGGCAGCAGTTAAAATGTTTGATAACAGAAAATCACCAGATGACACCGATAGAGCGGAATAAACAAGAGGTACAACTCTAACTACCAATAAAAAACAACTTTGGGACAACCTTTGGAAGGCTCTCAAACGTGAACAAACTAAATGGTGGGAGGCGACTACATTACAGAAGTGCATCGATGTAAGCAGGGTGCCTCGTGGGCTTAGAATCTTTATCACCCCGACCTTCAGTGATCCAGACCCAGAATTGGTCAATGAATGGGGTGCCAATAACCACAATTGCTCCACAATAATGCTTGAACTGCTTGTCAAATATGCACGGAAAGACTGTGAAAGATCTGCGGAAGAAATAGAAAACATAACGAAGAAGCTGAAAGCATTATGTGGGCAAGATGAATTCCAAAAAGAGATGGACAAAATGGATATGAAACTCGATAAAATAGAGGAAGAAATTAAAATGAAGAAACAAAGAAAATTCCACCGTGACCAGGTGGACTACGAAAAAGGACACATACTAACGTTCGCCAAAAGGTATGATCACCTCAGAAGCACTTCCTCCGAAACAAAATCAACACCTAAAACCAGGGCAGAGAACAGAGGGGCCAGTGGACTGGTGTCAATCAATCAACAGAATGATGGGATTGAGAGTGATTACAATGAGAGTGACATATCCACCATATAGGAACAAAGTGGAGTAAAAAACCAAATTTTAACAATCAATCAATCAATCAATCATGTCACTTATAAAGCGCACTACATACCCGCGAGGGTCTCAAGGCGCTGGGGGAAGAGGGGGGTGGTGCTGCTACTGATCGAAGAGCCAGGTCTTGAGGAGTCTTCTGAAGGCCAGTAGGTCTTGGGTCTGTCGGAGGTTGGTGGGGAGGGTGTTCCAGGTCTTGGCGGCGAGGTGGGAGAAGGATCTGCCTTCTGCCTTTGATGGCCAAAGGCAGGCTCTCAACCCACAACAAACAAAGAGGAGGAGGAGGAGGAGGATACAGAGGTCGCGGGCAAGGAGGCAGAGGCGGCGCAAGAAGAAACAAGAAATCACAAGACGATTCGGGGAGCCCTGTGGGAAGTCGTACAAGGGGCCAAAAGAAGGCAAAATAATGGATCAAAAGACAGTCATTAACCTGTCAGGACGCATTCTGAGTAATGCTGAGGTAGAAGTATTATCGCTGGGCCTTTCCTTTTGTCCAACAACAAATTTTAACTATACACAGAGCAGAATTGATGTATTTCATTTCACTAGAAAATTGAGACTGAAGAAGTGGTATGCCACGAAAGTGTCTGATAGACCTGATAAAGACAGAGAGATGCTGAGTAACATTAATATTGGTGATATTCAATTGTTACACACAATGAATGAATTAGAGGAAGAACCTGGATTCATTCAGGACCCTTTCATCAATCTCAATAATGATGACATTAGACTTGATCTTAGTGTTGCAAGTGGTTTTAGACCAAAATCTGTCTTTTTACCTCAGATCAAAAATGATGCGATTGATGTCTTTGAAAAGGGTGTAATGCAGGAGTTCCTTAGCCTTTCCAGAAAAAGATGGTATGGGAAGAAAAATATCACTCAAGCACAAATAGAAGCCATAGAAAGCTTCAGAAATGATCAATCAATTGTGATTAAGAAATCGGATAAGGGTGGGAACGTGGTTATATTGTCGAAGGAAATGAACATTGAGGAAGGCACTAATCAATTGAATATGGTTGAACGATATGAGCTAAGTAACAGATCCAAATATGAGGCATCTATCAAAATGTACTTAACACAATTGAGTGAATGGAGGGATAGAGGTCTAATTCAATGGGAGGAACACGATTTTCTGGCATGTAAGTTCCCCAAATTACCAGCCCTATACCTCCTCCCTAAGATTCACAAAGATAGCTTTAGGCCACCAGGGAGACCTATCGTCTCCTCACGAGAAAGTTGCCTTGAGAATACCTCTAAATATGTAGATTTTTTCCTTCAGCCACTTGTGCAAAGTCTCCCATCCTTTGTTAAGGACATGGGAGACTTTCTCAGGCGGATAGACAACATTGAGTGGAATGACGAGTAATCTCTCTTGTGTCTAGATGTTAATAGCTGCTACACCTTTATCCCACATGAGCTAGGATTGGAAGCATGCCGGCACTTTTTGAAAAACAGATCGTTATCTTATCTCTTTCACACTGAGATGCTCATCGATATGATGCATATTTGTCTTACACAGAATTTCTTTACTTTCAATAGTAAAATCTATAGGCAGATCCTTGGTACAGCAATGGGGACTTGCTTTGCCCCCAGCTTTGCAGGTCTTTACCTCGGCTGGTGGGAAGAGCAGGTAGTGTACAGTTTAGAGATTTTTTCCCAAAGGGTGATTATGTGGGCCAGATACATAGATGACATCTTCTGTATCTGGCATGGCAATGAGAATGAAGCCAATGAGTTTGTTCATATACTTAACAATAATACACTTAAACTCAGATTCACAAGTCAATTTGCTAAAGATAAATTCGAGTTTCTAGATCTTTTGCTAGTGGTAAACGGGAAGAAGCTGGACAGCTATCTTTTCCGCAAGGAGACAGCCGGCAATAGTTTATTGCATGCCCGGAGCTGTCACCCAGAAAGCTTAATTCGGAGTATCCCCTTGGGGGAACTACTTCGAGCCAAACGAAATTGCAGCTCAGAAGAGGGCTTTAAGATGGAAGAAATACAAATGAAGAAAAGGTTCTTGCAAAGAGGGTACACCCGCCCCATGATAAATAAAGCTAGTCAGGAAGTAGAGAAGCGTGTCAGAACAGAGTTATTGACTCCAAAAACAAAATTAGTGAAGAATCACAACAGAAGATTAGGTTTATCACGACGTTCAATGGTCAAGAAAAACAAGTACGAAAGGGGCTGGAGAAGTTCTGGCAAGTGCTAAGGACTGACAAAGACCTAGCTAACTGTGTAGAAGAGTATCCACAAGTAACATTTAGAAAAGCTAAAACCCTCAAAGACACCTTATGTAGAGCATTGATTGCTCCAGTAATGAAGACGACATTTTTTGTATGTGGTAGCTGCAAAGCATGTAAATTTAGCAAACATTCTAAGGAAGTTAGATTAGCTACTGATGGCAAACCATACAAAATCAATAAACATGTGTCTTGCAATACAGATCATGTTGTATATGCTTTAAGATGCCCCTGCGACAAATTCTATATTGGCAGTACGATTCACAAAGCGAAGAAGCGCATTCTAGAGCATCTTCGCGCCATCAAAAATGGCCACAAATAGTACCCAATTGCCAGGCACTTCAAAACACACCATAATCAAAGTAATAGCCTCCTGTCTTTTTGTGTTCTTGATACTATTTCGACTCAAGAACGAGGGGGAGACAGAGTCCAAGATTTGAGACGCCTGGAGTCCAAATTGATAATCCAATATGACACACTGACCCCTAGAGGTCACAATGGAGATGAAGAATTGTCAGTACATCTAGGATGAGTTATTTTCTGTAAAAATAGAGTCTGGGTATTGTCAAATGTAACAGCTACTTTTACCTTCTTTTAGTATCAGCTATCAAACCGACATAGATGTTTTTAATTTATTTTTATTTATTTATTTAAGCAATTTGTAGAGCGAACAAATACCCTTGGGTGTCTCGGCGCTGTGGACTGTGTAGAGGATGGTTTGTTTGTTTTTTTGTTCTGTTATCTATTACAATTGTATGAAGTAATACTAACTGTGACATTCAATTTATTTTGTTTATATGTTCACAGATTCCATGTACATCGGTTGACGAATGGAAGGCACGGGAGCTTTTAATATCTATCGCATAGGAGCATGAAGGAGAACTTCCTTTAAGACTGTAAAATAAGTAACCATAAGCGGTGTAGCCACTTGGGTGGTATTGACCCTTTACAATAGTCCCCTGACCTGATTGATTAGATTATAATTGAATTAGGAGGCAGTGTAAAATAAGCCCACTTGGGCAGAATTGTTTTTGTTGGGACTTCTTGAATGATACCAAATTTGATATAATGATTTTGAATCTGATTAGTCCCAAGTTTCCTATTCTATAGGGTGATCTGTATTATTTATGGGTCTCCATATATTGGCTCTGCCAATAGAACACACACTTTGCAACTTTGCAACTTTGCACATTGGTTGCCTTCGGACAGGACAATAAAGTTTTATCAAAACTTTATCTCTTCAAGGAGACGGGCATAAATCGGTAAATTGCCGGTTATAGTTTTTTGCAGTCTAATATCTTTGTACACACTCGTCAAAACCGATTCAGGTATCTCGTATGCCACTATTTAAATTATCAGTGAAATGATAAAAGAAGTGTTCTAGATCTATCGAGTTGATGTAAACTTGGAGTCTGTCTACTATATCTGTTGAAAGAAAGGTTACATGTTTATTTAAATGTTTTGATTTGATGCAACAGAATTACTCGTGAGCAAGGAGTGTAAGCTCCGAAACGCGTTGAGTTGTTGCCATACGAATAAATTACCGTCTTGCAATATTGGGAGTCCGTGGCATGCTGTCATTTTGGATATAAGAACAGCGTTTTTTGGGATATATATATATATATATATATAAATCTGCAAATTCAAAAAGTTGCAATACGTATATTCCGATACCGCGGTTCTTCACGAAATCAGCATGATTTTTAGAAAGTCTAAAAGACATATATACACATATTGTAATTAATGTTTGTCATCAGTAGTTTACTAATATAACATATAAAGTGAGATTTTCATAAGTAATTTTATGATTACATCGGTGTTCGCAAATATCACATGACTATGGAATAAGGGGATTTCATTGAACAAAATACTTTCCATTATTCTAGAATGAGAGTTCCCATCCACTTTTCTTTTCTTCAGACTTACAGCCCTGATATTAAAGGTTCTTATTCAGCACCTGCTCTTTTCTTCATCAAAATTCATTTTGGAGTTTATTTGGAAAATGTTCCAAATAAAATGGCATCTGGTGGCAGTGGAGATCAGAAGCAACACCCTGTGGAAGACAATTCTTTGGAAGAGGAACCCCCGGCAAATCGGCAATCAATGGCTTAGAGTTTTTCACCATCCCCCCCCAGCGAAAAGAAAATCATGGCAAAGGGCCCGGTTCACTGACAAAATATCGAGACTCAAAATATCCCCATACAAAAATACTGTGACCAAAATATCGATATCAAAAATATCGAAAACCTATACTTATAATGGTAAGAACAAAAATATCGGGAAAAAATTGCGATGTCATTAATATAGTTGTATAAAATATAGATTTATAAATATATATAAAATAAAATAATAAATATTAAGGGGCCCATTACGATGGCGGGCGGAAGCACAACCGCCGTGCTGGCGGATGCAAAAACCACCAGTTACCGCCGGCACGCAGCAGTCCACACGCACGCCCAATTACGATGCGAAAAGCAGGCCAAACACCGCCGGCAAGCCAGCAACACCGTCCGCCATCAAAGTGCGCCCGTACACGTAGCGGCGCAGCCCAACTGACACACACCGTCCGACGAAACACGTCCCGCCCGGCGCATAAATTACGATGCCGCAAACAAACGGCACCCACGGCTAAGAGACACCGCACGTGAAAGAGAGGCGGTAACACGGACGCAGAGCACGGACAACGAAGAAGCGGCACCCCGGGCATGAATCCAGCACTGCAGGCCCTTCCCATGCTTCTGCTGATGCACCACCAAGGACGCAACGTACCGCGGAGACGCAGGTAGGCACACACACAACAAGTGCACGCAAACAGCGCACACAGCGCAAGGGCGGAAAAAGCGGACAACCCCCACCAGCGCGTGTACACTACACATCCACCATTGCATCCACATATGACACACAGGCCAAATCCTAACATCGCGGAACACATGTGTACACACCACCTGGGACTAGGAACCAACCACCCCGTCACGGCCCCAAAGCGCCGATGACGCCGCCACACATGCGCACAACGCAGAGGCCAACCGCAGCGCCATGCATGCGTCGCACACAGACACAGGGACACAACCAAGCAGCACACACATCAGCCCCACCCCGAACGCACATGACACGTGACAGGCCTGCCACAGACATGTCCCCAACGCCCAATTCACGGACAACACCCAACGCCACACAACCGACGCACACATGTCAGTGAAGTCACGCAACAGCAGGACACACCCCAGTGTAACAAACATGGCGTAGCACACAGCGGCGGCAACACCAACTAGGAGAAGCAGGGCTCCTTCGGGAAGAGGAACGCCAGTACCACACTGAAAAACCCATACCACCCTGCACATATGAACAAGATATATGAAACGGAACACCAAAGAGCCCGGGGACCGACAACAGGTGGCCCAAGAATAACATCCACACACAAGGCCCAACGCAGAGCGGAAAGGCAGCCTGCCGCCCACACAAGGGAGAGCAGACAGCACTGAATGACCTTCCATTCCAACTCCGAAACCACAGCCCTACGACAGAAGCCGGTGAATACAGCCATTGTCCAAGAATAGACCAACACAGGCATGCCGAGGAGACCGACCACACCGCAGATAGCGCATATCACAGAAGCACACAACGGACGGGGAAGAAAGAAGAAAACACTCCCCCATGTCGGCCACATGCAAGTTAATTGGAAGGAGTCACACAGCACTGACCTTGAACTGTCTGAGAAGCATGTGGGAAGAGGGCCCGTGTCCTCCAAACAAGCCAACAGAACACAAGTCCTGTCTCCCTACGACTACACAGAGCTCACAGCAACCCCGGAGCGTGCACATTGCAGACTGCACACACAGCCGGAGCACGCCATCTCAACGAACCGCTGCGAAATGGCAACCGCAACACACCTACCCAACTACGCCGAACAGCTCAAGCTGTACAAAACCAACACGATACATACATTGGGATGCGATCTCCTGTCCCTGCTGAACGTAAGTTACCGACTGACTTACCGCATCACATTGTTCAGCTGCGTCATGCCCGTCTTCTACTGTCGGAGGTGTCCCTACCAGCATCCCGTCGAGATATGCCTCTCCAACCCGGCATGTCTGAAGGCGGACCTGCTACCACTACTCCTCCCTCTGGACGCACACGACAGGGCCTGCTCTGCCTATGGGGGCATGGCGTATGTGGCCAACATCGCACCCGCACTGAAATGGGACCACTGTGCCTCCACACGACGGATCATCGAGAACAGCTACATCGAATGTCACCCAGCATGCCCCATCATGGTCCTCCAAGGGACAACTTACGAACAACACCTTGAGAGCCACCATCCGCTTCATTGGCTGGCAAACATGTACACCACCAATGACATGGAAGCCCTGCTGGACGGCATCGCATACCTGACAACCTGTAAATACGTCGGACCACAACGCAGGTTCCCCGAGTGACCTATGAAGTCCAACCCCGCACCCATGCTCAGCTTCCGCACGGACTGGCCAGTCACCACCACAACAGCCATACCAAACGACCGGCAACTGTAACCACACCATCAACGACATCGCCATGACATCGGATATGACCGGGACATGCACACTGTTCCCCATCACATCCAGGAACACCGCATGCATCGTGGGAGGCAGTGGCATGGGCTCTGTGTATCGCACCCACATGGACGGAACTGCACGAACAACCAGGACACGACATGGATCCAGCGCACATGGACACACACACCGCTCAGTGGACATGAATAGGTCGCCTGGAGTCTGTGGGTGCTGCACCCCTCCCACCCCCGCCCCGGGAATCCCATACCAGGACCTTTGCATGGACGACAAGTGCATACAACAACAACACGACCCCAGTGACTGTGACATGTCCAGTAACCACCACAGTGCAACAACAAGTGGCACGCCGCTGCATGCACGCAAGCACATGCCCTGATGTCATCTCACATGCACGCGTGCATGAGGAACAACCGCAGCAAACCTGTCACATGGAACTGAGATGGACTGTGCCCATGATGCCGAGCGGTCTGGTAGGCTACATGTATACCGTCTGTGTCAAAGTCCGCAGCTCCGCAGCTATACGTAAATGTACATTAGCACAGCCTTGGCCAAGCAGATGTAACTCTGAAGCCCACATCCCACATGCAACAGCCAATCACATGTAACCCCACACCCTATCCAATTTGTAATCATGCTCAGTATATCCTCAACATGTATTCCGCTGCCAGTAGTGTCCACTATACTGCATCACAGAGGACAGAAGACTCAATATAATGTTTGAAACCAAAACTGTCTCCGCTGACTCATTTCACAAGTACGAATGAGAGAGGATGAGAGTATGTGAAGTACACGGCAGTCGTGACATGACCATGTAGTCCACTGGTATTGGATGTCAACGCAAATGAGTAGCACTACTGTGGAAGACACACATGTGTCGTGTGAAGTCGTATGGACGCAGTGCTCAGGTGGGTGGGTGCGACGGGTAGATGCGCACATGCCAAGTTGGAGCACGCCGTGTTGGGAGGGGTCATGAACAGTACACCACCGCTTCCCTGGGCATTGTGAGAGGACACCTGTCGGGGGGAGTGAACACGTGTGTGCACAGCAGCCGGGCACACGTACAAAGCGGTACCAGGCGCACCTCAGCCCACCCTCTGTGGACAAGCTGGATCCTGTTGTGCGCCCGCCATGCCCCTTGACAAGGCACACACAGCCCCAGTCGACCAGGTGTAACCCCAACATAGTCAATCCGCACAGGCGATACAGGGCACGGGATGGCAGTGGAGCATGGTGTGTGAGAGGTCTCCTCGCGCTCCTCCTGGTCATATCACGCAGGCAATAGAACCTCAACGTCCAGCATGGCAAAAAGTCAAATGGAAGTGTAGGGGGACGCACCACAGCACGAGCAGCACTGACGTCACGGGAGGTGGCTCGCACCATCCCATCCATTGCCCATCATACCAACCACGCCACATGCCATTGCGACTAAGTGCAAGCGCGTGCGCCACCACCCCTGAGCCCTCCCCAGAGAGGCCAAAGAGTGAATGTGTGGGCCATCAGCCACAGACGGACGCGGCCTGGCCGCAAGGGCAGCCACAGCCACTGGGTGTCGCAGGTGGCGGATCCGGAAGGCGAAGACTGTGATGCATAGTCCATGCAGGCCGGGTCTCCATTTGGGGCACCACGCAGGTGGACGGGCGTCCCGCCACACATCATACCCTGAGACAGCCCACTCGTGCAACTGGACCCACACATACACTCCTTGCCCTCTCTGGTGCGAGCTTGGGGCTGCCTGTGCAAGCGCTAGCCTCGCAGGTGAGCATGCATATTGGGGGCGAGGGGAGGACATGAGGGCTGGGGCGAAGATGACTGTATCACTGTCAGTTAGTACAAGGGATGACCCAGATGTGGAAAGGAAGAGACGTGTCCCGTGTGTACTGCAACTAGTCGCCAATCCAACTACCCCCCATGTCCGGAATGTAAGCCCGCACCTAGGCCCGCCCATCCGCCACATCGAACATACCACCAGCACGACAACCTTCCCATTCGAAACACTGACTGGGGTGGCGACCAGTGAACAATCATGTGTAGCCTACCCACGCGTACATGTGGGCCCTCCATGATCCATGTCACCTGCGGCAAAGACATGACATGCGCAATGAGGGAAGTGAGGAGAGCTGTCCGCCCCACGCGCAGAAGGTGCATCAGCTCCACAGACCCAGCAGCGAGTCCAGCAGGGGTCACATGTGCAGGGGCAGCTGTGCCTGGTGTGAAGGCACATGCATATAGACAGCACATCGACCAATGTGTAGTCTGCCCACATCCACAGTCCATCATCATGCGGACATAGGAATTGAACACAGGGCAACACATCTTAGTTGGTGCACCCATCGTGACCAACAATGCGCAATCATCGACGTACCCGCCCTGTGCATGGCCCCCCACCCAACGGAGGCACATCCAGTGCCACCATCCCACACACACAAGCCTTCCACGGAACATGCTGTGTCCAATGCTCAGTACAGAGTCAGCGCCCATCTGGTGGATCCTGAACAGGAGACACATGCACACACATGCCAGCTCCCACTATGTACGTCTGCCACCTGGCACGTGCAATGTAACCTCTCACCTGTGACGTGTGACTGCAAGCACACAGCCGTCTTGGCATGGGGCTGTCAATGTGGACACCAGTCAATGTTTCGGGAGCTGTGATCCGTACAGTGCTGTACATAAGGTGCAGTGCTGACACCTACTACTGTCTCATATCCCCTCGTGCCACAGGTCCCACTTGTATTGGCCGCTCAGCCCGTGCCCACATCGTCGTCGTCGTGTGCCATACTCATCCAGCCTCGGAAGCAGTTCCATGCTCAGCAGACACTCATGTTGCCGTGGCGTTGCCGCTTGACGAATATGCAGTCAGTCCCCATCAGCACGCCCCGCAAGTCATTGGGGCCTAGATCCCCATGTGCATGCACATGGCAGTGGTATGTCTCACTTGCCATTGCCATTGTTGGGAGACCTGTGTAAGTGTATTGTGGCCGTGCCGTCCCAGCTTGACAGCTGGGCTGTGGCTCATGTGCTTGCTCAGTCATGTCAGTGATGTGTATGCGAAATTGCTATGTGTCGTGTTGCTTTGACATGTGTCCTCTGCCATTTAACCCAGGCGGAGACCGAACATTGACCGCCCATACCAATTGCTGGCGGACATGGACGATACAGAGGTTATCAGGAAGTTTCGGCTGGACAGGCCAACCCTGCATCGACTGTGTGCCATGTTAGAGCCCCATCTCCGTCCCCGCAGGGTGTATCCGACTGCTGTCACCCCCACGGCTAAGGTGATGGCCGCCATGCATTTCTTCGCCACTGGGTCATTCCAGCACACAGTGGGCAGTGGAGGAGGGATGTCCCAGCCCATGTTCAGCAAGGTGCTGAGGGATGTACTGGCAGCCATGATGCTGTACCGAAACAGGTACATCAGATTCCCCAGGGCTCGTGAATTGGCGGCAGTGAAGGGTGCATTCTATGCCCTTGGCAGAATCCCACACGTCGTGGGAGCCATTGACTGCACACATGTTGGCCTTGTTCCACCACAGGCCACTGAGCACCTGTACCGCAACAGGAAGCACACGCACTCCCTGAATGTGCAAGTGGTGTGCCTTGCGGACATGGTGATCACCCACGTGTGTGCCAAGTTTCCAGGCTCGGCACATGACGCACACATAATGCGCAACAGCATCTTGCCACGACTGATGGCCAATATGCAACAGGATCGTGCCTGTATTGTCGGTGAGTATGTGGAGTGGTGTAGCGTGCTGGTTGTGCGATGCTGTCCCCTGTCCAGTTGGAATAGCAACGGTTCTCTGTGTCCCTCACACCCAGGTGACTCTGCATATCCGAATGGGGCATGGCTGCTCAGTCCATTGAGGAATCCTCGCACCCCAGCAGACGATCGATACAATGAGGCACATGGGAGGCCCAGACGTGTGGTCGAGCGTACCTTTGGCCTCCTCAAGTCCAGGTTCAGGTTCCTGGACCGCACCGGGGGTGCACTGGCGTACTCCCCACAGAAGGTGTGCCAGATAGTGGTGGCGTGCTGCATGCTGCACAATCTGGCCATTCGGAAGCAGATCCCCCTCATTGTGGATGACGGAGATCAACCAGGGCCCCAGCCCGCAGACCAGGACAGCTCGAGTGAGGTGGACAGCGGAGAGGAGGAAGCTGGGAATGTGCGCCAGCAGCTCATCGCCCGCTACTTCACTTGACGGTGAGTGTCCATGTACGACGGATGATGTGTCTGTATCTGTGCAGGTGTGTGTGTGCTGTGTCAGGGTGGCCGTATGTTCACTGCGTGCAGTGTGTCAACGCTCCATGGCCAGGGTAGTATGCCACTGTTGGTGACTGTGGCATTGTGCCCTATTGCTCTGTGCGATGTGTGTACATTGCTTGTAGTTGTTGACATGTACTGTGTGATGGGTGTGTGACACACTCATTGAATGTGCTCCTGTTCTGTCTCCCACCCCTAGGTCCCTACAGGCCCTCCGGATTCCATTGCCATGCCACGCATCAGGTGCCTTTCCGCCCAAGGTGGCCGTTGTATTCCGTACAAATAAAACACAGGGCACAAACAGCAGTTAGTGAAAAAGGTGCATTTATTACAAACTGTGACATGTGATTGTGTGTAAGGTGATGACAAAAGTGGTGCGTGCAGTGACAATGAGCTGTCGGTCATGGCTGCGTGAAGCTCAGGGTGTACCCACTGGTTCTATGTCCATAGTCCAACACACACATGCCATCCAGATGGCTGTGTGGAGTGGGATCGTAGAGCAAGTCAATGCAGTGGCTGGTCAAGGAAGGCTGGCGGAAGGCTGGCTGGCTGCCTCACTTGCGACTGGAGCGTGCGAAGTCCTCCCGGGAGATCTGTTTCCTCTTCGGACGACCCCTTCCATGTTTGGGAGGGGGGTGTGTGGTGGCGACCTGCTGGTGGTGGGTGAGGTGTGCTCACTGGCTGTGGACGCAGGGGAAGTGGACACTGCTGCCCGACCCTGCGCCCTAGCAGGTGGTGGCGGAGGTGGTGTTGCTGGCCTTGCCTGTGACCCCACCGCCACCACCAGCTGGCCCATGAGGTCCACGAGTTGGTCCATACGGGACACGAATTGGCCCATATGGGCGTCCATGGACCTCAGCACCCCCAGCACCTCATGCGTGTCTGTAGCTGACCTGGCCCATTGTCCTTGGGCCTCTTCATAGGCCCCAAGGACTCTGGCCATTTGAGGCAGGGCATGGCTCCCAGGGGAGGCTGGCGTTTCCCTGACCCTGCTCCTCCTACCAGTCCTGCTGCCACCGGCCTGCCCACTAGCCACATTGCACACCACGGTCCTCGCTGTGGCTCCCAGGGTGGATCCAGTCGGCCGGGCCACCACCTGCGCTTGGGCTGGTGCCAGCGAAGACGTGGTGGTGGTGGTGGCGGTGGTGGTCGGTGCGGCGATGGTGGCGGTTGCGGCAGTGGTAGTGGCCGCAATGACCGTGGGTGTGGCCGCAACGACAGTGGCAGCAGGGGGCTGGGACTGTTCAGCATCCCTGGATGATGGGTTGGTGGGTAGGAGGGGTCCTGGGGAGCGGCTGGGCCCTGCCACACCAGATGGGCCTGCTTGGTGGTCCGTGTCCGAAGAGGAGGACAGATCCTCCAGATCCGTGTGTCCTCGTTGGGGGCTTGTGGGCTGGCTGTGCTGGCTGCTGTCTCTATCCCCAGCATCCGGCAGTTCGTCACCTGTGGAGGGAATGAGATTTGTTATTGTGTTGCACCTGGCGAAGTATGTATTTGTCGTCTGACATTGGCAGTTCGTACAATCTCGTACATGGGTTTCCCGGAGGCGAGTGTGTGGCTGTGGCATCTGTAGTTGTGTGTGCTAGGCAATGGGACTGTGTGCTGTGCACATGTGGCATGGGACGGATTGGCCATGCCGATGGGTGTGTTGCTGTGCCCCTACTCATTGTGACTCTGGTGTATGCAGGCTCCTGGCCCATCCTGGGTCTGGTTTGTACTTTGCTTTTGGGGTTCATATGGAACGCTTAGGAACGCATATGGCAACATGGGGGCCATGCCCCAGATTCGCATTTGGGAGGGGATATGCTTTTGGGGTTCAAATGGAACGCTTAGGAACGCATATGGCAACATGGGGGCCATGCCCCAGATTCGCATTTGGGAGGGGATATGCTTTTGGGGTTCAAATGGAACGCTTAGGAACGCATATGGCAACATGGGGGCCATGCCCCAGATTCGCATTTGGGAGGGGATATGCTTTTGGGGTTCAAATGGAACGCTTAGGAACGCATATGGCAACATGGGGGCCATGCCCCAGATTCGCATTTGGGAGGGGATATGCTTTTGGGGTTCAAATGGAACGCTTAGGAACGCATATGGCAACATGGGGGCCATGCCCCAGATTCGCATTTGGGAGGGGATATGCTTTTGGGGTTCAAATGGAACGCTTAGGAACGCATATGGCAACATGGGGGCCATGCCCCAGATTCGCATTTGGGAGGGGATATGCTTTTGGGGTTCAAATGGAACGCTTTAGGAACGCATATGGCAACATGGGGGCCATGCCCCAGATTCGCATTTGGGAGGGGATATGCTTTTGGGGTTCAAATGGAACGCTTAGGAACGCATATGGCAACATGGGGGCCATGCCCCAGATTCGCATTTGGGAGGGGATATGCTTTTGGGGTTCAAATGGAACGCTTAGGAACGCATATGGCAACATGGGGGCCATGCCCCAGATTCGCATTTGGGAGGGGATATGCTTTTGGGGTTCAAATGGAACGCTTAGGAACGCATATGGCAACATGGGGGCCATGCCCCAGATTCGCATTTGGGAGGGGATATGCTTTTGGGGTTCAAATGGAACGCTTAGGAACGCATATGGCAACATGGGGGCCATGCCCCAGATTCGCATTTGGGAGGGGATATGATTTTGGGGTTCAAATGGAACGCTTAGGAAGGCATATGGCAACATGGGGGCCATGCCCCAGATTCGCATTTGGGAGGGGATATGATTTTGGGGTACATGCTGTGAGCCATGGGTGCCGAACGTGACATGTGTTGTGGCAGCATGACAGTGCATGGTTTGAGGTGTGTGCATGCTTGACATGGCCTGCATATTTGCTGTCTGTTGTGATTACTGGACATGGCATTGGACGCATCGTTATGAGTGAGTGATAGTTGTGTGCCAGCCAACGTATTGCAGTTGTCCCATCTCCTTGGTGTGCGTGCTGCCCTGTGCCATGTGCATCACTGCAGTGCTCGGGGGTGTGGCCCATGTTGTGTGTTGTTGCTCACAGTGTGTCGTGCGCTTAATTGACTTCTGGCACATGGTTGGTCATGGGCATGTGTCTTAGCGTGACTGCTGTATGTGTGGCAGCTGTGCGGATGACATGCCTTTCATGAGACTGGGGCTGACGGATGGGATGGATGGTATGTTGTATGTGCATGGTGTGTCTGTGAGTTTGATGGGTTCAGTGGTGTTCGTGTGCATTTATGTTGTTCCGCTCTGTTGCGTCTAGTGTTGTTTGTCTTACATAGGCGTAGTTGTGGGGTGTGTGGTTGACAGGCAGTAGGGGCTACATGGACAGGACTTCAATGGTGTTTCGGTTGTGTGTGATGAGTTGCACAGTGGCTGCCGTGGTGGGACTATATTCAGTGTGGCTTGTGCATGCAGACGTGGCTCCTTGGGTGTTGCTATGTCTGTGATGGGTCATGTGGGGTGTGAGTCTGTTGTTCATGTCCGTGTGCACATTGTTCACTTGTTCGTGACGGTGGGCGGTGCTGCGTGTTCGTGTGCTACGTGACATGTCCCATGTGTTGGTCGTGTTATGGTCCTCATGCCTCCAGTAATCCAGCCCTGTCCAGTTTCCCACCTGCAAGTTGTTCGTGCGTGCACTGTACTGGATGCCACATGGCTCTAAGCGGGGGTGCTCCATGTTGCAGGTCTGTGGGGGTGGGGGGGTGTTGTGGGTCGTGGGGGTGGCTGGACACCCACTGACACCGATTGCTGTGGACCGTGATGTCTGCCTTTCGGCTGTCGTTGTGCACTGCGGTGGCTGACACGTGGCTGTGGGGTGTGGGGGATGCTCCTCCTTGCTGTGCTGTGGGACTGGGGCCTGGTGTGTGTTGTACTTGGGCTGTCCACCGTCCCACCCACTGCACTTTGTGTTCCTGCCACTTACCTGTTACTTGTCGGTTAGTGCAGCTGTGGCGGACACATGGGTGTGGTGGGTGCTCGTTGTGGCGCTTCTGGCATATTTGGGGACCTGTTGGTGGTTACGTGGCTGGCTTAGTGTACACATGTCCCCACGCATCTTACAGTTGTTCGGTTTGGGCTGTGTGTGGTAGTGTCTGTTGCATGTGTGTGTGATGTGTTGTGTATTGTGTGCTGGACATGGGGGTGTTTGTCCCTGGGAGCTGTGGCATGGTAGTTGCGCATGTGAGTACATAGCGGTGTGCTGGTATACATTAGTTTGTACTTACCAGCCTCCACTCCTCCTGCTAATCCGGCGAGGATCTCCGGATGGATTACGACTTGCACCTTCTCCTCCCACGCTTTGAAGGTCTTAAAGAGCGCGGGATTCCCTCCGCCAGTGACGGCAGCCAGCTCTCTGTTTTTGCCCTCCTTCTTCTTGACCAGGCTCTTTACGTCATTCCAACGTCTGTTTATTTCACCTCTGTTCCTGGGCAGGGTCCCGACTGCATTGACCTGGTCTACGATCCGGTTCCACATTCTGTTTCTGGTGGCTAGTGGTGTGTGCTGGACCATGTTCCCATAGATTTGTGGGTACACCTTGATGATCTCGTCGACCATGACCGTCAGCTCCATGGGCGTGAACTTGGGCATCCTTTGTGGTGCCATGGTGTTTGTGGTGCTGGTGCGGTGTGTGTTGTGTAATGTGCAGGGGGTTTGTGGTGCCGGGGTGTGGTGGTGGTGGTGGTGGTGGTGGTGGTGGTGGTGTTTGGTGGTGGTGGTGGTGGTGGTGGTGGTGGTAGTGATGTGTGCGTTTCTGTGGTGTGCTGCTGTCCTTGCTGTGTCACTGTGTCCTCTCCCTCTCCTCTCTGGTTTGCAATGTAGCAAGGGGTTGTGGTCTGTGGGAGTGCTGCTTTTGTACTCACCTATGTGGGTGTGTCCTCATGGTCTGTTGTTTTCAGGTGTGTTGTGTCTGGGGTTCTGGCCTTTGTATTTTTTGTTTGTCCGGGGGTGTTTTCGGGATGTGTACTGTGCTTGTGTATTTGTGCGTGCCTTGCTGTGTGGACTTGTTGGCCATGTTGTGTGCTATTGGTTTTGTGTGCGGATGGTTTCTGTGCAGGTACGTTGGCGCCATGGCTTCTGCCGTGTCGATTCTCATCGGCGTTGTTTGCGCTGGCGGGCGGTATATTTGTGGTTTTTCCGCGCTCATGGCGGTGCGATCGTAATTTCACGTGCGGTGTGTCGGCCGTGTGGGCGGGCGGTTTTGTGTTGTCGTGCGTGTTTCCGTCCGTGGCGGGCGGTTTGACTCCGACTCGGACGATGGCGGGCGGTATTTTGTGTGATTTTTCCGCCGATGGCGGTTTTCGGTTTGTGTAATCGTAATGGCGTGGTCGGTGTTCAGGCGGTGTGTGCGGGCGGATTTTTGCCGCTTCCATGCCTGGCGGATTTATTTACGCCGGGTATCGTAATGGGCCCCTAAATAAATTAAATAGTAAAATTAATTAACAAATAACAAAATATTTAATATATTAACAAATATAACAAATGAACTTAATTAAAAAAGTTAAACACACATATATAATAATTAAAATATATTTACATATATCTACTTACAAAAAAGTTATTAAACTAATAATTTTAATTTATTTCATAATTAAAAGATAATATAAAAACAAATAAATATATATATACAACTACCATTAACATAAAATCTTTAAAAAACAAACCAATATAATTAAATAAAAAATTAAACAAATTAAAATTCTTTCAATGTAGCAAACATTATTTTACACATTAAAAATATTAATTAAAAATATTATAATTTTAAATAAACAAAAACAAAAACATAATAATATAAATTATAGCAGCATAAAATAAATTATAAAATATAAAATGTAATACATATACTGTTCCGAAAACAATTTATACCAAACTATGCAAACTATTAAAATTAATATATAAAAAATGTACTATAGCAGAGGGGTAAAATTTACTATTCCCACTCCAGTCAGTACAACAGTAGGGAAAGTGTTGGATTGCGGACGGGTAAAATTGACTATTCCCACTCCAATAAGAGCAACAGTAGGGAAAGGGTTGGATAGCTGAGGGGTAACATTTACTATTCCCACTCCAGTCAATACAACAGTAGGGAAAGTGTAGGATTGAGGAGGAGTAAAATTTACTATTCCCACCCCAATGAGTGCAACAGTAGGGAAAGTGTTGGATAGCGAAGGGGTACATTTTACTATTCCCACTCCAGTCAGTACAACAGTAGGGCAAGTGTTGGATTGTGGAGGGGTAAAATTTACTATTCCCACTCCAATAAGTGCAACAGTAGGGAAAGTGTTGGAAAGCGGAGGGGAAACATTTACTATTTCCACTCCAGTCAGTACAACAGTAGGGAAAGTGCTGGATTGCAGATGGGTAAAATGTACTATTCCCACTCCAATAAGTGCAACAGTAGGTAAAGTGTTGCAAAGCAAAGGGGTAAAATTTACTATTCCCACTCCAGTCAGTACAACAGTAGGGAAAGTGTTGGTTTGTGGAGGGGTAAAATTTACTATTCCCACTTCAGCCTGTTCAACATTAAAACCAAACAAAATATCTTCAAAAAAAAAATGATTTTAAAAACAAACTTAATAAAAAATATATAAATATGTTGAAAAATAAAACAAAAATATATTTAATAGTAAAAAAAAAAAAATTAAAACATATCACAATCTTAAATACACATCACAAATACCTACAAATATTATTATAAATAAAATACAAAAATAGTTTTCATACAAATAAATATTTTTACTTAGAAATTATTCATTAACAAAAACATTAATTATTACATACATTTAATTTAGTTACCTCCCACCCTATAACAGCACAAAACTCACAACCTACACCTAAAAAAGCTTTACACTATTAATATAAATATTCATCAACAAGCTAGTTTTCATTAATTAAATATTAATTATGAATTAATTATAATTGATATACTCCCCAAAATAAATCTCCACAAAGCACACAACAGACTCATAATGTGACAAAAAATTATTCACACAATTACCATAATTAATTATTAAATTAATAATTAATATTAATTTAAAAAAATCATTATTAATTGCTTAAAATTAATTTACTACCCATCCCATATCCCTACAAAAACGACAACCCACATCTAAAAAAAAAATTGCACAATTAACATAATTAATTATCAATTAAACAAATATTATTAGTTAGAAACCAAATTATAATCATGAAACTTAATTAACTTCCCACCCTTTATCCCTATAATCCCCTCCACCCGCACCTAAAATTAAACTTAAAAGAAATTACACAATTAAAATACATTTTCAAATAAATAACTAATAGTATTTAACAACTAGTTATTAATTAATTAAAAATAAATTACTTCCCACCCATTAGCCCTATAATCCCACAACCTGCACCTAAAAGAAATTACACAATTAATTAATTCATATTAATTAACAACTAATTATTAAGTAATTAGAAATAAATTACTTCCCACCCATTACCCCTATAAACCTACAACCCGCACCTAAAAAAATTACACAATTAACATGATTAAGTATCAATTAATTAATATTTATTATCAACTAATTATTAATTAAAAATAAATTACTTCCCACCCTTTACCCCTATAACCCCACAACTCACACCTAAAAAAATTACACAATTAACATGATTATCAATTAATTAATTAATTAATATTAATTAATGACTAATTATTAATTAATTAAAATATATTACTTCCCACCCTTCACCCCTATAAACTCCACAACCCACACACAAAAGTTACCCCAAAAATCTAAAAGCACAATTAACACAATTAAATATCAATTAAAAAAATAATCATTAATTTATTATAATTAATTACTTCCCACCCAATTCCCCTATAAACCCACAACACCCTACAAAACTAAAAAACACAAAATGTATTTAAATTTAATTTAATAACTACTAAAAATGTAATACATATAATATAAAACAAACACATACAAAAAAATTATATCACATACATTTAAAATAAATACTAAAATACATAACACTAATTAAAAAACTATATTTTATCCAACTATATTTTTGCAAATGATATTAATGATTAAAAATCAATATTACTTACCTTCAAATTGATATTTTTGACATCGATATTCTTGACATCGATATTTCCATGTCACAATATTTTAAACCTGATAATCTTGTATGTCGATATATGCAACTCAATATTTTATCTAAACTCAAAAGCACGCCAAGTGTTCTATAAGTGAGAAGACCCTCTCCAGGGGTACATCAAAGAAGTATTCATCTGGCACAACAAATATGCTAACGCATCTAAAGACATACCACTCCAAACCGTTGGGAAGAGTTCAGAAGGAGCGCAGTGCAGGAGAAACATCCACCTCAAGTTCAACACCAATTGCTTCTGGGGACCCTATACCATATGAGGTCGAGCAACATCGCCCCAAGAAGTCACCTGAACTGGAGAGAAATAGAACATTTTGGGGCCGATTCCGATTCCGGCCGGAAATCTCTCCGACCGAGCCGGACCCGGAGAGAATTCCGACCGAATCGGACCCTAGCAGTCCGACCGGACGAGTACGATGCATTCGCATGCTATCGGACTCGAGTCGGTCGGACTCCCATTGAAGTCAATGGGAGCCGGTCGCACAACGCGTACGCGGGCTCCCATTGACTCAATGGGTGCGAGGCGGACAAGGGCGCCCCTACAGCGTGTACGCGTCCATGCGCATCGCGGCGTACATGCACAGGTAGGGGGACCCATGGGTCCCCCCTGTGTGCGACTCGCGCGCCTACGCATACAGGGGGTCCGACGCAGACCCCCAAAGTCTGGCTCCGACAGCTTTTTCGAGCCGGACGGCACGAGTCGGTCGGACTGCTCGCGGCGCGCATCGTACTTACCCGGCCGGGAAACATCTCCATAGCGCGGTGCGAGTCGTGTCCATGTGAGTCGGTCGGAGCGTGTTGAAGCCGCGTTCGAGTCGGTCGGCGATTTCACGGGTGCTTGCATCGTACTCGCTCGGCCGGACCCGCGTACGATTCGGTCGGGAAACAGGGCTCCGAATCGGATCCGGTGAATCCGAATCCGATTCGGAGCACTACCGGCCGAGATCGGAATCGGCCCCTAAGTCTGGACTTCCAGAGACCCTCCACCCTCGCAAGACCACAACTTCTAGCAGCCTCCGCTAATGGGAGCAGTCCTGCTGCTATTCACTGCCATTCTTCCTGCTTTTTTTCATGCCAACAGCCCATTTAACTGGGCAATTCCTCTCGCATCGTGGGACTTCCAGAGACCCTTCCCTCCGCATAACCACAACTCCCAGCAGCCTCCGCTACTTGGAGTAGTCCTGCTGCTATTCGGCACCAGTCTTCCCGCTTTTTAAAATTCCTGCAGCTCATTTAACTGGGCGGCTCCTCCTGCATTGCAGGAGTTTATGGGCGGTGTCTGGGCTAAGACCGGGCCAAGGGCAGGCCCATCTGCACCCAGAGGAGGCTGGGCCACCCCTCTTTCACTGCAGCATTCAGGTAAGTCGCCTTCATCGCTGCCTCACTCTTCTTTTGCACCCACGCCAAGTGCCGGCCCCCTTTCTCCCCAGCACCTGTTCCTTCCTTGGCTGCTAGCCTCCCTGCAGCGCGACCCAGGCCCCTGGCAGACTATCCCGCCAAGCGTGCCTTTCTGTGCCTTCCTGCCCACCCATCCTCGAGTAGGCCCAGCCTGCCTCTGCCTCTGGTTCCGCCTCCTGCCCACAGCTCATCCGGCGCCCCTCTGCCATTACCTCATGGGTAGGAGGTCCCCCGGGCTTTGCCTCCTACTCCCCCTTCTCCATTCTGGTACCTCCCTCTGCAAAGGCCACCGCCACGCCCTCCCTTCCCCTCTCTCCAGCCCCCGTCTCCCTGCAGCATGGAGACTGCAGCTCGACTGTGCAGTGGACACTTGCAGGGGGCATGCCATGCACGCACCTGGACCACACCCACTGCCAAGACCCCATCCCCCACGGACGGCCACCTCTTCAACTCGGATGAACTTCGAGTCCTGAACCCTGGACTCCAGGACAACAACAACTGTGCATTTGCCTCTCCCAGGCCACCAAAGGCCCTATCTCCTGCCGGCATTGCCACCTCACCTGCGTCACAGATGATACCACCATCAGACTCAAGCAGCTTGTCACTGACCCCACCCACACTGCAGGACACTCGCTCTACCGCACAATATACACCCACAACGGGGAGCTCTCCTGCACCGATCACCACTGTGTCCAATTCTTCATCTCAGAACCTCCCAACAACCCTGCCTTCACTGCCAGCGAAACACGGCACAACTGGTTGAAGGTATCAGAGCAACAATGGGCCAACGCCCTCAACTCCCACCTACCCACCTGCACCGAAGACCCAGAACAAGCAGTGGAAAACTTCGCAAACTGGATCACGGCAAGCATTGATGAAGTCGCACCTAGGACACCCCCCAACCCAAGAAACAGACAAGACACCCCAACTTGTTCATGGCAGAACTGAAAACCCAGAAACGCAACTGTAGTCAGAAGGAAAGAAGATGGTGCGCTAGTAAGACTCTTGAGGAACGAAAACGACTCAAAGAAGCCCTTAACCATTATTGCCACCTCCTGAAAAACACCAAGAAGACCACCCTAGCCACAAGCATCAATAACAGCTCCAACACCAGCAAGGAACTGTTCAACATAGTCAAGGAGTTCACCAATCACTCAGCAACCGAAAACACAAGCACACCCTCACAAGCCCTCTGGGACACCTGCTCGGACTTTTACCATAACAAAATCAACAGCATCTACCAAGACTTCGCACCTCAACCCCCCGCCAAAGAAAATATCAACCTCCTCACGCCGGCTAACACCCACCCACACCTGCTTACCTCGTGGAACACCATGACTGAGAAAGTAACAGTGTTCCTCATGAGATCTACCCACTCTGGAGCTTCATCAGACCCCTGCCCCACCACACTTTCAACCTCCGCAATCAAAGAATCAGCAAAGAACTCACTAAGGTCCTCAACTCCTCGATCGCCACAGCCCACTTCCACCAGAAATGGAAACATGCCAACATGAAGCCACTGCTGAAGAAACCATCCACGGACCCAGGAGAACTCAAGAACTACCGACCGATCTCCCTGCTTCTCTTCCCAGCCAAGGTCATCAAGAAAGCTATCAACATTCAACTAACCAGACAGCTGGAGAACCACAGTCTTCTGGACCCCTCCCAAGCCGGCTTCAGAGCAAAACACAGCACCGATACAGCTCTAATCACAGCCAAGGACGACATCAGAATGCTGCTAGACCACAGAGAAACAGCAGCCCTCATCCTCCTCGACCTATCAGCAGCAGCTATATCCCAACACACACTGATCAACAGACTCCACCAGATTGGAATTTAAGGAGCAACACTCAAGTGGACCGCTTCCTACCTCACAGAAAGGATGCAGAATATCATCATCCCTCAGTGTACCTCAAGGCTAATCTTTCAGCCCAACTCTCTTCAAAGTATACATGACACACATGGCCAACATCATCAGGAGCCACGTACTCAACATCATCTCCTACGCCAGCGACACCCAACTTATCCTCTTTCTGACAAGTGACCCAACAATCATCAAAGACAGGTTCCAAAGATGCATAAAGGATGTGGCCATCTGGATGAACAGCTGTCTCAAATGCAACACAGACAAGACAGAAGTTCTCATTTTTGGAAAAGGCAAGGGCACCCTATGGAACAACGAATGAGCTGGGCCCTACCCCCAAACACACCAAACATGCCTGCAACCTTGGCAACATCTTCGACAGCCAGCTATCCATGAAGAAGCAGGTCAGCGCCATCTCCTCTGCCTGTTCCCTAACCCTCCGAATACTCAGGAAGGCCTTCAGATGGCTTCCACCCAACATGAGGCAAACTGTCACACAAGCTCTTATCACAAGCAGGCTTGACTATGGCAACTTCCTCTACATAGGAATCACCGTCCAACTCTTGAGGAAACTCCAGAACATCCAGAACACAGCAGCCAGACTCATCCTTGACCTCCCCAGAGAGACGCACTTCATTGCTCACCTCAGGAAACTCTATTGGCTACCATTCACGAAGAGATGCCAGTTCAAAATGCTCATCCACATTTACATGGCACTAAACAACGAAGGACCGGTGTACCTCAACAAATGAGTGAATTTCCACCAACCTACCAGGGAACTCTGTTTCCAGATCCCTCTTCCTCGCAGCTACTCATTACATCCGCTGGGCAAACAGTGCAGGCTGCTCCTCCTACCTCGTGGCTAAGACTTGAAACACCCTCCTCCTACACCTCAGAGCAGTACAGTCATTCCAACAGTTCGGGAAGGACCTCAAGACCTGGATGTTCAATCAATAGGAAATGGCAGCATAATCCTGCAGCAGAACCCACAGTGCCTCGAGACCCTCACAGGTGAAGCAGCCATGTTAGACTGCAAGAAAGTCTTCACTGTAGGGAAACAATCTGTTGCAGTTTTGGAGGCAGCAAAAGTGTTAATATTGTGTGTTGTTTTGCTGAATGACACTTGTATCCCCAGTTTTGAGTTTTTTGTGTTAAAACCTTTTCCAGTTGCCAATTTATTTGTAAATAAAAATAAAAAATTCAAAATGCTAAAAAACTCAAAAATAAGTAGTTCTGAAAAATCACAAAAAAACAAAGGTTCTGGTTAGAACCACCTTTCTTGTTTAAGAAAAGATAAACTGTATGTGTCTGTATGTATAAGTATGAGTGAGTGAGCTCGGGGGTTAGTGGGTGAGCGGGTGTGTGAGTGAGTAAGTGGATGGGTAAGTGGTTGAGTGAGTGGCTGTATGGGTGAGTGAGTGGGTGTGTCAGTGTGTGTATGAGTGAGTAAATGCATGTCATAGCAACTGAGTGAGTGAGTGGATTTGTGAGTAGATGTATGGGTGAGTGAAAGGGAGTGTGAGTGGCTGTGTCAATGAGTGAGTGGGTATGTCTGAGTGTATATGGGTGAGTAACTGCATATGGTGCTAGCTGCATGAGTGAGTGATTGGGTGTTTGAGTTGCTGTTTGGGGGAATAAGTTGATGTGTGAGTAGGTGCATAAGTAAGGAAGTGGTTGTGTGAGTGGCTGTAAATGTTGAATGAGAGGCTGCATGAATGGCTGTATGGGTTAGTGAGTGGGTGCATGAGTGTCTGTGTGGGTATCTAAGTAGCTGTATGGGTGTATGCATGGGTGTGCAAGTTGCTGTACTGGTACATTAACAGGTGTGTGACTGGCTGCATGAGTATGTCAATGGGTGTGTGATTGGCTGTATGGGTAATTGAGTGGGTGCATGAGTGGCTGAATTCGGCAGTGACTAGGAATGCGAGTGGGTGTATGGGTGCATGAATGGGCGTGTAAATGGCTGTAAATGGTGAATGAAAGGGTGCATGAGTATGTGTATAGGTGAGTCAGTGGGTGCAAGAGTGTCTGTGAGGGTGTGTGAGTGGCTGTATGGGTAAGTGAGTGAGTATATCAGTGACTGTATGAGAGACTGTGGGGCCGATTCCGATCTCGGCCGGTAGGGCTCTGAATCGGATTCGGCTTAACCGGATCCGATTCGGAGCCCTATTCCCCGACCAATCCGTACGCGCGTCCGGACGAGCGAGTACGATGCGAAATCGCCGACCGACTCGTTCGGGCGTCCCAACCGCTCCGACCGACTCGTCCCCGGGTCGAACCGCACCGACCGACTCGCTCGGACACGACTCGCACCGCGCAATGGAGACGTTCCCCGGCCGGGTAAGTACGATGCGTGCCGCGAGCAGTCCGACCGACACGCGCCGTCCGGCTCGATAGAGCAGTCGGAGCCGTACTTCGGGGGTCCGTGTTGGACCCCCCTGTACGCGTAGCCGCGCGAGTCGCACACAGTGCGTGTATGGCGCGAGTCGCTTTGCCGCATACCCGCTGTAGGGGGCGCCCTTGTTCGCCTCGCACCCATTGAGGCAATGGGAGCCCGCGTACGCGTTGTACAACCGGCTCCCATTGACTTCAATGGGAGTCCGACCAACTCGAGTACGATAGCATACGGACGCATCGTACTCGTTCGGTCGGGCTGCACGGGTCCAATTCGGTCGGAAATCTCTCCGGGTCCAGCTCGGTCGGAGAGATTTCCGGCCCGAATCGGAATTGGCCCCTGAGTGTGTGTCAGTAGCTGTATAGCTGACTGACTGGCTGTTTTAGTAGCTGTATAGGTGAGTGACTGACTATGTCAGTAACTAGATGGATGAGTGAGTGGGGGGTGTTAATAGCTGGATGGGTGAGTGATTGGGTGTGTCAGTGGGTACATGGGAGAGTGACTGGGTGTGTTACTGATTGTATGGGTGACTGAGTGGGTGTATGAGTGTCTGTATGGGTCAGTGAGTACATCTGTTAGTAGCTGTATGAGTGAGTGAGTGGGTGTATGAGTGTCTGTGTGGATAAGTGAGTGCATTTGGTAGTAGCTATATTGGTAAGTGAGTCGGTGGGTTACTGACTGTATAGGTGAGTGAGTGGGTATGTGAGTGGTAGTATGGGTGAGTGACTGGATGTATGAGTGGCTATATTGGTATATGTCTGGAAATCTCAGTGACTGTATCAGGCTCTCCCATGGTGTGTGCCTTGACATAGTAAGTTTGTTGAACTACACAGAAAGAAGTAATTAGGAGATTACTTTTCCCCAATAGATTTTGTCATTCATTTAAAAAGAAAAAGAACATAAATATTTGTAAGTATTACTATTTACAAAATTTCACAATAAATGTTTAGTTTCTGCAATACATAAGTTTATATTATAAACAAAACAAGAAACATTTCTTATGCTGTAACAGTATTTCACATTATAGTAAAGCACTATAGTAAATCAATTGTTTTACCTACACTTACTGGACTAATCTAAACAAGCATATCTTAAAAATAAGTATTTGATTATTAGAAGTGGTATACTACTACTAATAGAGGTCAAGCACAAATGGGCGTGGCCGAGCGAGCCATGATGGCGGACATGTCTGCCTAGAGCTCCGCGCGGTGGCCCGACTAATTGTTGAATATCGATGCCGGCAGAGCCCTGACGGACCGCTGCAAGTGGGACCGAGGTGGGGTTCCCCACGAGTACCACTCGACACACTAAATTGAAAGCACTGAAGCGATTCCCCAGCAGTAAGCAGGCCGGGAGGAGTGGCGCCGGCAAGCAACATGGCCGCGCCTGCATCCCAACAGTGAGTCCCGAGGAGGCCTGACGCGAGGCTGGCACTGATGCGGCAACGCAACAACGGGCGACGAGGTGAGAGGGGGAGGCCCCCATTAGCACTCCAACTGGCCCGCGCTTCCCTGGAAAGTGGGTGAAGAGAGGCCAGCGGCCGGCCCTGGCAGCGCTCACATAGTCACAGGCACGGCTCGGCAGGAGAGCGGCCCAGTAAACAGGCCGCGAACGTCTCCTTACAACACGGGAGACGGGACCATTGAAGCTTGACACCGGGCATGCACGTGGGGGGACCGTGCTGGCTGGCTCCATAGACAACGTCCCGGGATATCCTGGATTGTGGGAGAAGAGGGGCTAGTGACAGGCCACGGCCGCGAGAGTACAGCCGAAAGTGTGACTCAGCGGGAAAACGGCCCACCAGGCAGGCCGTGAACGACTACATGCGCCGTGGAGGGAAGTGACCCCGACACTAGGCACAGTGCAAGCACGCCAGGGAGGCCTCACTGACTGACGCCACAGACAGCACCACCTGGGGCAGATGTCTCCTCATCCCCCTCCCTCCCCCTCATAGAAGCACCGGTCCGGCCCCTACGGCGCCAGGCCTCGAAGCGCAGGGCGGGAAGGCCACGCTACTGACACAACAGGCCAACCGCGAGTTTGGGAGGGAAGACGCATACTGTGACCCAGAAGGGAAGACACAACCCCCGCAACATCACCACATGAGACCAGAAGGCAGTGGAGTGCGGCGATATTGCTCAGGTGGGGCCGTGAAACTAATGGGCAAAAATCAATGAAGGCCTGCCTGAAACCCCAATAGTGTCCCAGGGTGATCCAGCGAGCCCAGAGGCCCGAGGACAGCGCGTCGGACCTGCCCAAGACCCAAGGAGGACCTGGGAGGCAGAGAGGGAGCCATCCTTTCCCCTCCTCCTCCCCCCAATTGCTGTCGCCGAAAGAGGGAGAGCAACTGGCACCAACAGTGGGAAGGAGGCCTAGACGCGGCCCAGCGGGAGCGCGGCCTACTAAGCAAGCTGCAAAATCATCATACATCACTTAAGGTACCTCAGGAACCCAGCAGACCGTAATTGCACCGGGAAAGCTCATCTGACGGCGCCATAGACGACACCGGCCTGAGCTACTGGCCTCTGCTCCATTATATTCTCACCCCCTCCCCCAATAGCACCAGTCCTGATCAATCGGTGCTGGATCTCGAGGCGCAGGACGGAAGGACCCGGCAGCCGGTAAGCGAGTGGCGGCGTGGGCCGGGGAGAGGGGGTGATAGCGGCGGTTCGGGGCGGGAGCAACCACCAACCCCCCCGCCATAGCATACAAAACGGCCGGAGGAGAGCAGGGTACGGCATCATAGACAGGCAGGAGGCGGAAACCGGGGAACCTGCGCCACTGAAGATAGCCTACTACACCAGCTGTGCCCTAGGTTGCATCAACAAGTACTGGAGCCCGACAGTGGCGAGGCGGGCTGGCCCAAGACCTAAGGAGAGATATTGAAGTATTGGCCCCCAGAGCAGCGGGGGGGCGAGTGTAGTGGCCTCGACCATCCAGGGACCTGGGGCTCTCGATCGCACGGCACCAGTCCTCGAGGTGCGTGATATAGTAGAGTAGCGGCTCGTCACAGCACTAACAGACAACTGAGGGAATTCAACGACCGGCCTCAGCGAGAGACACTAACGCATTACCAAAGACACCAGTAGTACCCGTGAGCATGGCGTAGAACCAAATTGGGGAGAAGAGAGAGAGACATATAGGAAATAAATTACCACCTGGTCACGTGCTGCCTAAACCCAACACCGGCACATATCTTGAAATCAGCCGCACAGAAAATATGGGGCATCAGCGCAACACAGGAGCCACGCAGGCGCCGACCCCATGCAACAGTCCTCCCCAGAAATCAAGAATGCTCACTCAGAAGGGGGGTCTACGCATGCAGCGACTATGTCAGATGAACTGGACATGGTTCTGGCAGCCATCGAACACTCTAGAATAACTATGGAGGATAGATTTGGAGCGCTGGCCGCGGACCTCAATTTACTCAGAGATGACCACTGAAAACTGCGGACAAGGTGAAGCAAGGGGAAAAAACACTTCAAACACTTGAACCCCAAGTGCAGTCACAGCAAGCATCCTTGAAAGACCTACAAACAAGAGTGAAGATCCTGGAAGACAAGGCAGATGACTTGGAGGGGCCCTCCCGTCGCAGCAATATACGAATTCTAAATCTACCAGAAGGAGCAGAGGGGTCCGACCCCAGAGGCTATATCGAAACATGGATCAAAACGTTCACCCAGGCGAAGGACCTATCCTCTTTCTTCTCCGTGGAAAGAGCGCACCGGGTCCCTGCACGCAGACCACATCCGGAAGCCCCGCCCAGGCCCTTCCTGCTGAAATTGTTACACTTCCAGGACAGAGATGCTGTACTCCGGGCTGCCAGACAGCAGGGGCCGCTCCCGGTCGAGGACAAATAAGTCATGTTGTTCCCAGATTACTCCCGGGCAGTCCAAAGACAACGGGCAACTTTCATGGAAGTCAAGTGTAGCCTGCGACAAAGGAACATACAAAACGCTCTCTTAATCCCTGCCCGCCTTAAAATTATGCACGACGGCACTACGAGCTTCTTTACGGACCCTAAGGAGGCATACGACTGGGTGGAACAGTGCCAGTCGGGCCTAGACAATCGTGGCATGATGCAGAGACATCGGCCCTCCAGAAATCCGCGTCGACAATACAAAAGAGTCACCCTAAAGCAACTGAGCACGCGACCTGGAACCACTACAAGGAACTCCCCAGATCCAGAGCAAATAATGGCGGAACGCAGGAAAGCACTACACGCGGCAGCAGAGTTGGGCCCGTCAATGGAGAGTTCGGACGGAGAAAAGGGCCCACACATCTTCACGTCAGAAGAGGACATTAGTGACACGAACACCTCCCGAGATGGCTCAATTACCCCTCCGCTGGTAACACCACAAACTGCGGACACGCTGATCTGATGGATGTTCTAGAACAGGACAGAGGCGCGATGGTGTATCTGCCATGTCCCAAGCATGCAGCAAGTAGACATTGATACGGTAGCAAGGGAAGGCACGACTACCCAAGCTGAAAGTTGCTGGACTGCAAATCTGACTCGGGTAACACATGCAGGGGAGGGGGGACACCTGCCGGCATCCCATTCATATCATTACACTACGAGCGGCCGTGAGGACCGCGGCTAGCAAAGGAGAAAGACAGACACCCCTCAACCAACTCACCAAGGAGAGTGCATAATGTTTAGTTTGGACGTATCGCCCCGAGCGACAGGTCCTTTAGGTTGGGAATACTTCCCGTTGCTCAGTTACACCCCTTTCCCCATACCGTACACCCCAACAATCCCTAGCACAGTATACTGGCAGGAAGATGCATTGCACACAGATGGTTGGCGTAGCAATAGGGGGGCACCGGGAATAGTACTGACACCACAGCAAAAAGGACTACACTCTAAAGACAAGATGACTCACAAGATTCCCAATAAAGACACCACAGTCCTTACACTAAATGTCAGGGGCATGCATACAGCGAGAAAAAGATATGCTGTATACTCATATATCAAGAGGCAGCAGGCACAGATCGCTCTCCTGCAGGAGACACACTTAACGACAGTGGAGGCAGATCGCCTGCGTAAGAAATGGCGGGGAATTATATGTGCCACAACATACTCAGCATTTGCCCGAGGTACCCTGATCTGGATCAGGCTGGGGACTCCCTTTAGAGAGAATAATCGTACGGTGGACAGGGAGGGTCGATACACCTTACTGGAGGGACTTCTAGAAGGTCAGTCAATACTGCTAGGGAGCATACATGCTCCCAATGTAGAGCAAGACAAATTCTGGGGACACCTCACCGGGGTCTTAGCCCAATACACATCAATTCCATGGCTTTTAGGGGGTGATTACAATTGTGTCCTGGACCTCCGCTTAGACAGATCCCACCCGCCACCAGTACAATCACCCATGCACAGACAGACAGAACAATATCAAATATGGGTAACGCATTGGGCGCTAGTGGACGCATGGCGGGCCCGGAACCCAGACACTAGACTATACTCCTTCCATTCCATTCCCCATAACCTGCGAGTAAGACTTGACAGATTTCTCTGCTCCACGCCATTGATCCCCAAAGTCCAGCATACAGACTATTTGGGCAGAGTCCTATCGGACCATGATGCACATATACTGACCCTTAGATGGAAGCCCCTCCATCCCCCGGTACCTACTTGGAAACTGCCACGAGACTGTCTCATAGATCAGGTGTTTGGCCACGACCGAGATTTCTTCGCAATAAACGCTGGCACGGCAGCGTCCAGGCTAATGAAATGGGATGCATTCAAAGTGGCCGCTAGGGGACATTGCATACAACAAATAGTGGGAGTCCGGAAAACGCTCGAACAGGCACTACAGCGCGCAGAAACTTCATTGGCGGCACTAACCAAGGGGGCTGATGCTAATGTAACTACCCCAGCCCAAGTGGTGACAGCCAAGACGACATACGCAGAGGCAATGCGGGACCTACGTAAATATAATTTTAGGGTCTATGCAGCCAAGATGCACAGAGAAGGTAAATAGGGCTGGGACGCTCTTAGCCTGGTTAGCTAAACAAGACACGGAAATGAAGCCTGTTACGGCAATAGTGGACAAGTCCGGGATCCCCAGATATTCGCAGGTCGATATATTGCAGGTCTTTCACGACTATTACTTGGGTATTTACCAAAACCCGACACAGAGTGATCCCCAAGCCAAAGCCCACTTTCTCAGCTCGTTACCCATGCCACGCATCCCGACATCAGACAAAAAAGCCTTGGAAGCAAGGATCGTGACCTCAGACGTCACCCAGGCAATCAGAGCATTGGCGCGCAATAAAGCTCCAGGAATGTTAGAATATTACCATTAGAATATTACCACACCTTTTCGGCCCAACTGACTCCCCGCATAGTGGCAATGTACGAGGATGCATTGGAAAGAGGCGAGCTCCCGGGATCACTCCGGGAATCTATCTTGGTGACATTCCCAAAACCGCACAGGGACCCAAAGCTCCCGGCCTCATACAGACCCATAACACTGCTTAACGCAGACTGTAAAATACTGGGCAAGATACTGGCGGATCGGTATACCCCAATCCTCCCGCCACTGATTCACCCAGACCAATGTGGTTTTGTGCCAGGAAGAAATACGTTCCAGAACTTGCGCAGGCTGTTCCATGTACAAGATAGAGCGAGTTCCCAGTTCCCCAGGGCGGCGTGCATGATTTTAGACTTAGAAAAGGCCTTTGACACCCTTACGTGGTCATATCTATTCGCAGTCCTTCGCAGAGCTAACTTGGGCCCTACCCTGCTAGCGTACACACAGTTATTATATACTTGCCTAACTTCAAGGGTGAGAATGGGTAAATACATCTCTGCCCCATTCCCGATAGAGAGGAGCACAAGACAAGGGTGCCCCCTGTCCCCGCTACTGTTTGCCCTGGCGGTGGAGCCACTGGAGATACGTTTGCGCCGGGAGGGTAAGGCATGGGGTATCCCGATAGCAGGGACGGTTCACTGTGTGTCATTGTATGCAGATGACCTCCTGCTATTTGTACGCGATGTCACTAGTGACCTTACCCCAATCTGGACAACACTAAGGGACTTCGCAGAGGTCTCAGGCCTTAAAGTGAATTGGGACAAATCCACGATCTACCCGCTGAGCCCACATCTGGCCCCACTCGACATAGCAATAGGGGATCAGAAAGTAACCTGGAGCGATGCAGCGCCTAGATACCTAGGGGTGAGGCTGTACCACTCTCCCAGGGATCTGTATGAAGGAAATCACCGCAAAGCGCTAGCAGGAATAAGAACGGCGGTGGGTTTCTGGAGAACATTACCCCTGGCCCCAATTGGACGAGTGGCCTTAGCCAAAATGATAATAGTTCCCAGACTACTATATCACTTTGCTAACCTCCCGGTTATACCCCCGCACCCCTTCTTCCGGGAGCTAGACACGTTGCTTGCCTCCCTGATCTGGGGAGTGGGTCGGCATAGGGTAGCCCTGTCTACCCTGTACCTGCCAACAGATCAAGGGGGACTAGGAGCACCATCCTTTGAGGCATACTTTTTAGCAGCTGCAATGGCTATCGCACTGGACAGCAGAGCGCCACATAGGAGAAACATTTGCTGACACGGGACGTATGCCTCTCCCGGCCATCCGCCGTATGTTAATGCCTGGCACCAGACCAATGAGCACATATCCCATACAGGTATCCATAGCCTGCAAGTGCATGCTGAAGATACACCGCATGTCAAGGGGGAGACCCTTATATTCCCCGTTACTTCCACTGGTAGGGTTCCCTCGAAAGGACAAATACTATACTACCCAAACCCTGCATGTAAGGACCGAGCACTCAATAACCGAGATGGAATCCTTATTCGGAGACGGACAGCTGCGGACATATAGTCAACTAGTGGAAGACTATGACCTCTCTTCGGGTCAATTCCTACTACATAGACAAATCTTGGACAGTAGTCGCCAATTTTGGGACTCGACCGAGGGGGGAACCACCGACGCACCCGGTAATACACACGATCCTACATATGGGAGCGGGTAGACACCTCATTGCATGGCTTTATAGAGCCATCCGGGAACTGATTCTTAAGCCTCTGCACTCGCTAAGGCAGACATGGGAGGACGAAGTGGGGAGGTTGTTCAATGATAAGGAATGGGAAAAAGCCTTAGAATATAAAAAAAAAGTGTTCAGAAACGCACGATTTAAAAACATACAATTTAACATTCTACACAGGGCATATCTCACGCCACAACGCCTTCAACGCTTTTATCCAGACACGCAGTTTGCATGCCCCCGATATCAAGCCCCCGAGGCTGGATTTAAGCACATGTTCTGGGACTGCCCCACAATACAGCAGTACTGGGACTACATACACAAGGCCGTCCGAGTAACGACAAAAATGACAGATATATACACATGGGAGGCATGTGCACTAGTGGTATTCAGAAGGAGAAAGTCTGATAAAGTGCGGAGCCGCTTCGCATCTCTTGCTATTCTCCTGGTGAAAAGAGGTCTGGCTATGTACTGGCGGGCCCCGAAAGGACCCCTAGAAGAGGCCTGCGTAGGCGCGATGAAGAAATGGGGCGCAGCTGAAGAAGAGGTACTGAGAGACGAAGATGTAAGGGGAACACGCAAACACCCCATCTCTATGGAATGGGCACAACTACTTCACCAATTCAAACAACAGACCACACGCGCGGGCACACCCGAAGCATCCCAGCCCCAGACACCACATCTGTCCCCGGCTGAATCATTAGACGAACACAATGAGACAAACCAGGCACACCGAGGAGGGCATAATGCAGTAGTCCCAATCGGCAGTACCACACTATAATCTAAGGACGCCCGATATGACCCTCCCACACGTACGCAACCATACACTGTGGTCACTATATGAACATCCACACGGACGACCCTCACCGGCACCTATCCCCGCCGACCCCTAATAATGACCCCAGTTTACTTCCAAAGTTAGCAGTTAACGTTCTAAGCCGGTAGTTCCGAAGCCGGTGTTTGCTAATAGGGAACGCACCCGCTCCACGAAGTATTGCACTGTACCTATAAACATATGTGGGGGCAAACACGACTCCTTAACCAAGGGAATGCTAACCCAGTCATGTTACTGAAAGCATACTGACAAGGCAAATGGACTTACCAAGTGTGTAGCGACTGAAATGTAAGAACGACAAATGCTGATTACGTACTGTATGAAAAACTATCACAAATCTGAAAACCTACAGTTGTTCACAAATGCACGCTTGTACTCTGTATCAGAAATTTGCCAAACTGTATGTGAAATATTAAAACCCAATAAAAAAATTTTAACAAAAAAAAAAATAGAGGTCAAGCACACTTGAATTTTGGAGACCCTTTTTGAAAACATCACCTCTGGTAGGCCGAATGTTGTCTTTAACACTGGCGATCCATGTAGAAGAAATATCGTACACCAATTTTTTTATCAGTAATCATCCTTAAAACTTTGGTTGAAGAAACAAAAGATAAGAATTTGGTAGTTTGAAAGGCAGTTTTTGTTTGAATTTAAGGTTGCTATTATTGCATTCCATCCATTCAATTTCACTCTTTAAATAGACAGTATAGTATCCAGATGTTATATTAAGTTCTTTGTGAAAGATGATAGCCAAAGTAGTATAAGTTCTTCCAGAAATTTATATTTGTCCAGCTTTGAAGCTTGTAATTTCGGTTTCCAATTTAGATCCATCTGCTCTGTATTTTTGTAGCATTAATATAAGGTATTTTCCACTTCTTCGTATATGCAATGTAGACATAACATCTGATCCACAATTTGGACAGGTCATATTTTGGTTAGTCTATTTGATCAATCCGTCAAAAGACACAGTTTTCAAATCCGGTAGTGTACAAAAATCGCTCAAAATTGATTTGAGTGGTAGACGTAAAAGAGCAATCTTCACACTCATGTTTCCATGTGTAACTCCGTCTAAATAAATAATCAATACTTATTTCATCGTCTTCTAAAACTCCAAGGATGACTATTATAAACTCGTGTGTGTCTTGTTGAGTGTTCTGAGTAAATAATACTGATCCACTACATATATCTACTAGAATGCCTGAAACACTATGGGGCCGATTCCGATCTCGGTCGGAGGCGCACCCAATACCATTCGGTCGGGAAAAAGCCATGCGAAAGCCAGTTTCCCGACCGATCCGTACAGCACACCGAACGAGCAAGTACGATGCGCACAACAGCAAAAATTCCGGCCGAGCCGTACTCACCCAAACCAGGTCCTGTTCTCCGACCGAGGCGAATCCGGAAACGCCGAATCGAGTCGCACGGAAGGGAAAATGCAGCCCCGTCCGGCCGGACAAGTACGATGCGCTTCCCGTACGCGCCGAACCCGTCGCTACGCACGGCACGTCAAAGCATCCGGGAGAGGCGCACATAAGCTCCGAATCGCGCCACAACACGATCCACGGCTACGAGACGAACACGGCACCGACGAGGACGACGCGAAGCGACGAGGACGAGCGAAGCGACGAGGACGACGCGAAGCAACGAGAAGGACGAACGACACGAACCAACCATGAATCCCTTCGTCCCGATCATACCAATATTCTACATCTACTACCGGAACAGGCACGGACGCGTACGGCGCAGAAGGTAAGCCAGACACCAACCACAAAACACATACAACACGTACACGACACATCACACACATACACGGGGAATCTGAATATACTTACACCAGCAACAGCAGCACCATAGGGGCGGGATGCCCATCACCAATGCCACATATGCACACAGGGGCCTGAATGCGCACCACCACCCCAACCCAGGGGGCTGGATGCCTACCACTACTACCACCCTCACCCAGGGGGGCAGGATGCCTACCACTACTACCACCCTCACCCAGGGGGGCAGGATGCCCACCACTACTACCACCCTCACCCAGGGGGGCAGGATGCCCACCACTACTACCACCCTCACCCAGGGGGGCAGGATGCCTACCACTACTACCACCCTCACCCAGGGGGGCAGGATGCCCACCACTACTACCACCCTCACCCACGGGGGCAGGATGCCCACCACTACTACCACCCTCACCCAGGGGGGCAGGATGCCTACCACTACTACCACCCTTAGCCAGGGGGCAGGATGCCCACCACTACTACCACCCTCACCCACGGGGGCAGGATGCCCACCACTACTACCACCCTCACCCAGGGGGCAGGATGCCTACCACTACTACCACCCTCACCCACGGGGGCAGGATGCCCACCACTACTACCACCCTCACCCAGGGGGGCAGGATGCCTACCACTACTACCACCCTTAGCCAGGGGGCAGGATGCCCACCACTACTACCACCCTTAGCCAGGGGGCTGGATGCCTACCACTACTACCACCCCAACCCAGGGGGGCAGGATGCCCACCACTACTACCACCCTCACCCAGGGGGGCAGGATGCCCACCACTACTACCACCCTTAGCCAGGGGGCAGGATGCCCACCACTACTACCACCCTCACCCACGGGGGCAGGATGCCTACCACTACTACCACCCTTAGCCAGGGGGCAGGATGCCCACCACTACTACCACCCTCACCCACGGGGGCAGGATGCCTACCACTACTACCACCCTCACCCACGGGGGGCAGGATGCCCACCACTACTACCACCCTCACCCAGGGGGGCAGGATGCCTACCACTACTACCACCCTCACCCAGGGGGGCAGGATGCCCACCACTACTACCACCCTCACCCACGGGGGCAGGATGCCCACCACTACTACCACCCTCACCCAGGGGGGCAGGATGCCTACCACAACTACCACCCTTAGCCAGGGGGCAGGATGCCCACCACTACTACCACCCTCACCCACGGGGGCAGGATGCCCACCACTACTACCACCCTCACCCAGGGGGGCAGGATGCCTACCACTACTACCACCCTTAGCCAGGGGGCAGGATGCCCACCACTACTACCACCCTTAGCCAGGGGGCTGGATGCCTACCACTACTACCACCCCAACCCAGGGGGGCAGGATGCCCACCACTACTACCACCCTCACCCAGGGGGCAGGATGCCCACCACTACTACCACCCTCACCCACGGGGGCAGGATGCCCACCACTACTACCACCCTCACCCACGGGGGGCAGGATGCCTACCACTACTACCACCCTTAGCCAGGGGGCAGGATGCCCACCACTACTACCACCCTCACCCATGGGGGGCAGGATGCCTACCACTACTACCACCCTTAGCCAGGGGGCAGGATGCCCACCACTACTACCACCCTCACCCACGGGGGCAGGATGCCCACCACTACTACCACCCTCACCCAGGGGGGCAGGATGCCTACCACTACTACCACCCTTAGCCAGGGGGCAGGATGCCCACCACTACTACCACCCTCACCCACGGGGGGCAGGATGCCTACCACTACTACCACCCTCACCCACGGGGGCAGGATGCCCACCACTACTACCACCCTCACCCACGGGGGGCAGGATGCCCACCACTACTACCACCCTCACCCAGGGGGGCAGGATGCCTACCACTACTACCACCCTTAGCCAGGGGGGCAGGATGCCCACCACTACTACCACCCTTAGCCAGGGGGGGCTGGATGCCTACCACTACTACCACCCCAACCCAGGGGGGGCTGGATGCCTACCACTACTACCACCCACACCCAGGGGGGCAGGATGCCCACCACTACTACCACCCTTAGCCAGGGGGGGCTGGATGCCTACCACTACTACCACCCCAACCCAGGGGGGGCAGGATGCCTACCACTACTACCACCCCAACCCAGGGGGGGCTGGATGCCTACCACTACTACCACCCTTAGCCAGGGGGGCAGGATGCCTACCACTACTACCACCCCCACTCATAGGATGGACAATGCATGACACAACAAGCACACCACAACCTAGGGAATGCAAGATTAAGACATCCCCCCACCACCATGACAAGTGTGTGTAGGCTGTGTCAAATGCCTACAACACCGAACATGACTTTCAACATACAATGTGACCCCTAGCACATGTGCCACACATATATGTGTGTGGCACCCACAATGCAAGCAGCCCATGACCATTGTGGCAATGGGGCCTAAACCCCCATCATCACAGTGACCAAAAGGTAAGTGTGGGGTCCATAGCTGAAGCACATTTTGACCATTGTGGCAATGGGGTCTAAACCCCCATCATCACAGTGACCAAAAGGCAAGTGTGGGGTCCATAGCTGAAGCACATTTTGACCATTGTGGCAATGGGGTCTAAACCCCCATCATCACAGTGACCAAAAGGCAAGTGTGGGGTCCATAGCTGAAGCACATTTTGACCATTGTGGCAATGGGGTCTACACCCTCATCATCACAGTGACCAAAAGGTAATTGTTGACAAAGAAAGAGCTGCAACTGCCAAACTGCATGGATCATTCCTGGTCACAGAACCAAAAACTCATCTGTGGCAAAGTAGTGTATGTGTCCCATTGCAACATAAATTGGGGGAGCCAAATACTGCAGTGCAAATGAAACATTCCTTTGGCCATGTGCAGACAAACAACACCCATGGGGGCTGAGACCGTCAACAGTCATCAATGACACAATGACAGAAGTGACCATCAGAATGCAGAACCACATATTTGCACCAATGGGCACACAAATGCAGATACCCTGTGGAGACAGCAGATGTGAGGTGAACAGATACCATACCATGGCAGCAATGGGACACACAAACCATGATCACTGTGCTGACCGATGACCTAGGAGTCCCAGGGACAGCAGGGGAAACAAACCAAACAACATACAGCCAATGGCACACCCAAGATATGCCAATGCAGTGGTGCAGATGCACAAACACAAACAGGCAGACCAACACTGTCATCATACACAGCAGGTGAGGGGTGGGGGTGCCAGTGTCCCCAGGCAACCACACAACACATGAGGAGAGCTGAATACCAATCATAAAGATGTGCATACACTGCCACACTAAGGTAACTCATGGATCCAAATCCCCTATGTGGGCAAGCAGGCATTGTCAGGTGAGAGGGAGCACAAAACACACATGTCACACAGGCACGTAGGAACAACAACTGACACAGCAAGTCACAGACACACCACAGCACCACTCCCCAGGGCCCCCACAATGTGGTGACCCTGGGCTGAATAAAAATACCACTGTGATGACAAAGCTAAATGTCGTTCACACTGTGAACCACAGTCAGGTGTCCTGAGCAACAAACTACCATCACACCTACACAAGCACAAATCAATCAGCATGGCCAGTAAGCCAAGGCCAACATGGAGGCAGGGGCCTAGCCGGGCAACAACTCTCATCTGCACACACTCAACACCACACCCCTCGACCTCCAACAATGTGCCGCAGTGAAGTACACATGCACTGGTGACATTGCACATGCACCCATGACTATTCCAGGGTGGTGGGTGGGAACCAAGGTGTAGAAACACATCACACATGGACACTCAACAAGACTCCTGAATGTCTGACACACTGCACACTACGCTGTACATGGACATGACGGCAATACCACACCGACCAATGGGATCACAGCCACAGTCACACACCAATGAAGAAGCCAAGGTCACCCACAAAGAACACACATAGACAACAACCAACATTGCAGCCCGGACCCTGAGGAGTGCCAGCAGTCACACACACAACGTGTCACAATCACTGAAAGATAACACAAACTGGAAATCACATGACAGGGGCAAACAACAAGTGCCAAGGGGAAACCTGACTGTGACCCATCTGCGTCTGCACACAAACTCAGCCCTGACAGCAAACACACCTATGGGTGACACCCTGATGACCAGTAATGTGCCATGCACCCACATCACAGAGAACACAGGGAGAAGACTTTGGGGGAACATAGCTCAAGTCAGCAAGCATCACAAACAGGTACAACACTAGGGATCACAGCATGCGCAGATGAATGGAAGTGAACACACAGACATGCACATACAACACACACCTTGGGCGCAGGCAATGTCACACGTGTACACACTGCCATGAGGGGACTCCACTCCTGTGTGAGGAAAGCTGTGCCATATGTTGCCTCAGTAGGGCTCCATCATGTCAGCTGAGCACTTGGTCACACAATCAACAATTAGCACCAAATGAGGGCTCCCATCACATCAGCCTGGTCATGGATGTGCCAACGGAATCATCAGCACAGATCCAACACACTTGTATAGCAATGTTTCACTGACTACACGGATGAGTCCCTCCCCATTGATGCCCAAACCTGCATGTCCACTGGAGATGGCAACACGGTCAGGGAAGTAGACAAATGCAACGATGGCAGGCACAACAGATGTGCAGGGGTGGAAGCCACAGATATGAAATTGCCAATGTAAGTAGGAAACCCATTGCCAAATACTGAACACATGACACCCTCAGATGCTGCTATTGATGACATGGATACACCACATGATAGGACACATTCCCCCTGGACCACATGGGTTCCTGCACAGTAACACTTCATAATCATGAGACCAGATATCACCATCACTGCAGCAAGGGCATGGTTAGCTGCACCAACAACATGTACATCTGAAGCATGAGCACTAGAGAAAAGAAAGTTGCTTTATTCAGCATATGTGTTGTTTGATAACGACGTCCAGAAAAAATTAGAGCAAAGGCCAATGGCCAGTCCATTGTCAAAGTTCAAACAGGGTGACACTGGCAGATGTCACCCTACGCATGTCTGCACAAAACCAGGGACAATCCACTAGGAGGGGCAACCGGGGGGGCAGGCCAGGCACCGCAGGTACAGGATCAGGGCTCACCAGGGGGAGTCAGGGAAGGGGTGGTGGGTGCTGGAGAGCCACTGACAACTGCAGTGGAGGTGTCTGACATGGTGTGTGCCGGCACAACTGGGGGCATGACTCAGATGTCGTGGGTGCCGGCACAACTGCAGTGGACCCTGCAGATGGGGTGGACAGGTCCGCCACTGCAGTGCCCAAGTCAGACAGGGCGGTAGTGGACTCCACTGCAGTGCCTACCTCCAGGGGAGGAGAATGGGGAACAGGCAAGGTGGGTTGGACAGAGGGGGAGGACACCCTCACCACATCAGTGGCACAGACAAGCGCAGCGGGGGGTGTGGTGCTGGGAGAGCAAGTGGCAGGGGGAGAAGGCCGTATCCTCTTGGGGATGGTATATCTGTGGGTGGGGGAACCTGGGGCAGGGTGTGGTGGGGGCACCTGTGCAGTGGGGGCCTGAGGGATGGAGGACGGAGACCTTGTGCCTGAGCTGCAGGGCGGTGGCGGGGTCTTGCTCTTACCACTCCAGGGGGACTTGCGGGTGGGGGCCTCAGTCCGTCTGCGCCTGGGGGAGGGTGTCCGGGGGCGAGGGGCACTCTGCTCCGTGTGGGTGGGCTTCCTCTTCCCCCGGGATGCTGGAGCAGCTTCATCGGTGGGGAAGAGGCCGAGGTCACAGAGGAAGAGCTGCTGTGACTTTGGGGTTGCATGTGAGGCAAGGGAGGGTGCTTTGGAGGGAGAGGGAACTGAGGACTGCGCAGTGCATGTGGATGCGTGTGTGTGTTCCAGGGCCCCATCCCCTGTGAGTCTGGCTTCAGTCCCCTGAATGTGCGTGCGTGTGCGTTTTGTCATTGGCGTGTGTGTCAGTGTGCTGGATGTGTGTGTGCTGGTGTGTGCCTGTGCCGGTGTGTGTGTGCTTGGGACGGGTAAGGTGCTGGGGAGTGTGGATGGAGCAGAGGCAGGAGGGGTGAGGGACCGTTTGAGGAGGGACACTGCTGCCGTCAGGGAGGAGTCCATGGACCTATTGCCCCTCTGTAGGTCAGACATGCCCGATGAGATGCCCTCCATGAACGACACCAGCTGAGTCAACAGCGCGGTGTGCGCATGGAGGACACTCAGCATGGCTGTCTGCCCTACATGGAGCTGGCGAAGGAGGTACACAGACTCCTCACTCAGGGCAGCAGGGGACACAGGGGCAGGGGGTGCGGTGCCTGGCCCAAAGGAAACACGCTCCCGGACATGGGAGCCTCCACGGACCTGGGGAATGGGAGCCGATGGGAGGGCGGTGGTGGTGCTGGTGGTGGCGGGGACAGCAACACTAGCTGGGGTGTGGTGGCTGCTGACACCCGCCTCCATAAGGGAGTCATCCTCCGAGTTGCTCTGGTCCTCAGCTGAGGTGGATGCTGCTGAGGACTCCTCGGTGTGGCTCCCCTCGCCCTCCGTGCCACTGGGTCCCTCCGACCACTCCTCGGCTGCTGACCCAGTCTGGCTCTCTGGCTCCTCCTGGTCCGTGGAGCTGTCCCCTTCCGTGGCCGTGGATGTATCTGCAAACAATGGGGATACAGACAGACATCAGTCACCTGCACATAACGCACACACCACTGTGAGCACAGCACATCACAGAGCAAGCCCTGGCATCATCAGTTGTACATTGCTAAAAGTGCCCTAACTGAACAGGAGAAGTCAATTGTCAGTCTGATGCCAAGCATGGCACTCACATCCCACATGGCCTTGCACCCATCTGTCTGGTGTCTGTTGGATTGCAACACCCCAGTGTTGACACATGCACCAAGTACACAGTAGTTGGACAGTGCAGAGGACACGGTGTGGACACATCACAGCTCTTGCCACTGAGTCAGTACAGGTTTCCGGATGAAAGGGATGCCCAGAGTCAAATAGGAAATGCATGTGATGCATACCAGCGACAGACACCATGATGCACCCATGTCCTGATAGCCAGCGCCACTATGGTGTGCATGTAGCACATGTCACTCCCCTGCAGGCTCACCAATCAGTAGACACATGCCATGGCGGAGGCATGACTGCAAAGTCATACATCACTGTCTCAGTGATGTATGACTTTGCAGCCAGATAACAACACTCTGCACTGTGTCACAATAGTAGGTCATGGGGAATGCAAGTCCTGGAGCTGCACAAGTGCACATGTACATCCCCCCACAACACATCCTCTTAACGCTCATCTGTCCAGGTCATACCTATTGGACATATGGGAGACCTGTGACACTACCCTCTGAACCTGAGCCCCTCACACTCTGCTGTGCATGGGGAACAGCTGCCTGAACTTCACATTTACATGCCCCAGTCTGCATGGGCAGCTGATCAGACACCTATGTGTCACACAAGTATCGTCTCCTATGGTCACATCTCCAGTGGCATGCTGAGCCCCTACCAAGAAACTCCACAGCAGTCCTGGCGACTAATCTACAGCACACTGACACAGAGGCAGACACCTGAGGGGTCAAATCACTGTGCACAATGTGTCCGCTGATACACGGGAGTGGGAGTACAGAGTGTATTGTATGGCCTGGAGTAGGCATGACTGTCCAGCCCCACATGAATGAGGGATGAGCCCTGGACTGTAGGCAGCTGGCTGAGTATGTGTGACACACGTCATATACATACTCCTGGGGCCCAAACATTGTTCCCACCCGCAGCATGGGTGTGTGCCAGATACCCCAGCCACATGTGGTGGATCAGCTCAGCAATTGGACCACAGATCAAAGTGACACGCTGAATACATGTCAGAATACAGGCATTGTGTAAGCAATGGACCCACCCATGATGCCCACCACAGAGTCAGGGAAACAGATGCTGTCTCCCACCTTGAGTCAAGCAAACTGCAAGGACACAGTCCTAAGTGACAGAATTCCCTGCATGTAAGGGCCACACCTGGGTATCAGATGAGGAGTGGGCAGTGCACAATAGAGGGACATGGCTCCTGGACAACATGACTGCTGTACTGTGGCAGTTTAACCAGGCCCGAGGAGGGCACATAGCATGTTAGACAGAGTACACAGTGCAGTCTTTGACTCACCCCCTCCTTGCTGCTCTCTGGCCTTCAGCTGCCCATCCAGGTCTGGAAAGACCACCGCCAGGATCCTGAGCATGTGGGGGTCAGGGTCCGTGTTCCGCCCCTCCTGCGAGGAGGCGACAGCTTCAGCTGGACCCGTGCAATCCTCCGGGTCCAGCCCCGAAGGTCCTGCCACCTCTTTTGGCAGTTGCGGATCCGGCGCTTGTAGACCCCCACGGACCGGACAGCCCGGACGATGTCCTTCCATATCTCATGCTTCCGATGGGCAGAAGCCTGTCAGGATGACAAAGTGATAAGGCCATTACTACACATGCAACATATCCGTGTATGACACAGTTGCATATACATGTCGCAATCACAGGGGCACATGGTGTACACAGGCAGTGCACGGCTGCCCATGGACAGTTTTCCAGTAGTCACTACATGGTATCATTGCATGGGGAGTAAAACCCTGTTCAGAAGCACTGTCACTGCACCATACCTGTCCAGTGCAAGTCACTACACACTATGGGGGTGACAACTACTCAGTGAGCCTGCTAGCCAGTGGCGTGCTGACTCTCAGCCTTGCTAGTCAGACAAAATGCACATTCAGAAAGGCAGTGCACAGAACACTCACCTGCTCCCCTGGTGTCCCATACAGCTTGCTGTACTGTGGAAGTAGGCTGTCCAGCAGGGCCTGGTTCTCCTCAAGGCTGAAGGCTGGGGCTCTCTCCACAGTACGTGCCATTGCAGGGTCCAGAGGGGCAGAGACAGCAGCAGTGCAGTGGCAGATGTCGTCCTGGAGCATGTAGTGCAGGCAAGTGGGCTCTCAGGGGAACAGGCAGCAATATATATGTGCTGGAGAGGCAGATTCTGTCCCTTGTGTCCAAAGTGATAGGTCCAAGTCGTTTGCATCTTCTAAATCTGGCCAATCCATGGAATAGCAGCACCAAAACACGCCCACAGCATCCTTCAAAACTTCAACTTCATGACATACATGATTTTGCAACATTGTTGTGGGTGACCAACTGATTTTCCAGCAACCGACTCGCTCGAAATTCGAAAACGCGTCCGTTGCCAGGCAAGCCCATTGTCAATGGGTGCGCACCGATCGGTCCATTGCAGTTCAACGCGCACAGGGGTACAACGCGTACCCGCACACATTGAAAGCAATGGGCCGGGCCGGAGGCACCGATCGGTCCATTGCAGTTCAACGCGCACAGGGGTACAACGCGTACCCGCACACATTGAAGGCAATGGGCCGGCCGGAGGCACCGATCGGTCCATTGCAGTTCAACGCGCACAGGGGTACAACGCGTACCCGCACACATTGAAGGCAATGGGCCGGCCGGAGGCACCGATCGGTCCATTGCAGTTCAACGCACACAGGGGTAC